>CM038228.1:96869045-97211107 GCA_021442155.1 Cymbidium sinense | reverse complement strand
ACTCACTCCTTAATAGACTATAGCATGAGTGGTATGAAATCATGACTTAATCTAATGCAAATTTTATCAAATTTATTTGATTCTTTTGGACTCTTTGTTTTGACATAGCTATGAGATTTTGTATGCCTAAATGCATGAGAACTTGATTATGGGCCAAATCAAAGAGAAAGGGTGTTCTTCCATCAAAGGCTCTCAGTTAAGCCTTTATTCTTTGATGGAAGCCCCTCTTAATAAGAGTGGAAGAATATGACATGCATGATATTATACATTCATTCATCCAAGGGTTGCTAAAAATTTTATTATCTTGATTTAATTCTAGGCTTTTATGTGAGGTTATGAGTTATTTTAAAATTTTAATTATGAGTTGTTAATTGGGGTAGAAAAATTAATTTCATCTAAGAGCTACCGCGCCACACATTCAAACAGCAAAATCAAAATAAGAAACTAGAAAAACATGCAATTCTAGTGCAATCTAAACACAACGTCAAATAATTTTATAGACTACCATAAAAGTATAAAAGGCTAGTGTGGTCGGGTTCTACCAAAAGCGAAAAAAAGATGGGTAGAGCTCCCTTATTATATTACAAAAATAATACATGCTATGGGGTCTTCTTTTCTTCATTTCTTCCTTCTCTTCCTTTTGATTTGATTTGCTCCAAAGGCATCATAGGGCACCCTAGGGACTAAGCCTTCTAGCCATTGCTCATCCTAATCCCCCATAACACTAATCCTAATTCTAATGTAAAATTACATCAAAAATAGGAAAAATAAATCTAGCTACACATGCAAAATAAATGTTAGCTAAACACACCATACAACCCAAGTAGTTATATGAATAATTTGGACTTAGCACCCATACATGGGTAACCAAGCCCACATGTCCTAACGTGAGTTATGCTTAGGGGCTAAGCAACACACTTCAAAACATTTATATTTTTTTACTTAAGCACCCTATGAAAATATGATTAGGCTAATCATGACCCACCATCCAGTCTATGAGGCATACACCCCTATCAGTCTAAAATATTACATCACAAAACAAAACACAACATCATACATCCAACCCAACTTAGCACTAGAAGTGGTGACTTAGTATTCTAATGTGTGAGCTTAAGGCTTGTGTGGAAGACTTTTCTAGGCTTCTTTAGTTTAAGTTTCAATTTGGAGTTTGAATTTGTTTAAATTTTACCTTTGGGTGATTTCAATTTAAATGATTTAATGATTTATTTTTATTTTTATTTCACTTTTATTTGGTTAAAATGATGTTTAGGTTTTCAAGAATGAAGAGTAGAATGAATTCCATTTGTAGATAGAACTCACCTATTCTACATCTAACTCTAAAGAATCTAACTAAGGTCCTTAAGTATCTTAATTAGCCCATTTGAATTTATGTAATTCATTTGATTTGATTTATTTGATTGATTTAGAATTTGAGTTTGTTTAAGTATTTGATTGATTGATTTTGGATTAGATGTTTTGGTTTAATTAAATCTTGATAATTCAATATCCTTAATATCTAATGAAGTTTAAGTTTATTTAAATTCATGTGTTTTTGATTAATTAATTTTAGATTAGATGTTTTGGTTTAATTAAATCTTGATAATTCAATATCCTTGATCTAATGAAGTTTAAGTTTGTTTAAATTCATGTGTTTTTGATTGATTAATTATAGATTAGATGGTTTAGTTTAATTAAATCTTGATAATTCAATATCCTTTTAAATTAATATCTAATTCTTTTCTTTGATTATGGTTAGTGACTTAATTTTATGTTTATTTGATTTGATTATGGTTCATTTATTTGTAGTTTGATTAGATTAGATTAATTGAGATTTTATTTTGATTTTTTTGAGTTTGATTCTTTTTATAATTAGGATTTTATTTTTAATCTCATCCATTTGTCATATTTATCAAAGTTTGGTTTGTATTTTGATTTCATACATTGGATAGTTAATTAGTTTTATCTTTTTTAAGTAGGTTGAATGAGATTTGATTTTATTACATATTAAATTGATGAGAGTCTCTCTTAATTTAATTTAATTTGATTTAATTTTTTTTATAAGCTTTATTATTCTATTGGTTTGCTTAGGTTCAATGTGATTATGTGATTAGTTTAATTAAGAAGTGTATTTATGTTAATTATAAAGATTTGTTTAATTTTTAATTTGATTTCATAGTTATTTAGGTTAATGATGTAATTAATGACTTAATAATTTAAGTTTTGATTAGTATTTAATTGCATTTATGTTTGATTAAGTTTAAGTTTAATATGATTAATTTGATTGACTTAATTAGCTTATTTAAGATGTGTGATCAAATTAATTAGTAGATTAATTAAGTTTGATTTGAATTTGATTTAAAAGTTAATTTGGTTCATTAAGATGATGGATTAATTCATTAGTTTGCATTAATTAAGTGTTTATTCAATTGGATTAGCTTAAGGTAATTAGTTTAATTAAGAAGTGTGTTTAAGTTAATTATTAAATTAAATAAGATTTATTTAATTTTAATTTAGTTTTATATTTATTTAGATTAATGATGTATTAATGACTTAAAGTTTATTTAATTTAGGATTTGATTGGTATTTAATTGCATTTATATTTGATTAAGCTTAGGTTTAATATGATTAATTTGATTAACTTATTTAGTTTCTTGTGTGAAATTATTAAATTTAATTAGAGGTTTGATTTAAAGAGTTAGCTTTAATGTAATTTATTTAAATTAATTTGATTCATTAAGATGATGGATTAAAATTAAGTTTCATTAATTAGATGTTTAATTAATTAAGATTAAGGGTAAATAGATTTTTAAATCATTTGATTAATTAAAGGTTTTATTTTAGAGATTAATGACTTAATTCCTACATATGACTTGTTTGATTTTGGTAGTTTTAATTAAGCATTTACCTAAATTTTGTTGATTAAGGGTTATCATTGTTATTATCATTTTGATTATTGATTTATATTTTTTATTTCCAGGTAAACTTGATTATTCATAATCATAGTTAGGTTTGATTTTTTCTTCATTTATTATGTTTATTAGATTTCATTCATGTTTGATTTGGTTGTTATGTTTATGTATTAATGGCTAATTAATCATCTTATTCCAAATGGATTGATTTTTTAATTATGATTTAATCATATCTTAATGAAGTGTACTTTAGCTATATTTGGTTTAATTTGATTAATATTAAAGGATTATGTTGAATTGGTTTATTAATCAATTTGATTTTTCATTTATTTAATGATTAATTAGTTTTATTTTATTTATATTCATTAAGGAGTGTCATATGATTAAGATTTCATGCTTAGTGTAGGTTTAGTTATACTAGTTTGACCCATGTTAAAGTTTCCTAGATTTGTTTAATTTTAAGTTTGATTTAAGATTTAATCATTTAATTGAGCTTATTAACTTAAATAGGTTTAATCTATTTAATTTAATTTCTTAAGGATGATATTTTTTTTTGATTTGATGTTTGATTAATGATTGCTTAAGTATTATTTCATTTCTGATTTTGATTTGATATTTAAATTATTTTTAGATTATATTTTAATTAATTTCTTAATTGATTAAACTTTAATCTTAAGTGTTTGTTTGGGGTTCTTTAGGATTTAGAAAATCACATTATTTCCTTAAGAGTCCTAGGTGTCAACTAAAGTGATGTAAGCCATTTTGAAGATTTTTTGTAAATTTTGATTTTTATTTGATTTATTTTATTAAAATAGACAATCTGAACTTTAAAATTTAATTTCTCCCAATCCATAAGTCTTTTTTACTTGAGATTTTTATTATAGGTGTGCTTTAACTTTAATTTCAATCCCTGAAAATTTTAACTCAATCCGATTTATATTTTTAGAGTAGTTAATGAAACTTTGTTTCATTAAAATCTAAATTAAGCTTAAACCATTCAGTGGAATTTGGAAATTCTTGCATCTTTAGATTCCTCTCAAAAAGACAAATCCAACGAGCACTTATTTGTAATTTTTCGTTGGATATTTTATTTTTTTATGAATTTTCAAAGCTACAGGTATATTAAGAAAAAATTTAAAATAAAAAATCTAATTTTTCTACTTAGCACAGTCAGCATCGCGCATGGTGTTGATGTAACACGGCATGTGTAACCTGGGCGATCGTGGTGTGGTACATAGGCACCATCGTACGCGATGGCGCATGTGCGCATCGGATTTGAGTGGGAATTGCGTCCGGAGTGTCGCGATGCGATTGTGATTGATGGTCCAAATCACATCCGTGATCCGAGCTAAGATCGCATGATCGGCATGATTTGAGTAGTTCGATCCGTGGCGATGATTGACGGTCCAAAATCCACCGAGGCTAGGATCATGGGATCGCGATCTGCCGTGCCGATGAAAGTAAAACGAGGGTGTTTTGGGAAAAATGAAGTTCTAGATGAAAACTTGTCCAAATGGACTAGTTTTCATGTCGATTTCTATTTTCTAATGATATAAAATATAAAATACGATTATCTAGGATAAATTCCTAAAATGCCAATAATCATCATAAATGAAGGATCCTAAGGCCAGCTATGGTTTGGAAAAAATTACCTCATCGAGTATAGTTGTCGGGGATAGTGAAGATCCGAGCAAGTTCCTAGGTACAAGAGAAAGCTTTGGAATGAGTATAACCTTCGCCTTCACTTCAAAATGATGTATTTTCTGATGCTTGTCATTTTCACGAATTCACCCAATTTTTATGTTTTTGGCTCAAGAAAGGTGAAGGAGTGGTGGCTAGTTCATTTGGGGAGCTCGTGGAGGTTGAATAGTGGTAGGAGGAAGAGGAATGAAGGCTCATTTCCTCCTTTAATAGTGGTGAAAATCCACCTTTTTTGAATTTTTGGATCCAAAGTGTTGTCATTTTGCTTGGGTTGTTGGGATGGATGATGGATTGATTGAGGACTTTGATTTTTGCTCCAAAGTCCTCTCTTGCATATGATGATCCTTTGAATGCAAATATTGGGAGGAGTAAATTCATGTGATGGGGAGAATTAAATGAGGTTGGGTGGAATCCTATATGGGGAAGGATCCATGAGAGATTTATTTAGATTGGGTTGATTTTGGACTGATCCAAAATGGGTTTGGGTCGGGTTTGATCAGCCCCCAATGGGCCATGGCCTGGTTTCAAGGATTTTGCTCAATTTGGGTCAGATGGGTCATATTGGGTCATATCAGGTTAGGTTGACCAATTTGTCAAATTGGGTCAAACCAAGGCTTAGGTTAGGTTCAAATGATAACTTAAAGAGTTTTGGTATGATTAATTTGATTTAATATGGCTTAGAATTGATTTTGGCTCATTTGGAATCAAATGGGTTAAATGGGTTAAATGGGTCAAGTTGATCAATTTGATCAAAATTGGCTAAATTGGCTTGGGTTATGGGTTGATTCATGTTCAATTGTCTAATTGAAGATGAATATGATCTTTAGTTTGAATCAATTTGGATTTAATTTATATTTTGGCTAATTTGACCCTTTAGTTTAATTTGGGCTATGTTGGGTCAAGTTAACAAATTGGTCAAATTAGACTCAATTATGGTTTTGGTCAAGTTCAACAATCAAATTGGAATGAAATTGATTGCAATCAATTTTTGCTAGATCATGATTTGACCCAATTTGGTCCTTTAGGCCAATTTGGGTCAACTTGGATCGAATGACCAATTGGGCTTCGTTTGGCTCAATTGGTGGTCAAGTCATTTTTAAATATTGACTTTGGGCTAATTCAAATCATTGGTTTCAATCAATTTGGTGTAGGATGAGTTTTGGCTAGTTTTGGTTCATTTGTGCTAAGGGTTGACTTGAATGACTAAGTTGATTGCAATTGATCATCCTAGGGTGATCAACAATCATGGTGGAAGGTTTTGGTGAGCTTGGTTCAATCTAATTTGGGTTGGATTGGAAGTTGGCTCAAATGGGTCTTTTAGGTCACTTTGGGTCAAGTGGACCTAAGTGAGTCAATTGGTTTGCTTTTGGTTTGATTCGAGTTTGGTTAAACTTATATATGAGCCCCGGATTAAAATATAAATTCAACAACAATCAATTTGGAGTCCAATAAGTTTTGGTTGAATTGAAAGTTTTAAGTCAAAATGGCAAAGTTAGGCTAGACTTGGGTTGACTTGAATTTGGTTTGATGATTGTAAGTTTTATTTATATTTAGATAAATGATTGAATGAATGATTGATTTGAGAGAAAATCTATTAGTTTTGAATTGATTTGGATAGAATTTGGCTAAGTCCGAAGAATTGGCTTAAAGGGCTTAGATTGAGTTTGGATTTGATTTTTAATATAGTTTTGGTCATTTGAATTTGGATTTCATTTATTTTTGTGAATATAAATGAAGAAATAATTGATTTATAAAGAAATCAATTGAGTTTGATTTCATCTAAAGAAGCTTATGAAGGTGGTTCATATGGCTTAGGAAGGGTCTTAGGATTTAAATTTGATTTTGCATTTCAATCATTTGGAGTCAAGTTTGAATTAGATTTGGAATTTGAATTTGAATTTGAGGTTTGGTTTGAGATTTGAATCTAGGTTTGATTTGAGAATGTGCATATGGATTGAGTTTAGGCTATAAGGTAGGTGATTTCTTTAAGTCCTAAGGCATGGCCTAATCCTATGATTAACCTTTCTAAGTCTCTGCTTAGGTTAACTATTCACTAGAAGTGTCTTATGACTAAATAACTCTTAGTGTCTAGAAGAGTCCTAAGTCTAAGAAGAGGAGGTTGAGAACTCACTCCAAAAGTGAGGTCAACAAAAGGACCCCCAATAGGATGTAATTGACAAGGCACACCGCACGTGATTGATCAAAATGATCAACAACATCTAGAAGATTACAGAATAATTAAAGTGATCTATCATAGACCCAAAAGGTAGATAGAATCAGGATCTTAGTGTAATATAGTTCTCTTTATGCCAAGGGCATAAGAGAGCCAGAAGGAGGAATCTGTGGGGATTGAGTATATGAACCTTCCACTGGAGAAGCATGATTAAGTTATCCATTAGGGATATGAATCTAAGTTTGATTATGAACATGATTTGTCTAAGTGTATCCACTAGGGATAAGAATCTATAATCCAATCGGGATCAAAATCAATTTTGATTTTAATTTTTTTTTATTTTAATTGATGTGGAGGCATATCTGCTAGGGATATGTGTTTGAATCTGCTAGGGATTGGTAAGAACCTTCCACTAAGGAAGCGGGTTGTTGGTATATTGGGGATATGAATTTGATTAGATTTCTTTGATTTGTTTGATTAGATTCCACTAGGTGATTGGTTTAATTATTATGGTTCCACGGGAGAAGGGTTTTAGATTGAGGGCATCCACTGGGATGTACACTCAATTAAATTTAGGTCTAAGCTCCACTAGGGAGGCTAATTCGATCTGCGCCTCACTGGGGAGAAATTTGATTTGTCCAATATGTTTAATTTGACTCCATTGGAGAGGTTGGTTTTGAATTTATTTTGTCATGGACCCTATCGGTATGTGATGGATCACACTAAGAAGGAGTCACGGGGGCCTTGGCCTATCTTAAATTTATAAGTCCAAAGGGGTAGTCCTCTTGCCGTAAGGTAAGACAATCTGACCTAAGGGGTTGCCTTTCGGTGTGCAATGACTATACTAGAAAGAAAGCATAACAAACTTACATCTTCTAAAGTAAGGAAAAGCCACTGGGGTGATTTATTGAGTGAGCAACACATCAAACCCTACCTAAGGAAACTATTGAGTGAGCACCGCTGGGGCTCTTACCTCAACTCAAGAGTAGTCCTGATGATTAATTTGATTTATATTAATTTGATTTAAATTGATTTAATTTAATTTGGTGTGTTATGTTGTGGACCCTATTGGCATGCGATGGACCCACTGAGAAGGAGTTATGTCGACCTTGACCTATCTCAGATTTACAAGTTTAAAGGGGTAGTCTACTAGCCACAAGGTAGGACTATCCGGCTTAAGGGTTGCCTTTCAGTGTGCAAAATTATACTAGGAAGAAGGTGTAGCAGACTTACATCTTCCAAAGTAGGGTTCAGTCGTTGGGGTCATCTATCGATGACGCAACAAATCAATCCTGGCTTAAGATGACTAATTGAGCGAATGCCACTGTGGACTCTTATTGACTCAAGAATAGTCAGAATTAATTTAATTTTAGATGGACCCTATCAGTGTGCACTGGATCTACTAAGAAGGAGCTAATATCAGCCTAAACCTATCTTAGGTTTACAAATCCAAGGGGATAGTCTACCAGCCATTAGGTAGAATTAACCAACCTAAGGGGTGCCTTTGGTTTGCAATGGTATACTTATGGTAATGATGTAGCTTAGGCTTCAAAACCTCATAAGACCCAATGATTTGGTTGATGACTAATTAAGAATCCCCAAATATGTTGATACTCTAGACACATAGTGTAATGACTAACTCTAGACCGATAATGAGAGCCTCATATTTGGCTTCATTGTTGGTGCATGGATTGAACATATGACATGAGATTCTCATCACATTGCGGTCTGGAGTTACCCCTGCCTTACCTGGGATAGTAAATTATGATTCTTCTCCTCTTTGAGAGGAATCCGCACCATCAAAATACATCTCTCTATGGTGAATGCTAGTGTCCCCTAAGTTCATGATTTATTAATGGGGGAGGTCATCACTAAGAGGAGAATCAGCTGGAAGTGGGTGTGCTGCTAAGAAATCTGCTTGTGCTTGTCCTTTCACCGCACGGAGGGGTACGAATGTGATATCAAATTGTGACAAAATCATGGACCACCATGCCAACCCGTTCGCATCATCCATGTCATGTGATATTGCGTGGATTGATCTTGGAGATCAAATTTACCTTGTGAAAGCAAGTATGGGATGCAAAGATTAAAGCTAGGTAGTGCTTTTCAATAGGTGGGTAGTTTGCCTCAATAGGGATTAGACGACGACTGAGGTAATAGAGAGCATTTTCTTTCCCTTCGTCATTAGCTTGGGACAACAAAGCACCAATGGAGTCATCTAATACAGCGGTGTAGAGGATCAACGGTTTGTCTGGGATAGGGGATGCTAGAACTATCGGCGTTATCAGGTAGTGCTTAATGTCTTCAAGAGCATCGATCATCCCACTTGAACTTGACATTCATTTTACAAGTCGAGAATGGTTGGCATCTTCCGATAGGTTGGATATGAAGCATCTTAGATACGCCAATCACCCTTAGAATGATCTGAGTGGAGTTAAACTTTTAGAGGGTGGCATTTTTAAGATAACCTTGATCTTTTCAGGGTCAATTTCAATTCCCCAGTGTTGGACAACAAATCCAAGGAATTTTTCAAGATACATCGGGGTTTATTTTGAGGTTGTATTATCTTAAGCTCAAAGACTACTCTCAAGTCAAAGAGATGGTCTTCTTTTTCTTTGATTTTGATAATGAGATCATCGACATAGAATTCAACTTGATGATAAATGAGTTCATCGAGATTCGAAGTCATGGCGGTATGTATGGCATTTTAAGGTAAAGGTATGACCTTATTATAATGAATTCCGATCGAGGTTCAAAAAGCAGTGTTTCTTTCATCCACGGGGGCCATCTTGATTTGGTTGTAGCAAGATGACCCATCCATAAAGGAGAATACAACATGAGATGAGGAAATGTACACCATTAATTCTGGTATAAGAATTGAAAATTCATTCTTAGGACATGCCTTATTTAGATCCCTAAAATCGATGCATATGCAAATTTGACCATTCTTTTTCTTAATTGGGATAATACTGGCTAACTAGCTAGGATATTTTTCTTTTAATTTCTTGATTTTAGAAGTGACCTGCTGTTCAATGTCTAATCACATGTGTCTAGGAGCTTGCTTCATAGGGTTAGCATTAGGTTCTATTGCTAGTTTGTGGTTGTTATTTAGGAGATAAATTGGGCATTTCATCATAACTCCATGCGAAGCAGTCCTTAAACTCAGCTAGTAACCTAACTAAGTCATTGGTTTCTTCTTCATTCCACAAAGAGCTGATGTATGTCAGACATGGATTGTCTTCAGTTCCCAAGTTGATTTCTTTGAGCTCGTCAATGGTTGATTTGATCTCTCCTTTGAACTCTGGCAGTGCATCTCTAACTTCAGGCTCACTTAGGTCATCTAAAGTTTTTAAACATACCTCCTCATACGAGTTAGCATGATTTGAGAAGAACCTTTCAGACTCCAAATGATTTATGATGATTAGGCAATGATTGTCATCATGTTGGACCTACTATGTAGAATCCTAATCCTAGTCTTGATTGAAGATGTCTGGTTTGGTTGTCCCATAGACTTTCAAAGGAGTCTAACCTATGTTTAGACCAAGTATGTCGAATTAATCCCTTCTTTGCTAAGTTAAGAACATAAGGTGAGTACCAATCAAAAGGTAATTCTATTAAATCTTTATATAAATCATCCTAAAGTTCTGCAGCTTCTTCTTGACTTGAGGATGATGCTCCAAAAAATAATCTCTTTGGCTTGACATCTGTGGATGACTTGGGGGCCTCCTTAACTACTAAACCTTCAACTTTCTGGGAAGAAAGTGAGGTTAGAGCTAAAATTCCCAACAGTCACCAGACTATTCAACATAATAGTGATTCAAATACATTCATGCTTTACTTGAAAGCCTGGTCTTCATCACTATCTGGCTCGAATGTCTCCTTCAAAGGGACCCATAAGAGGGGTTGGTATGCTAACCACATGAAACTCATCCTCCAACTAAACTCTAAGTCTATGTGGATAGTGTACTCCTGAGGAACATAGCTCTACTGGTGACCATGAGGAGGTCTTCCACCTCTAGAACTACCTCTAGATCTGCCTGTACCTCTACTTGGTGGGGTCAATATCACCCATGTGTTCATATGGAGGAACAAACTGAATGCATCTAGCTCTCTCGCTTCCTGTTTGATTCACTCTTGTATTTTTCACTTTCTTTTTCTTTTCTCTTCCTTTTTCTTTTCTTTTCCTTTTCCTTTTATTTTTGAACATTCACCAAGCTCGTGAGAATATACTTTTTGATTTGGAGGAAGATAGTAGGATACATATTCATAAATATCAACCTCTTTAACAGAGAATGGATTTAAGTCTCCTTTGACACAATACTTGATTCCACCTCTTCTAAATTTGATGCCTGGTGCAAAGAAGATGGAACCGTGTTGTTTGCATGTATCCAAGGCCTACCGAGCAAAGTAGTGAAAGATGTATATGAATCTATTATGTAGAACTTGGCTTCTATCTTTCAATCATCTATCTCTAGTGGTAACACTATCAAGCCTAAAGCCCTCTTGCCTTATTCCTTGAATCCTTTCAACATCATCCAATCTCCTCAGAGTTCAGAGATATCGATCCTCAAGTAGGAAAGGGTTTTATCATAATATTCAGATGCACCTTGATCAACTAATACCCCTGAGAGCCTAAATGGTATTGTCAACAAAAGAAGGTCTTCATCTATGAATGTAATTCCACTTCTCTTGAATAACATGTCTCCTCTAATAGCTCGAGCTAAGCATATTTCTGGATCAATAAGAGCTTTGATCAATGACTCTTTCATCTCTTTGGATAAGACAAGGGCATCATATATGCTTAATTTAGCTGACAACTTTCTTAGGTGAGTGAGGACTTTGTAGTCAACTATGGGCTGATCCTCCACAAGCATATCCATGCGTGGAGCATCCTATGGAGGGGCTTCTTGATCACTAGAACCAATAACTTCTTTACCCTTATCCTGAGGTGCTACCCTAGGAGGTAGAACTTTGCCACTACGGAGGTTGACTTCAATGACTTCATGAGATGATTTAGTGGAAAGTTCTACTTGCTCATCAAGTTCACTTACAGCTTCTCCTATGAGATCATCGAAGTCGGATGACTCCAAATCAATCTCAATGGTTGAACCCCAATGATTTAGGAATGAAACATCCATTTCTAAATTAGAAAAGGAATGATAGGAATTAGAGTTATCATTATTATTTTGTAGACTTGGAGAGTTTTCAAGAGGAATAAAATCTAGAGTATCAGTATAGATGTAAGCTTTCTTCATTGATTTTTCTTAGATGGAGATACATGATAAAAATCTAATAAAGTAAGTAGGGTAAAGGATTTAGTACCTTGTCTCACTCAAGCTCTGTAAGAGGAGCTGGAGGAAGAAGTTGTACAATGGTGGATCGAGTGCTAAACTCGGATGGTGGTTGTGCTACTTATTGCAAGTAAGGTGGAATACTATTGCTGCTACTGCTGAGCTTCTACTTCCTTCAAGTTGTCCTTAGCAAGTTGCAAACCTTAGAGTTGGAGGTTTCGCTTTAAACAAGGGTAACGATCTTAGATGATTTTCTTGGAGGAGAGATAGATGATATCCCAACATTCCTCTATCTTAAGAAGATCACTTGTAACCTCAAGGATTATCCTACTGAAGGGTTGTTCAAGTAAATATTCCTTGGGATACAAAACGACTTATAGTTATGCTCAAGCCCAGTTCTTAAAGGTAAGTCTAAGACATGACCTAGATGGTGTAGGGGCAAAAGTTTGGATTGACTCTTGCCCTCTAGGCTCTAACTAAAAATTGGGCTTCGATCTTTTGACTATCTCCTCATGAATGAATAAGGCTTAGTGGTGGGAATATCATGGTGGGGAAACAGTGGCATGATGGCAGGTGGTGGTAAAGAGGTGGTAGAGGAGGATACTGCTCAGGTCTATCTTTCCGCTAGCTACTTTCCCTGTCAACTGAGTACCCTTGGCTTTTTTCTCAAATGCCTTACTATTTGGGCTTGGTTGAGATCTTGAAAGGTAGTTTGACCTCTCTTTGTGGACCACCTTGTTGATTAATTTCTCAATTGTCTTAATGATATAGCTCTTTAAGCATGAAGATGAGCATGAATATTCTTGAGTATAATTTCAATGGCATATTGTTCGAGAATATGGTTCATATTTCATACTTAAATTGTGCCATCTAAGAATGTAATCAATAAGAGACTCATCGGGGTGTTGTTGAGCTACAATGAGATAGCCCACAGTTACCTTTTGCTGAGCTCTAACAAATCTCTTAATAAAGAGCTCCTCTAACTCAGCAAATGTATTCATTGAACCATTGGATAGTTTAGCATACCAATTAAATATAATGCCTGTCAAACTACTAATGAAGAGATGAAATAAGAGTGCATCGCTGCCACTGGCATTGCAACATCCAACTCTAAAGTGTGCTATGTGCTGACGAGGTTTCCCACTGCCATAAAGAATTTTGAAGGAAGGAGGCACAAAACCCTTAGGATATTGGACACTATCAAATTCCTCCAGGTAGTGTCTACCCTTTGGAATAGATGAGCCACCTCAGATTGCTAACACATCCTTCACTTGGCTCAACTACTGATATCTTTTATTGCATGGAGGTGCTGTCCACCACCTTCCTATGCAAGCTACCACCATCCTAATTTATTGGAGAAGTGCTTTTGGGTTGATCTAAGAGATATGCACTAACTCAAGGTGATCTATCTCTCTCGGTATATGATGCATCTTTTTTTGATGTGCATGGAGGCTAAGTCTTCCATCTCTTCTCCATCCGATTAATTTGATCATCCATCTGTTTAAGTTGTTGATGGAGGTGTTGGGTTGAATGGATGAATCATCTTCCTCAACCACAATACCTTCCTGACTATGATGATCTCTATGAAGGCAGCTCCTAGTGTCGACCATGTGGACCTCGATCGAATTCTCAAGGAGATCATATTCATATGGATCAAAGCTGACCTTTCCCTCCTCACAATCTGATCAGTCACTCCCTAGAAGCTCTCTCTTTTCTGTAAAGTACTACTCTAGAATTCATCTTAGGAATGATCTAATCATGTTGGTACAAATACGCCTTTCTGGGTGGAGGCTATGCTCATGACGGAGATGCACCTACACTACCTATGAGTGTTGGCTCTCAGAGGTCATGTGGAAGAGACATGCTCGTGGCTGCTCATGGGTGGAGTAGTGTTCTTAGGGAGATCCACTACCATGGAGATTGTAGAACTATCCCCTTCTCCTTCTACAACTATTGTTATCACTGCCTCTGATGGTGGTGGTTGTGGTGGTGTGACGACGATGCTATGGGGTCACCACTCCTTCTTCACCAAGACTAAAGTAGGAGGTCGAGTAGGGGAACTCGCCCTCACCTCAATCAATGGAGTAGATGAAGTGAGATCCTTTGGCCCGGATCACCAATGGGGCTTTCATCTCCGATGTTGATCTCTAGGCACGCGGTGGATGGCGAGGTGAATGGTGATGGTGGGTGAGGAGTGGATCGGTGTGATGGATATAACACCTCTACCCTCACCGGGGCTTTTCTCCTATGACTAGTGGTTCACAAGATATATATCTCGGTCTGTGGGCTTGGTGGCTGAAAAATCGACTAGAGGCCACATTGCCGGCAAACCTCGCTCCCTCTCGAACTACTACCAAGGTCTCTGATACTCTATCACTGTGAATGCACCTAGTAACACTCCTAGGGATGATAGACCTCAAGTCGAATAACATACCAGACTCTGAAAGTTTATGTACCTTGCCTACCTACGATAATACTGTACGTAGACCAACATAGGACTTCCTCATGTCCCTAGCCGGAGCCTCATGGTATGTAGGAGGTGGAGGCATCTATCCTTTGATAATGCTCCCTCCATCATCATCGAGAGGGGTGGAACTAGCTCTTGAATGGGAAATCTCATGGAGGGAACCTTCCTCTACAATGTGAGGGATGCGACATCCATCTCTTGAGGCTGACACAATTGGTGCTTTAATCTTGGTTCTATTGCATTCTCCGTGTGAGGCGTGTGGGATGGTGGGTGTGAGCTAGATCTACCTCAAGGTAGGGGATTCTATCTCGATGCCAAGATAGCCTTCCCCAGGGGACCATCGAGAGGTGCTAGCACACCAGTGGGCGTGGAAACAACCTTGAGTAGGGCTGGAGAGAAACCTCAAGCCTTCCTCTTGAGAAAGGATACTCCGTTAGAAGGTAGGTCAATAGATGACAGCCAGCCCCACCTCATCCCGCTAATAGTAGTGAGGGTCTCCCCAGCCAGTGCAAGCTCCCAAATCCTCGGCCAAAGAACACTATGGGTGGGTCGGTCTGAGGCCGATCCAGGGTCCATCCCAACAAAAAGTGAAAACAAACTTCTAAGAGGCCATGTCTACTGACTGCAAAAGACCACACTAACTAATCTGAGTTGTATGTCTGCATTTGTTGAAATATAACTTGTATATGATTTTTGCATTGATATTTGTTCCATGCAAGTAATAGAAGTTTGGATTTTTGAACCCACACTTAATAATTCAAATATGTTAAGTGGGGTTCATTGGAGAGATTTGAATATTAAGGAGAGTCATTGCCATTTGATTTTGATTTAGAACCCATACTCAACTGATTTAGGTAGGTTGGGCGGGGTTCTTAAAATTTGAGGAGAGATTTTCTTGGAGATATTTGTGTTTTGTGTATCTTGTTTGAAAATATTGATAGTTTGAAAGACCTCTACTTAGCAAATTTGAGTATGCTAAGAAGAGGTTGTGATTGTGCATTTGAAATATTTTTACTTGTGAAGATTTGATTGTGTGATATTTTGATTTGAAAATGGGGCTTCTTACTTAACAAATTTGGTATGTTAAGTAGAGGCCACATGTGTTTGATTTGTGCTTGATGATGAGACATTCACTTAACAAATTTGGTATGTTAAGTGAAAGTCAAATGTGAATGTGAGATAGATTTGCTTTTCTTTAAAGATGGGAGTCCCACTTAACAAATTTGGTATGTTAAGTGAAAGCCCCAAATGTGTTTGAGATATGTTTATTTTTCTTTGAGAATGAGACTCTCACTTAACAAATTTGGTATGTTAAGTGAAATCTCAAGTGTGATTTGACATGAAAAATGGATCCTTATTTAACAAATTTGGTATGTTAACATAGGGATTAAATGTGTGTTGAAAGAGACACTCACTTAAAAAATTTGGTATGTTAAGTGAAAGTCAAATGTGCTTATGATTTTTGAAAGAAAAGAACTTATTTAACAAACTTAGGTATGTTAAAAGGAGTTCAATTTGTTCTTATGATTTTCAAAAAAAGTGGGTTCTCATTTGATGTACTTGGACATGTCAAATGAGCTCCAAATGTGTCTTGAAGTCCAAGACTTTGGCAAATTCTATCAGACAAATGCAAATGGTGTCAAATAGAATTCAATTTGCTTTACCTTCTCCAAGGGAAGGGGAACTCCCATTTAACAAATTTGGGTATGTCAAGTGAGGGGTTCAAATATGTCTTGACTTCTCTTTTGTGTGTGTATGATTTATTACTTTTCGTAAAGGTGGAAAACTTTAACTCTAGCACATTTGAAGTATGCTAAGTGGAATTTCAATTTTATATCATGATTTTATTTAAAAATAGAATCTCCATCCCACAAATTTGAGTGTGTGGGATGGGGATATCTATTTCCAAAGAAAATGTGCTTTTGAAAAAGACATAAAAATGGTTGATTTTGATTTTAAAAAGAACATCCATGTAATAATCATAGGATTTGTTAAATGAGGTTTGGTTATATGTGTTTTGTGCCTTTTTTTTGAAAATTTCTTACAATTTTTTGTGTAAAGATCTCTTATTATATGGATTTTGAAAAAGTGCTTTTGGAAAGACATGTTATTTTGTAGAAGAGTTTTATTTTCTTATTGTTCATGGATAGTGAACAAGTTCTTAATTTTTGTCATCTCCTTTGTTTGATTAATTTTAATTTTCACCTATTAGGGGAACCCAATAGGGATTTTAAGACCTACATAGAGTGAGGTCCTAAAACCTAAAGGATGTTGGCAAGCTTTGCTTAAGGATGAAATAAGCTAAGTGCCAATAGAAAGAATGACAGTCTCGGGCCTATATAAAATATAAGTTTACTTTCAATGCTTGAGAGATAATTTTCCATTAAAGATGGAGAGAGAGGAACATCCCCAGTGAGTCAAAAATCATGGTGTTTTATTTTGTGGGACACCACATAGATCTTAAGGTACTTGAAGTGATGAGTATGACATTAATAAATGGTGTACTCTTGAAAGATAGAAATCACCATAATGGACCTAATCACCTAACAAGGACTCTAAGGCATGATGGTCTTGAATGCTAGAGATCTTTCCCTACTTTACATGAAAAAGTAAAGTAGGGTTTATTTTAAGCTAAGTTCATTAAGTTTCTATGGAGGCAAGCTGCCATAGCTAATGGCATTCTAAAGAATGGGAATTCCTTAAGAATACTCTCGATTAAAGTAGATAATTAGGGTCTTCAAAGATTTTGAGTTAAGACTATCAAAGGATTGTCTATTTTAAGAAATCAAATAGGATAGATTAAGGAAAAGACTTATCATTAGAAGTTAAAGGGAGATGGGTAGGGAATGCTCATGGTATTGGGAAGCCTAGTGAGCATTCCAATCTATCCTATGGTTGGGCTTTATATTTTTTGAAGAGAGTTAATTATTTGAGTTTGATATTTTATTAGAATGTTGACTTATAATCCCATAAGATTGTGAAAATGCATAAGATGTGAGGATTTATGCTTGTAAAGAAATACTACCTGGATCCTAAATCTAGGGAGCTTTGAGGGCCAAAGCATAATCTAAGAAAAATGGTATATACCCAGAGAATAAAAGCCACTGGACTGGATTTATTTACCTGAGTGGCTTCTAACTCCTCCAATATTTTAAATCCATGTAGGCAAGTCTTATGCTTTGCAAGATGGCTAGGTTGTTGTTTATTTAGAGAGAAAACTAAGTCCTTAAACTCACTTCCTAAGAGACTAGAGCATGAGTGGTATGAAATCATGACTTAATCTAATGCAAATTTTATCAAATTTATTTCATTCTTTTGTACTCTTTATTTTGACATAGGCTATGGTATTTTGTATGCCTAAATGCATGACAGCTTGATTATAGGCCAAATTAAAAGATAAAGGGGTGTTCTTCCTTCAAAGGCTCTCATAGGTTAAGCCTTTATTCTCTGGCATAGATGGAAGCCCCCTCTTAATAAGAGTGGAAGAATATGACATGCATGATGTTATACATATAATCATCTAACTAAGGAGTTGCTAAATATGTTATTGTCTTGATTTAATTCCTAGGCTTTTATGTTAGGTTATGTGTTAATTAGGGTAGAAAAATTAATTTCATCCTAAGAGCCTACCACATCTAGGCCACACTTTCAAACATCAAACATGAATAAACTAGAAAAAGCATGAAATTTTAGTGCACAATCTAAACACAACATCAAAAATTTTATAGACTCTAAAAGAATAAAAGACTAGTATGGTCGGGTTCATACTTGAAAAGAAAAAGATGATGTGTAGTCATGCCTTATACAACCCGAATTACAAAAATAATACATACTATGGGGGTCTTCTTTTCTTCATTTCTTCCTTCTCTTCCTTTTGATTTGATTTGCTACAAAAGCATCACAAGGCACCCAGGGGACTAAAGCATTGCTCACCTAATCCTTAATCATAATCAAAATAAATGTTTACTTGCCTATATTACATCTAGTTTATGCTTGTTAAACCAGTACCCCAATGGGTACATGTTTTTTTCTTACAACCCTTTGTTATTACCCCTTGTTTTTTAATTACATCCAATTCTGAGGCACCACCTAACATCCGTCTAAAATATTACATCACAAAAAAATGCAACATCATACATAATACTAACTTAGCACTAGAAAAATATGTGTGTGAAGGCTTATGGCAAGACTTTACTAGGCTTATTTAGTTTAAGTTTCAATTTGGAGTTTCAATTTTATTTAAATTTTACCTTTGGGTGATTTCAATTTAAATGATTTAAATGATTTATTTTTTTTTTTTAACTTTTATTTGGTTAAAATGTTGTTTAGGTTTTCAAGAATGAGTATAATGTATTCCATTTGTAGAGAACTCACCCAAGTTCTAACTCTAAAGAATCTAACTAAGGTCCTTATCTATTATCTTTGATTTTGAATTCATTTGATTTGACTTACTTGATTTGACTTAGCATTTAAAATTTAAGTTTGTTTAAGTATTTGATTAATGGATTTTGGATTAGATGTTTTGGTTTAATTAAATCTTGATAATTCAATATCCTTAATATCTAATGAAGTTTAAGTTTGTTTAAATCCATTTTTTATTAATTAATTTTAAATTATATGCTTTGGTTTAATTAAATCTTGATAGTTTAATATCCTTGATCTCTAATGAAGTTTAAGTTTGTTTAAATTCATGTATTTTTGATTGTTTAATTTTAGATTAGATGTTTTGGTTTAATTAAATCTTGATAATTTAACATCCTTTTAAATTAATATCTAATTCTTTTCATTGATTATAGTTGTGAAACTTAAATTTATGTTTATTTGATTTGATTATGGTTTATTTATTTATAGTTAGATTAGATTAGATTAATTGAGATTTTATTTTTATTTTAATTGAGTTTGATTCTTTGTAATTAGGATTTTATTTTTAAACTCATCCAATTTGTCATGTTTATCAAAGTTTGATTTTATTTTGATTTCATACATTGGATAGTTAATTAGTTTATCTTTTTTTGTAGGTTGAATGAGATTTGATTAATTACATATTAAATTGATGAGATTCTTTCTTAATTTAATTTAATTTGATTTGATTAATTTGTTAGTCTATGGGTTTGCTTAGGTTCAATGTGATTATGTAATTAGTTTAATTAAGAAGTGTATTTATGTTAATTATAATGATTTGTTTAATTTTCAATTTGATTTCATATTTGTTTAGGTTAATGATGTAATTAATGACTTAATAATTTAGGTTTAATTTAAGTTTTGATTAGTATTTAATTGCATTTACTTAAGGCATTTACAAGAAGATGTACCTTGGTATGCTTTTGACATTCTTCTTATTGAAGACTAAAGAGGAGTCCAACAAAACTTGAATTATGGAGGTCAAGTCTAAAGGTTTCTTTCTTTAAGTAGATCTAAAATTGAATATATGGAGTCTAATTTTAGTTGTAGAAGTTCTAGTGGTAGTGTTGTGACATTAGGTAACAAGTCATTAATAAGAGTGAGCGTTTGATATTTAGGATCTATTATTCAAAATGATGGTGAAATAGATGGAGATGTTATTAGTAGAATTCAAGTGATGGATGGTTGAAGTGGAGGAATGCATCCTATTATGTGATAGAAAAGTTCCACTTAAACTTAAGGAAAATTTTATAAGATGGTGGTAAGACTTGCAATGACTTATGGTGTAGAATGTTGGCCAATAAAAGCATAAGACTAAGTTAAGTGTTGAGATGTTAGGATGCTTAGGTGGATGAGTGTCTTAGAGATAGAATGAAAAATGAGTTTGGGAAAAAGTTGGAGTAGCTCCAGAGATAAGATGGAGAGTTAGCCTTAGATGGTTTGGCCACATAAAGTATGTCCATGAATTAGGAGAGTAGATGCATTAGATTATGTTAAGAAAGGTAAAGGTAGACCTAAAGATTGGTTAAGATGTAAAAAATGATCTTAGTATACTTGATTTAAATGAGAATTTGACACATAGGACACAATGGAACGAAGGATTCATGTAGTGGGATTAAGGCTTGTTGTTGTTGTTATGATGTTTGATTAAGTTTGAGTTTAATATGATTAATTTGACCGACTTAGATTAAGAGTGATCAAATTAATTAGTAGATTATTTAAGTGTTTGATTTGAATTTGATTAAAAGTTAATTTGGTTCAATAAGATGATGGATTAATTCATTAGGTTTGCATTAATTAGGTGTTTATTCAATTGGATTAGCTTAAGGGTAATTAGTTTAATTAAGTGTGTTTAAGTTAATTATTAAATTAAATAAAGATTTATTTAATTTTTTAATTTAGTTTTATATTTATTTGATTAATGATGTAATTAATGACTTAATTTATGTTTAATTTGATTTGATTGGTATTTAATTGCATCTATATTTGATTAAGCTTAGGTTTAATATGATTAATTTGATTAAAATTTAGTTTACTTAAGGTGATTAATTATTAAATTTAATTAGGTTTGATTTAAGCTTAATTTAAGAGTTAGCTTTAATGTAATTTATTTAAATTAATTTGATTCATTAAGATGATGGATTAATTCCTTAAGTTTGCATTAATTAAATATTTAATTAATTAAGTTCGATTAAGGGTTAATAGGTTTTTAAATCATTTGATTAATTAAAGGTTTGTTTAATTAGAGATTAATGACTTAATTGTCTAAATTTTGTTGATTAAGGGGTTATCATTATTATTATCATTTGATTAGATTAAGTGATTTAATTATTTATTTTTATTTTAGTTAAACTTGATTATTCATAATCATAGTTAGGTTTGATTTTCTTCATTTATTATGTTTATTAGATTTCATTCATGTTTGATTTAGTTGTTAGGTTTATGTATTAATGGCTAATTAATCATCTTATTCCAAATGATTGATTTTCTAAATGTGATTTAATCATATCTTAAATAAGTTTACTTTAATTTTATTTGGTTTAATTTGATTAATATTAAATGATTATGTTAAATTTGTTTATTAATTAATTTGATTTTTAGTTTATTTAATGATTAATTAGTTTCGATTTATTTATATTCATTAAGGAGTTTCATATGATTAAGATTCCATGCTTAGTGTAGGTTTAGTTATACTAGTTTGACCCATGTTAAAGTTTCCTAGATTTGTTTAATTTTAAGTTTGATTTAAGATTTAATCATTTAATTGAGTTTTATTAACTTAAATAGGTTTAATCATATTTAATTTAATTTCCTCTAAGGATGATATTTTTTTTTTGATTTGAAGTTTGATTAATGATTGCTTAAGTGTTATTTCATTTCTAACTTTGGTTTGATATTTAAATTATTTTGATTACATTTTTAATTTTAATTGATTAAACTTTAATCTTAAGTCTTTGTTTGGGGTTCATTAAGATTCAGAAAATCACATTATTTCCTTAAGAGTCCTAAGTGTCAACTGAAGTGATTTAAGCCATTTTGAAGATTTTTGTAAAATTCTGGATTTTTTATTTGATTTATTTTATTAAAATAGACAATCTGAACTTCAAAATTTAATTTCTCTAAATCCAACAATCTTTTTTTACTTGAGCTTTTTATCATAGGTGTGATTTAACTTTAATTTCAATCCCTGCGAATTTCAACTCAATCTCATTTATATTTTTAGAGTAATTAATGAAACTTTATTTTCATTAAAACTTAAATTAAGCTTAAACCATTTAGTGGAATTTATAAATTCTTGGTTCTTTGGATTCCTCTTGGAAAGATGAATCCAACGAGCCCTTATTTGTAATTTTTTGTTGGGTATTTTTTTATGAATTTTCAAAGTTTCAAGTAATTTAAGTAATTTTTTAAAATAGAAAAATTTGATTTTTCTACTTAGAGCGATCGGCCAGCGTGGCTACACACGCGTGGCCACATGGCGCGTGATTGGATGCGTGTACCGTGCGCGAGTGCGCCGCGCCGCAATTCGTGTGTCGGCATTTGGCGAATTCACGTCGGTCGGTGATCGTGATCCGTGGTTTACTCGACCATTGATCAGATCGATGTCCAAATGCATTGCCGATCTAGAGGCCGGGATCATGATGATCACAATAAGCCGTTCAATGAATTGTGGGATCGACGGTGTCGATTTGAAGGTTGGGATCGCACGATCAATGATCCAGCCATCTAAACATGAACAATAAAAACTAAGGGTATTTTGGAAAAAATGAGAAACTCTAGATGAAAATCTATCAAAATGGACTCATTTTCATGTCAATTCACACCAAAAAACTTCTATTTTTTAATTAGAATGATATAAAATATAAAATACAGGATCATCTAGGATAAATTCCTAAAATAGCGCAAACAATCATCATAAATGAAGGATCCTAAAGCCAGCTATGGTTTGGAGAAATTTATCTCACCGGGGATGGTTTCCGTGGTGATGAGCGAGCTCTAGGTGAAAGCTTTGGAATGAGTATAGCCTTCACTTGAATGATGTATTTTCGGTGCTTGCCTTTCTTGCTAGAATCCAATTTTGATATTTTGGCTCAAGAGGTGAAGTGGTGGTTCATTGCTTTGGGTAGCTCTTGGGGGCTGAATAGTGGTAGGTGGAAGAGGAATGAAGCCTCATTTCCCCCTACTTTAATAGTGGTCGAAAATACACCTTTTTTTGAATTTTTTGGCTCCAAAGTGTTGTCATTTTTCTTGGGGTGGTTGGGAAGGATCCATGAGGAATTTAATTGGCTTGGGTTTATTTTGGGTTGATCACAAATGGATTTGGGTTAGGTTTGATCAGCCCCCAATGGGTCATGGCTTGGTCTCAAGGGATTTGGCTCAATTTAGGTCATATGGGTCACATTGGGTCATATCAAGTTAGGTTGACCAATTGGTCAAATTGGGTCAAACCAAGGCTTAGGTTAGGTTCAAATGATAATTTGAATAGTTTTAGTATGATTAATTTGATTTAATTTAGCTTGGAATTGATTTTGGCTCATTTGGAATCAAATGGGTCAAATTGGTCAAGTTGACCAATTTGACCAAAATTGGATAAATTGGCTTGGGTAATGGGTTGATTCATGTTCAATAAGCTAATTGAAGATGAATTTGGTCTTTGGTTTGAATCAATTTGAATTTAATTTGAATTTTGGCTAATTTGACCCTTTAGGTTAATTTGGGCTAGGTTGGGTCAAGTTGACCAATTGGTCAAATTAGACTCAATTATGGCTTTGGTCAAGTTCATAGTAAAATTGGAATGAACTTAAACCATTGGTTGCAATCAAATTTTGGTTAGATCATGATTTGACCTAATTTGGTCCTTTAGGCCAATTTGGGTCAACTTGGATTGAATGGCTAATTGGGCTTGGTTTGGCTGAATTGGTGGTCAAGTCATATTTAAATAATGACTTTGGGTTGATTCAAATCATTGATTTCAATCAATTTGGTGTAAGATGAGTTTTGGCTAGTTTTGGTCCATTTGCTAAGGGTTGACAAATGTCAAATGACTGTTGACTTTAACCATTGCAATTGATCATCCTAGGGTGATCAACAATCATGGTGGAAGATTTTGGTGAGCTTGGTTCAATAATTTGGTTGGATTGAAAGTTGGCTCAAATGGGTCCTTTAGGTCACTTTGGGTCAAGTGGACCTAGTGGGTCAATTGGTTTGGTTTTTTGATTGGTTTAGTTGAACTTATATGTGAGCCCTAGATTGAAATATAAATTCAAGCAATCAATTTGGAGTCCGATAGGTTTTGGCTCAATTGAAAGTTTTAAGTCAAAAGGGCTAAGTTGCTTGACTTAGGTTGACTTAAATTTGGTTTCATGATTAGATTTTATTTATATTTGTATAAATGATTGATTCGAGAAAACCCATTAGTTTTGACTTGATTTGGATAGAATTTGGCTAAGTCCAAAGAATTGGCTTAAAGGGCTTAGATTGAGTTTGGATTTGATTTCTAATATAGTTTTGGTCATTTTAATTTAGATTTCATTTATATTTATGAGTATAACTGAAGGAATAATTGATTAATAAAGAAATCAATTGAGTTTGATTTGATCTAAAGGGAGTTTTGGCTAAGCTTATGAAGGTGGTTCATATGGCTTAGGAAGGGTCTTAGGATTTGAATTTGATTTTGGGTTTCAATCATTTAGAGTCAATTTTGAATTAGATTTTGAGTTTGAATTTGAATTTAAGGTTTGCTTTGAGATTTGAATCTGGGTTTGATTTGAGAATGTGCATATGGATTGAGTTTAGGCTATAAGGTAGGTGATTTTTTTAAGTCCTAAGGCATGGCCTAAGCCTATGATTAACCCTTCTAAGTCTCTAGACTTAGGTTAAGTGTTCACCTAATCACTAGAAGTTTCTTATGACTAAGGAACTCTTAATGTTTAGAAGAGTCCTAAGTCTAAGATAAGGAGGTTGAGAGCTCACTCCAAAAGTGAGGTCAACATATGTTAAGTGGGAATCCAATATGGCATGGTTATATGGTTCTTACTTAACAAGTTTGATGTGTTAGATAGAACGAAACATATTCTTTTAAAATGAGACTCTTGCTTAAAAATATTGGATATGCTAAGTGAAAGCCTAAATATATTTTTCTTTAAAAATGAGACGCTCTCTTATCAAATTGGAATTGCTAAGTGAAAGTCAAATTTTATATTTTGAAAATGAGATCCCCACTTAACAAATTGAAATTGTTAAGTGAAAGTCAAATTTTTATGTTTTATTCAGATAGGGATCCTCACTTAAAAAATTGAAATTGTTAAGTGAAGGTCAAATTTATGTTTGATTCAAATAGGGATTCTCACTTAACAAATTTGGATATGTTAAGTGGGAATCGACATGACATGATTTGCTTTTGGAAAGAACCTCCATGTAGCAATCATTGAGGGGTTTTGATTTTGTGATTTTGTGAGTCTCTTGAAAGGTGCTTTTGGAAAGTGTCATTTTTGTGAAAGGAATTATTTTCTTTAAATTTTATGATGAACCTTGCCTCACCAAGCTAGTGGTGAGGAGGTTCCAAATTTGTATTATCTCCACGTTCATTGATAAGTTATGTTTTCACCTATTGGGGTACCCAACAGGGGTTTCAAGATCTACATAGAGTGAGGTCCTAAAACCTAAAGGATGTTGGCTAACTTTGTTTAATAATGAAATAAGCTAAGTGCCAATGAAAAGAAAGATAGTCATAGACTCATATAAAATACAAGTCCACTATCGATGCTTGGAGACAACAATCATTTACTAGAGATGGAGAGAGGAACTATCCCCAGCAGAGTCGCCAGAAAAGTTTGTGGTATTTATTTTTGTGTTTGGGTGTGTTTATGTGAGGGGATACCATGCAGATATGTAGATGTACTCATTAGGGTGATTGGGTATGACATTAAAGAATAGCATACTATCTCGAGAGATAGAATTCATTACCCTATAATGGATCTACTAAGGCATGATGGGTCTTCTAATATACCAAAGATTTTTTCTCTACTTTACATGGAAATGTAAAGCCGGGTTTATTTAAATTGAGCTCGTTAAGTTCCCTATGGAGGGGAGCCTCCAAAGTTAATTACATCTTAAAGAAAAAAATGAATGCCTTAAGAATACTCTTGATTAAACTAGATGATTATTGTCACCAAAGAATTCAAAGATAGGACTATCAAATGATTAGTTGTATTTTTGAAAATCAAGTGGGATTGGTCAAAAGGAAGAGTTCTTATCGAAACTAAGGGAGATGGGTACGAAGTGCTCATGATACTAGGAAGCCTAGTGAGCACTTAATCTATCCTATGGTTGGGCTTTATATACTTGAATTTGAGAAGATTTATTTGTTTGAGTTGAATTTTTATTAGAAATCTAGGACTTATAATTCTAGTATACAAGATTATGAAAATGTCTACGAGGTGATGATCTATGCTTATAGCCGCAAAGAGAAATGAAGATCTAAGATCCTAATTCTAGGGAGCTTTGGCAAGAGCCAAAGCACGACCTAAATCTAAGGAGAAAGTGGGTATATGGTTTACCTTCATAAGAGAGAGTAAACCACCCGACTGTTGGGCTCATTACCACCTGGAGTGACAGCCAACTAACTCCTCCTACATTTTAAATCCATGTAGGCAAGTCATATGCTTTGCAAGATGGTTAGGTTATTATTTACTTAGAAAAAAAGTAAGTCCTTAAACTCACTCTCTAAGAGACTAGATCATGAAAGGCATGAGTAATGACTTAAATCTCATGCAAATTTTATCAAGTTTTATTTGATTTTTTGAATTTTTTATTTTGACACAGGCTATAGGATTTTGTATGCCTAAATGCATGAGAAATTGATTATGGGCTAAATTAGAAGAGAAAGATGTGTCTTTCCATCAAAGTCTCTTACAGGTTAAGCCTTTATTCTCTAGCACGGATGGAAACCCTCTCTTAGCAAGAGTTGAAGAATATAACATACATGATATTGTACATTCAATCATCTAACTAAAGGGTTGCTAAAAATTTTATTATCTTGATTTAATTCCTAGGTTTCTATGTGAGGTTATGAATTATTTTAAAATTTTAGTTATGAGTTATTAATGGGATGGAAAATTTATTTTTATCCTAAGAGCCTAATCGCATCCAGGCCACTCAGCAATTACCAATCATAAAGAGACTATGAAAATGCATGATATTTCTAATGCACAAGTTAAATAAAACATCAAATAATTTTATAAAGCTACCACAAAAGAATAAAAGGTTGGTACGATCGGTACCACCTGAAAAGAAATGTGGGTAACCAAGCTACCATTATACATCCCGATGAAATAATAATTTCAATTATAGAATGATAAGTGTTATGGGGGTCTTCATTCTTCATCCTCCATTCTTCACTCTTCATCTTTTATTTCTTCATTTTTTGGTTTGCTCCATTTTTTTCTATCTTTTGGTCTAATTGGGATGTGGCTTGCTCCAAAGGCATCACATGATATATAAGACATGGTCTTTTAACCAATGCTCATCCTTAATCCCCGTAACACCTATCCTAATCCTAATGCAAAAATTACATTAAAAGGAAGGAAAGTAAATCTAGCTACACCTGCAAAAATAAATATTATCTAAACACACCATAAAACCAAAGCAATTATAGGAATAATTTAGACTTAGCACCCCACACATGGGTAACCAAGTCCACCTATCCTAACTTGGGCTATGCTTAGGGCTAACAACTTGCAGAAAAACATTTGTATTTTTATTACAATGCCCCATAAGCCCTTACATAAAATATGATTAAATATCACCTAACATTCAAGCTACCTAAGTCTAAAAAATACACAAAATTAACATTAAGCAAACCATGCACTGCCCTAACATAAAGCTAGAAATGGTGACTTAGCCTAATGTGCATGTATTAGAGCTTGTGTGGTATGTCTTAATTTGGTTTTAGAGTTATGATTTGCTAAGTGTGAGGGATTTAATTTATAAAAAATTGATTTTTCTTTAAGTGATTTAGTTGATTTAGGGATTTTGCTTAATGTTTTTCTTTTGTTTCATGTAGCATATACTTAGCAATTAAGTGTTATAAAAAGAAGAAAGAGAGGGAGAGTCTCTCTTTTATAAAGAGAGGGAGAGTCTCTCTTTTATCCCTACCTTAAGTAATTTCTAAGGTAATTACGTATTGCTTTTGCTTTTTTAATGAATGGTTTATTTTGTGTTTTAATTAACCCTAAGTTTAGATTCATTCTAAATAGCCCTATTCAATAAGAAATGAATCTTAGGATTAATTATGATGGATTACTATTACATAACACAGACTCATCCATTTCTTTCCATCATGTATATCATGCAAATGAATAATCTTAAGCATACTTATACATGCAATGTAAATCTTAGCATACTTTAATGATGAATACAAAAAAATATATTTTGAAATTTAAATATTTCATTTATTGATTGAATTATGAATGCATGTCTTTGTTATGTAGAAAAGTGGGATTTTTCATCGATTAGCTAAATACACATTCACATGTATAAAAATTATAAGTGAGTACGATGCCATTATTTTCTGCACTAGGGGCGTAAGGTACAAGACCTACTTAGGGCTACTTAAAGTCTCGCAGCCCCAGGATGTCCAGACTAATATACCACTTTTCTTAGATACATGTAAATGTATTAATAACTATAAGAATAGGAAAATCCATGCAAAAGTTATGTTTTATCTATTTGATTTTTGATTCGTTATTCATTGGCCACATCACACATGCATATGTATAAGAGTTTTAAGTGAGTATGGCACCATTATTTTCTACACCAGGGATGTAAGGTATAAGACCTACTTAGGGCTACTTGAAGCCTCGTAGCCCCAGGATATCCAGACTAATATACCACTTTTCTTAGATACATGTAAATATATGAATAACTATAAGGATAGAAAAATCCATGCAAAAGTTATGTTTTATCTATTTGATTTTTGATTCTTTATTCATTGGTCATATCACACATGCATATGTATAAGAGTTTTAAGTTAGTACAGTGCCATTATTTTCTACACTAGGGGCATAAGGTACATGGCCTACTTAAAAGCCTCACACAGGATGTCTAGACTAATATACCTCTTTTCTCAAATACATGAATGTATAAAAGAATCAAATGTATAAGGAATCATGCAAGAAATTATGTTTGATTTGGTTGTATGATTTACAATATGAAAACCCTTCCTAAGTCTTAACATAGAGATGCATAGGAATAGATTTAGGGCAAGTGTTGTGATCTTTTCAAATGAACTATACACTTGCAAATCCTATGTGAATCCATGTTAAGAGAAAGCGGACTTCATAGTACATCTTATACTATCATCACATGCAAGCTTATAAGTATTTGTAATTAGCATTACTTAATTTGTAATAATTGATTTATAGGTGTGGTGAAAATTATTCTATACATCTTCGCCTTCATCTATCTTCCTTTTCTTTTTAGGGAAAAGAGGATGAATGAAAACAGAGATATATAAAATATGCCTTGTTGGGATGCCACACAAATCCACAAATGTTCTTATTACGGTGGTCGAGTACAACATTAAAAAAATGTGTACTATCTCGAGAGATAGAAGTAACCACCCTACAATGGACCTAATCACCTCAATAAGGGCTCCTAAGGACTATGGGTCTTCAGAATGTACTAGAGATTCTTCCCCTACTTTACATGAAAAAGTATAGCAGGATTTATTTTAAATCAAGTTCATTAAGTTCCCTACAGGGGAAAGCCCCTATAGTTAATTACGTCTTAAGGAACATGATTCCTTAGGAATACTCTCAATTAAGGTAAATGATCGTTATCTCCAAAGATTTTGAAAGGCAGGATTATCAATTGATTGGTTTATTTTTAGAAAGTCAAGTGGGATCGATCAAGAGGAGGGAGTTCTTATCGAAGCCAAATGCAAACAAGTAGGGGATACTTAAGATACTAGGAAGCCTAGTAAGCATCTCAAACTATCCTATGGTTGGGCTTTACATTTTTTAAATTGAATTAATTTATTTAAGTTGAATTTTTATTAAAAATGTAGGGCTTACAATTCCATAATACAAGGTCACAAAAATGCCTAAGAGGTGAGGATTTATGCTCGTAAGCCGCAAAGGGAAATAGAAACCTCAAAATTTAAATCTAGAGAGCTTTGGCGAGGTCCACAAGCATGACTTAAATCTAAGGAAAAAATGAGTATTTGGTTTACCTCCATAAGAGAGGATAAACCACCCGACTGTTGGACTTACAACTGCTTAGGGGGTGGCCGCCAACTAACTCCTCCTATGGTTATGTAAAAAAGTCAAATGTTTATGCAAGATAGCAAAGTTGTTATTTATTTAGAATGGGACTAAGTCATTAATCATAATCCCCAAGAGATTAGATCATGTAAGGGCATGAATAATGACTTAAATCTAATGCAAATTTTTCATATGTTTTATTTTTATTTCGGACAATCAATTTGACACAAGATTTAGGATTTTTTATGCATAATGCATGAGAAATTAGATTATGGGACAAAATTAGCAAGATAAGGAGGTGTGTTTTCACCATGGCTCTCACAGGTCAAGCCAAGTTCTCTGGTAAAGGTGGAAGCTCTCCAATCAAGAGTGAAGTAATGTGCTTTTTATGCATGATGTTAGAAAAGAAAGTACACATCTAGCTAAGGAGTTGCTAATTCTTTTATCTTCATTTTATAACCTAAGCTTTAGATGAGATTATGAGTTATTAATTATTAATTTGGGTTATTTAATTGGATAAAAAATTTATTTTCCTAAGAGCCTAATCATCATCCAAGCCATACTTCAAAGCAAGGAAGAAACTAGGAAAAGATGCCATCTTAATGCACAAGTTAAATGAACATTAATCAATTTATAAAACTAGCGCAAAAGAATAAAAGGCCATTTGTGGTCGGGCTCCACTGTACAAACCAAAAAATAAAATGGGTAGCCGATCTCTACCCTTATATAACCCAGATTACAAATGAATTAATTATAATCAAGTAAGGAATTCATGTTATGGGGGTCTTCAATCTTCATTTCTTCTTTCTTCTTTCCTCCTTTCTTCTTTCTTCTTTCTTCTTTTAAATTTTTTTATGGTTGAAATGTGGTTACTCCAAAGGTTTCACATGGTACATAAGATGTAATCTTATAACTAATGTTCATCCTAATCCCCCATAACAATCATTCTAAAATCCTAATTATAAACCTACATGAAAATGAGATAAAGGAAATATAACTAACACATACAAAATAGAGATTAGCTAAACAAACCATACAACCCCAAGCATGTATATATATATATATATATGAATTGGACTTACCACCCCACATATGGGTAACCAAGTCCACCTAGCCTATTTTGGATTATGCTTAGGGGTATAAGCACTGCACAAAAAATAATTTTATATTTTATTACAAATCTTAAGCACAACAGAAGATAATAATTAGACTAAATTATTCATTCAGTATGCACATACACCCTAACATCTAGACTAAAATATTACATCAAAATAAAAAAGCAAAGCATCAAATATGCACCTAAAGCTAGAAATGGTGACTTACTCTAATGTGTGTGCTTTAAAAGGTTTGTGTGGTATGCTTAGCTAGGCTTTAAGGTTTAAATTTCATAAGTATGAAAAATTCAACTTAGAGGGTGGTTTCATTTAAGTTGTTTAATTGATTTAGTTGATTTTTATTTGATGACTTGTTTAGGTTTGAATGAACCTACAATTAATTACTAAGTTGTAAAGAGAGAAAAAGAGTTGGGAACTTCTCTTTCCTCCCTACCATAAGTAATTTCTAAGGTAGATTCATATTTGATTCTTATTTAGTGAATATTTTATTATGTTTTTTAATTAATCCTAAGTTTAGATTTTCTCTAAACAAACCTATTAAAAGAGAAAGGCATTTTTAAGATTAAGTAAAGTGAATTAATATCACAAAACACACATCATTTCATTTCTTTCCCAACATGTGTAACATGCATATAGATAAATCCTAAGCATATCTACACATGTAAATGGAAATGTTTAGCACACTTTATGATGAATGCTAAGAAATTTTACTTAAGAAAATTGGGATGCTTTATGATGCAAGATTTTCATTAAGTAGAAAAGAGGGATTTCCTTAATCCATCTTTCATATGCACACATACTTGTATGAAAGGCATAAGTGAGTACGGCGCCATTGTTAGTGCCAGGGGTGTAAGGTACAAGACCTACTTAGAGCTACTTATATCCTCGTAATCTTGGGATTGTCCAGACTAATATACCAGTTTCCTTAAATACATATGCATGTACAAAAGAAATGAATCGAAAAGAAAGATGCAAAAGTTTGTGTTTATTTGTTTGATTTGTTTATGCAAATTATATGTATAAGTGTAGATGTCCTTCTTAAGTAATAACATAGGAATGAATTGGAAAGGATTTAGGCAAGTGTTGTGTTCTTTTCAAATGAACTATACACTTTGTCAAATCCTATTCAAAACTATGCTAAAAGAAAAGAGAAGGAAAACCACACTATGAACATCTATATATTCCTACTCACATGCAAGCTTATAAATAATCATAAGTAGCATACCTTTCAGTTTTGATAATTGATTTATAAGTTCTGAAAATAATTTTAGATTTAATAGTGATAATAGCCATTCATATTCTTAATTTAGCCAAAACATGCAATTTGACATAAAAGAAATATTTCATTTTTAATTTGATTTTCAAAAAGCATGAATGCATGATTTTCATATGGCATACACATTTAGCATGCTAGAAAAAAAATAAAGTGATGAAAGCATGTAAATTCATTCACCCTAATTAATTCCTAAAGACAATCCTATGAATAAGATTATTTAAAGTAAATCAAATTTATTTTTAGGAGAGTTTGAATTTTGTTTGAGTTTGATTTCAATTTAAAAAATGTGAGATGGGTTTGCTGGTCCTAACCCATTCCCCCATGTGTGAGTTATTTAAGTTCAATTTTTAGGTTATTAGATCAATTTTGTGCTTTGGTTAGGTTAAGGTATGAATTAAGTGTGTTAATTACCACTTACCTACACCACTTTAACATATTTAATCACATAATTATGAGCCAATGATATGACATAAAATTACACAAGGAATTTAAATTAGCAATGCACCTAGAAAGAAAGGACCTACTACAATTGGCTCATAATTAGTGATTAATTAAATTAAAGGGTTTAATTTAAGTACTTTCATAACCCTTCCCACACATGTGGGTTGGATTTTGATTTTCTTAAGCCACTTGGATTATTGAAGACCCAAGCATCTACCCAAGATGAATTAGTTAAGTTCTAGAGTGTTTTGATTTTAAAATTTTGATTCATTAAGCTGTTTTATTAAATGATTAAATTATTTAATTAATTTTGCACATTAATTATATTTTAATCTAAATGAAATAAACTTAGAGAAAAAGATATGGGAAAGAACTCCTAATACCATTCCCTAAGCCCACTCACTGTCCTAAGGTAATTAGAAAAATTAATTAGTGAAATTATCACTATTTAAAAGGTTAATTAATCATTTAATGGATTAAGAGAGTGATTCGGAATGAGCCAAGCAATCACCCTAATTAAGCAATTAATAAATTCCAAGAAAATCATGGGAGGTAGATGTCATCCCATTAATCAACCCTAGGAAGTTTCGAATTAATTAGTGAAATAATTAGGGAGTAATTAATGTAATTACATTCTCAATAAAACCCTAATTTAGAAAATATCATTGTTCAAAATTAGGTGAAATTAATTTTAGAATATTCCTCTTTCAATTATATTTCCATTGCTTTTTATTTTGTAGTTTTTTTATTTTTCTACAATAAGTTATAAATATCTAAACTTTACATGATTATTAAGTAAATAATCCCTTAATTATATGGCTAATCTCGTCGGCGCCATGTGGAGGCTGACACGGGGCGTGCTTTCCATGTGGCACAATGGAAGAGGACACTTAAGTTATGACATCATAACATCACATCAATGATGGCGCTACGCACTTTTTCCCCATCCGTCTAATCTAAGATCGGACGACTGAGATCAAGCCTGCGATTCTTAAGGGGGAAATCAAAGGATCCTATGTGTCTTGATCATGGTCGTCCATCCAAAATATGCGGATGGATGACCCATGATCCATCACTGATCTTCCCTGCAGGAGAGGACATCCGTCCATCCTTTAGGGTAAGATCTGAGCTCGATTGAGCTCGAATTGAACCCAAAATCAACCCACACCATCATCATGCAAGGGAGATTACATCTAACAGTTAAATTCTCATGGGTGAGAGTTTCTTTCACAAAAGACCACACCATGGATAGTTTAATCTTGGTTTAAGGGCATATCTCGCTAGAGGCTATCACTGGTGCTCGAGTTCGATGATGTAGCTTTGTCTAGTGGAGACGAAGCCCTGTTGAAGATTTGAAGTGATTTGGTTGAGTGGATCCTCCTATGGACCAAGCTCTCCTTCAATTGGGCTCAGCCTTGATAAAGAGCACTCCTCCCTTGCTTGTAGAACTTGTGTGAAGGCTTGGGTGATCTCAATTGAGTTCCCTCAAGGTGCTTGTAAAGTGAATTGGACCGAATTTGAGTATTGGTTAAGTTGGATTTCCTTGCTACCTCCCCTATTTTCAGCTTAGAGAAAATAAGAATGGAGAAGTTGAATTGGATCTAGGAAGCTTGGAGGAGCTCTGGAATGCTAGCTATGACTTCCTATTACTCAATCGAATGCAAGAGAGATGAGTTGAAATGAAATTAGAGGTAGTATATCCCCCCTTGAAGGATTGGACGGCCGTAAGCTCCTTTGCTATTTTGATCCAATTCACCTCCTTGAGTGGGTTTGTTAGGCCGTTTAGGGTGGCATTGCATTCAGTTTGGCTAGAGAGAGATAGTGGGCGAGTGCCATGTGCTTGAAATAGGTGGAGGAATAATTCCATGTATGTCCTTAGTGGTTTTTAGCCTTAGGTTTGGGTGCTAACCCAAACCTATTGGGTCATGAGCACCATGTCATTAGTGATTTGATCCACTAAAGATTCCAAGTGTCCATGAAAAAGGAATTGACCAAATTCCAAGTGATTTTGATTTTATGTTATCCTATGGCATAGGGGTAAAATGGTCATTTGGCTTTGATTTTAGTATGAATATGTTTGGTATGATTGAAATATGGGTTGGGCCATGTTTTAATGAATGAGTTGATTTGATATGATTTGGCTTATGTTGACCCATTTAGGTCAAAATGGGTCAACTTGGGTCAAATTGACCAATTGGTTAAATTAAACCAAAAATGGGTCAAGTTCATATGACCATTTGAAATATTTTGGCATCTTTGGTTTGGTTCAATTTGGTTCATATTTGGATTTGGTTCATTTGATTTCATTTAGGTCAAATGGGTCAAGTGGACCAATTTGACCCATTTGTCCTATTTGGGTTAGGTCATGGGTTGGTTTAGGTTTTGTTGGTCATTTGAAATGGATGGATTTATCTTTCCAATCAATCTAGTTTATATTTAGATTTGGCTCGATTTGACCGTTTAGGTCAAGTTGGGTTCATGGTCAATTGGGCTAGGTTGGGTCTAGTTGGCCAATTGAGGCTTTGGTCAAGTTCAAAAATCATTTTGGAATGAACTTGGCCCATTAGTTTCAACCAATTTGGCTTAGATCAAGTTTTGACACATTTTAACTTTTTAGGTCAAGTTGGGTCAAGTTGGGTCAAGTGGCCAATTGGGCTAGGTTGAGCTCAAATGATGGCTTGGTCAAGTTCAAACATTGATCATGAATGAGTTTTGATCAATGATTTCTATCAATTTGGCCTATGGTGTATTTTGGCTAGTTTAGATTTCATTTTGATCAAATGTTGACTTGGTCAACCCTTAGGTTTGACTTGGTTTAACCCAATTTGAGTGATTGATCATCTCATGATGATTGTTGCTCACAATGTGAGTCTTAGGTGGGCTTAGTTCAATCCAATTTGGGTAGGATTAGAATTTGGCTCAAAAGGGTATTTTAGGTCACTTTGGGTCAAGTGAGTCTAAGTGGGTCAAATGGCTTGATCAAAGCTTGATTTGAGTTTGATTGAACTCACATGTGGACTTATGATTGAAATATAAATCCATTTGCAAGAGATTTGAAGTCAAACAGGTTTTGATTCATTTGACAATCTCAAGTTCAAAGGGTGAACATAAGTTTGACTTGGGTTTGATTTTTGAATTTAGTTTTGGTTTGATGATTGGAGTTTGTGTTTATATTGGATTCATGATTGAAGGATTGATTGAACCGTGAAGAAAAATTAAGGGTTTGGCTTGATTTGAATTTGATTTGGCTAAGTTCAAGATTTTGACTTGAAAGGCTTAGGTTGAATTTTGATTGAATTTGAGTTTGAGTTTTGAATTTATTTTTGGAATTTTGAATTTATATTGCATTTATATTTATGAATAGAAATGGGTTATGAGAAAATTCCTTGAATTTGAATTGATTTGGATTTGATTTAGGCTAAGTCCAAGATTTAATCAAAGGACTTAGGAAATATTTTTGAACTTGGAATTTCAATCATAAGCTTCAATCATTTGGAATTGATTTGAGTTTGAGAAAATCAATTAGGTTGGAATTGATTTAAATTTTGATGTTGATTTGATTTGTAGTTTGAAGTTAGTTTGATTTGGAGTTTGGAGTTAGTTTGATTTGGAGTTTGACTTGAAGAGAGGAAGTGAGGAATTGGTTTAAGCTATAGGGTGGGCAAATTTTCCTAACATGACTTCCTATGGCTAACTCTTCTAAGTCTCTAGGCTAGGTTGAGTGTTCACCTAATTATAAGTGTCTTAAGACTAAGGAACTCTTAAAGTCTAAGAGAAGTCATATGTCTAAGATGGAGGGGTTGAGAGCTCAACCTAAAAATGAGGTCAACAATAGGTTTTGAAAATAGTTTTTGATTTAATAGTGATAACCACTTATATTCCTAATTTTAGCCAATACACGCAATTTGACATAAAAGAAAACATTTTATTTAATTAATTTTCAAAAGAAATGAATGCATGATTTCATATGGCAAACAATATTTAGCATGATTGGAAAGAAATAAAGGAATGTAAACACATGATTTCATTCACCCTATTTAATTTCTAATGACAATCATATCAAATAAGGATATTTAAAAGGAACCAAAATTGTTTAAGAAAATTTTTATCTTTGAATTTGATTTGATTTAAGAAATATGAGAAAGGTTTGCTAATCCTAACCCATTTCCCCATGTGTGAATTAGTTTGGTTTAATGAAGAATATTTAAGTTAATTTTATATTTTGATTAGGTTAAGGTATGAATTAAACAAATTAATTATCCCTTACCTATATCACCTTAAGTTAATTAACTAATTAATAATAAGCTAATATGATATGCAACCACATGAAAAGTAAATTTGTAATGCTCCTAAGAAATTAAAGGGGCCTAATACAATTGGCTTATGATTAATAGTTAATTAAGCTTAATGGATCTCACTTAATTACTCTTATCATTTTCTCACACATGTGAGCCAATCATAATTTCATTATCTCTCACCTTGGGTTATTGAACACCCAAGGAGCTACCCAAGATCAATTAAAGGTTGCTTAGGTGACTATGAATGATTTTTAATTTTAATTTCATTAAGCTTTTAATGAATTGATTAAATATTTTGGTTATGTTTTAATTTGAATGATGAAATTAACTAAGGGGAAAGGATCAAAGGCAAGGCCTCAATCCTAATCCCTAAATCATTTAAACATATAATTAAGTTTTGATTTCCTTATTTTGAAGATTGATCACTTAATTAATCAATTAATCATTCCATTAACACATTAGTTAATTTGATTTGTTTTAAAAGATAAAGAAGGCTTAGGAAATGAATTAGGAAAAAAATTCCCGATCACATTCCCTAAGTACTATTCAACAGGGATAATTATGTTTAAATGATTAATCAAGTAAATGTTCATTCTTTAATTATAATTAATAGGATTAAGAGAGTGATTAGGGCTTACTCAAATGATTTTCTTAATTAAGCAATCAATAAAATTCTAGAAAAATAGGGGAGGTAGAGTTCATCCCCCTAAACATTCTAAAAAAATTTGAGATTAATTGAGTGCTTAATTAAGGTGTACTTAAGCTAATAAAATTTTTGATAAAACCCTAATTAAGCCAAAGTCACTATTTAAAATCAATTAAGTATAATTTTCCTAGATTCTCCTTTAAAATATCCTCAAAAGAAGCCTAAATTTGTTTTTTTAGATTTTTTTTATAATTAGTTATAGTTTTATGAAGTTTTAGGATTAAAAACTAATTAATTGGCCCTAATTAAGCCCTTAATCTCTGTGGACGTGCTTTCTTTGTGGGTCATCCAATCTAAGATCAGATGGCCATGATTTAATTTGTGGGTTAAGGGAGAAATCAAAAAATCTACCATGGGATTTGATCAGAGTCGTTCATCGATCATGCGAGATGGCTCATGATCTATCCCATTCACGGTAAAAGATGAGCAGTCCATCTATCTTTTTTTGATCTAAGCTCACCCGCTCATTGGGATCAAAAAGATCCTACATCTAAAGGAGTATACAATCACATCCAACTGAAATCCTCGACATGAGATTTCTTTCATAAAAGACCAATGCACATAAGCCTAAAGCTATGGTTTTGAGGAATTACCTCATCGAGCTAATGTCCGATAGAATCGGAGGTAACTTTGCCTAGTTGGCGAGGCCCACTGAAGAAGTTTAAGCTCAATTTGGCTTAGAGTGCTCGATCAATCACGCATATCACTCCTCGATCAGTCACCACTTGGGAGCTTGGGAATTGGTTTGGTTGGCTTCATTTGGGTATGAGGATGGTGTGGGTGCAAGGAATTTGAATTTTGGTTAGTAGAGAGGGAGTATTGCTTTAGGGAAGGGTGTCATGTTTTAGTTTACGAACAAAAATAGAAATGGCCGAATGGAGAAGGCTTGGGGATCCTTGGAATTTCTCTGAGGGAGTTCTGAATGGGCTTAGGGACTCACATGAATTGATTGTGTGTGAAATTGCATTCGAATTGAGGGGGTATACCCCTTAATTTTTCTTCATTGACGGATGGCTCGTGTGCACATTTTGCACTGGCTCACCATCGTCTAGCCGTCGGAGTTGTCTCCATCAGGGTCAAACCGCACGCAGGGATGGGAGGAGTGATGGGGAGCTACCATGGACCCAATGTGTAAAGTTTCCATGGGCTTGATCCAATGGGTGCTCGGTTTGGGTTGGAGGTGAGTCAACTCACCTCCCAAGGGTCCTTGGCTTACCTAGGGTGAGTTAGGTTAGCTAGGTGAGTCAGCGAAAGGTTCCATGTAGTGTCAATGAGCTACCATGGGGATGGGCAAGTTTACTTTAGATTTAATCCATTGGGTTTAAGGTTTAAATCCTATGGTTTGATGGATAATTCCCTTGGTAGGGTCCATTTTGCTTTTAGGATGATTTAGGAATGAAGTAGGGCATGCTTGGGTCAGGTTTGACTAAGCCCTATGATCCCATAAATTGGTTTGGAGGGATTTGGCTTCATTTGGTCAAAATGGGTTCATTTGGGCTAGGTTGACCAATTGGTCAAATTGGATCAAACAAAGGCTTGGGTTAGGTTCATATGATGATTTGGGATGTTCTAGTTTGATTAATTAGGATTGGTTTGCCTAGGTTTGAATTTGACACATTTGGATTCAAAAGGGTCAAATTGGTCAAGTTGACCAATTTGACCAAATTAGATTGGGTTAGGTGTTGAGTCAAGTTCAATTGGTTGATTAAAAATGATTGTAGGCTTTGGTTTAGTTTAATTTGGAATTAATTTGAATTTTGGTCAATTTGGGCTAGGTTGGGTCAAGTTGACCAATTGGTCAACTTGGGCTCAATCATGGTTTTGGTCAAGTTCAACAAGTGATTTGGAATGAACTTGAGCCATTAGTTGCAATCAATTTGGATTAAATCATGATTTGACTCATTTTGGCTTTTTAGGCTAATTTGGGTCAACTTAGGTCAAGTGGCCAATTAGGCTTGGTTTGGCTCAATTGATGACTTGGTCATGTTCAATCACTGATTATGAATGAGTTTGGGTCAATGGTTTCAATCAATTTGACATATGATGGATTTTGGCTAGTTTGGGTTTCATTTGGGCTAAGTGTTGACTTGTTCAAAAGCTAAGTTTGACTTGGTTTGACCCAATTCAAGATGTTTGATCACCCCATGATGATTTTTGATCATGATTGAGGTTTAGATTGGCTTAGTTCAATCCAATTTGGGTTGAATTAGAAGTTCGCTTAAAAAAGGCCCCTAGATCACTTTGGGTCAAGTGAGCCAAAATGGGTCAATTTGCTTAATCAAGCTTGGTTCAAGTTTGGTTGAACTCACATATGAGCTTAGGATTAAAATATAAATCCAATTGTAATTGGTTTGGAGACAAATGAGTTTTAGTTCATATGGCAATTTCAAATCATATGGGTTAACTTGGGCTTGATTTGGGTTGACTTGGTTTTGGTTTAATAATGGTGGTTTATGTTTATATTTGGATAATGACTGAATCATAAAGAAATCTATGAGTTTTGAGTTGATTTGAGTTTCATTTAGCCAAGTTCAAAAGTTTGGCTAAAAGGAATAAAATTAGGAATTTGATTTGATTTGAGTTTGGTTTGGCCCATTTGAATTTATATTTCATTTATATTTGTGAATATAAATGAAGATATAAATGGGTCATGAGAAAATCACTTGAGTTTGGTGTGATTTGGAAGCAAGTTTGGTCAAATTAAGGGATATAGGTCAAAAGGGGTTAACTTGGATTTTGAATTGGTTTGATTTATTTTTTATCATTGGAGGATGGATTTCATTTATATTTATGAATATAAATGAAGGAATGATTGATTTATAAAAAAATCAATTAAGTTTTGGTTGATTTGGATCAAGATTTGATTAGGTTTATGAGTTGGGTCCATAAGGCTTAAAAAGGGTATTGATTTGTTTGACTCATTTTGATTTGATTTGAATGGTTTTAATTTGGATTTCATTTATATTTGTGAATATAAATGAATGAATGATTGACTTATAAAGAAATCAACCAACTTTGAGTTGGTTTGAAGGAGCTTTGGCTATGCACATGAAGATGGTTCATATGGCTTAGGAAGGGATTTTGGAATTTGGAGTTAATTATGGATTTCAATCATTTGGAGTTTGGAGTTGATCTATAATTTGGAATTTAATTTGAGATGAATTTAATTGAGAAAATCAATTGGATTGGGGTTGATTTGGATTTGGTTAAGGCTAAGTCCATATGATAAAATCAAAGGGCTTATGAAGGGATTTAGAGTTTAAATTAGTAATTGATTTCAATCATTGGATAGTTGGATTTGATTTTAGAATTTGAATTTAAATTTGAGGTTTGGTTTGAAAGAGGGAAGCAAGGATTGGGTTTGGACTATAGGGTAGGAAAGTCTCTCCTAAATCCCTGAGGCACAACCTATCCCTATGGCTAACTCTTCTAAGTCTTTAGGGTTAGATTAAGTGTTCACCTAATCACTATAAGTGTCTTAAGACTAAGGAACTCTTAGTGTCTATAAGAGTCCTAGATCTATGATGCGGAAGTTGAGAGCTCACTTTAAAAGTGAGGTCAATAGCTTAGTTTAGGCATTTCTTTTAAGTCTATTATAGGTTCAAGTGGAGATTTCCACTTAACACTAGGGGTATCTTTTAGCTGCTTCAATATTTTCACGGTCTTCTTAGAGACTACTGTTTCCTATTGCTCATCTTGTATTTCTTTTCCTTTTGCTTTCTCTTTCATTAATGATACTGAAGTGGACATAATGCCCTAACAGATTCTCTTTTAGGATGAACGAGAACACTATTACATAGTGTGAATTCACCCTTTCTATATTTTCTCTCTAGCCAATCCTTAAAAACATAACAATCTTCAATTGGGTGGCTAATTATCTGATAATATGGATAATATTTTGGATTATTAGTTTGACCTCTCTTGGTCTTTGGACTCGTAATTCTAATCTTGCTTTAAGAGCTTGGAATAACTTAGCCACTCTCCTCTTGAAAGAGTATTCCCTACTCATCTCTTTCCTTTTAGATGAGTGCAATGCATCTCTCATTAATTTCTTTGATTGGGAGTTAGCGATCTCATCATCTCTCATATTGTAAGTTTCTTGCTTTCCTTGAGTAGGAGGTTGTGTGAGACTCATTCCTCATTGATGAGAATTTATTCTTTCTTACCTTTTTTAGAGTGACCCTCGGGTTTGGCGATTCAACTTTTAAACTTTACCACTCCAATAACTCTTTAAATGTTGAGGTAGAATGCATAGATATGGTGCCATCTTATCGATGTTACCCATCAATAATTGAATTGAATGTTCCTCTCCTAGTTGTTGTTCACATTTCATGCTCATATTTCGCCAACGTGAAATATATTTAGTCACTAACTCGTCTTTCCTTCTTCATTGTAAGGCAAGAATTGTAATCCTTTTTTAGTTACATTCGAATCTCTTCATGAACATCATCTCTAATTCAGCAAAAGTCTTAACTGAGTCATTAGGCAATTTGGCATACCATTCAAAAGTAGTTGAGGTTAAACTACTAACGAATTAGCAAAATAGTAGTGCATCATTACCTCTTTTATTGTCACATGTTGCTTTAAATGGTGCCAGGTTCCAGTGCCATTGAGTGTATTGAATTTAGGCATTGAATAACCCTTAGGGTATGGCACTTGATCGTACTCAGGGTATGGACGGTCTTTGCTTACCAATTTTTTCTACTTGATTAGTGTCAATAGCTTTGATATTTTCACTCATAATTCCAACTAAGGCACGCTCAAATATGTTAGGAACATCTTGAGGGATGGAATGAGGAGCTAGTTTACTAAATTTATTTCTCTCCTCAGGTGCATTATGTGCTTCGGAAGCTTGAGGCACTGAGTCAACTGTTGAATCAGTAAGTGTATCATTAGTTGTCAGATGGTTGATAGGTAAAATACATGTTGGCACTGGTGCTGTATTTCTTTGCATCATTTGTAGCATCACATTCATTTGTTCCATCATTTGATTCATCTTTGCATTTAACCGGGTGTTCTCCTTATCCTTTTCCCTCATCTATCGTTGCATTCATTTCTGCATTTGGGTTAATGTGGTAGTGTCGGTAAAGAAAGAGTTATCCTCTTCTCTTTCTAGTTCTTCTTTCTCTTCATCACCTGAGGACGTGCTTGAAGCTCCCCCTTCTGTTTGCTCAAGAGCTAGTTCTTCAATGTGAATTGGAGGTGCACCTCCACACCATCTATGTTGGTGCTGTTGTGCACTAGATGGTTCTCCAATGTGTTGTACCATACACATTACTTCCACTTCCATAGTATCCTCATCATATTCTTCATCTTCTTGTAATCTGACTTCAGAATGTCTCCTCTAGTGAATTTTTGGTTCTATATTTGAGACAAACCTCTCTTCAATTAGAGGGATATGATCAAAGTCAACTTTTTTCATAGATATTCATTTGACCGACGATGAGATTCCCTGCAATGTTCACCTAGGTGTCAACCATCCTGTAATTCATCATCATAAAATTTCTTATTTTGAACCCATTTTTGTCGGTTCTTATCATTGGTGGATTTCCAGGAGTGTGAACTAGATATTACGCCATTTCCTTTATTTTGAATAATCTCTCTTTGGGGCCTTGGCCTCTAGGCTTGCTTGCCCTTCCATCAGGACATTTCAAAAGTGGATTCCTAGATATATGGTTCAATGCTCACTGTACGAGATTTGCTTGAATCAATCATGAGCTCTCTCAATAGGTGGTAGTCTACCAGATGAAACATTATCAGCTTTGATTATCACAAGCCTTTGAACTCTTCTTTTCATTAGGCCTATTTCCTTGGCCGACCTTCATCATCACTTAAGCAATAAGGTTTTATGAATTTTATTTTGGGAACTGAGCTTGATCAGTCCCAAAAGATTGCTTCGCTCATTAGTAGAGTTATTCCTCTTTACCCATTTTAAGTTCTCAAAATTATTGGGTGGCAATACTCATACGGTTCTAAGGCTAACGATATAGTATGTTGTTCGGACATCAGTTGTTAAGCTCGTAGTTTTCCATTCATCCTTCTTCTCTGCCTTCTTATTAATTTTTCTCTAGATGAGAAAGTTTCATGATCATGCTTTCCTGGTATGAAAGGTTCAATTGGCATAGTGGTGTTTATAGGCATGACTGAGACTTCTTGTCCAACAACAGTTCTCTTCATAGTTAGAGTATCAAAATATCCTAATCTTTGAAACATAGAAGCTCTCTTTTGGGGAGCTTTAACAGTTACTACTCTAGTAAATTTTCTCTGCTACATGGGCTGATGTGCATTGAATGCATGTATCTTGAATTGATGTGACATTAGCTTTGGTAATTGCAGAAAGTCAATACTACCAAATTAAATGGTAGCACCGGCATCTCCATGTTGATAGCATCGACGGCGGATGTTAGACAGTCGCTTCATGACGGGTGTTCTAAAGATCCATCTACACAAATGAAAGATGGGAATCAATAATCAAAAATAAATATTCTACCCCATACTTTCAAATATAGAGATACAACAACAAAAAGTAAAATAACATATTCTAAAGAAAATTTCAAGCAAATAAAATCATAATCAACAAACTATTATGTTTATTAGAGATTTCATTCTATAACTAAATTTTAATTTTGAAGGTACAGGTACATCAAAAATCTCAATAGGCAAAAGCCTCATAAGATATATGTACATCAAAATCTTCAGAAGGCAAAAGCCTTAGAAGGTATAGGTATATTAAAAATCTCAGAAGACAAAAGCCTTAGAAAGTTCAGGTTTATTAAAAATCTCAGAAAGCAAAAGCCTCAGAAGGTATAGGTACATCAAAATCTCAGATTAGGAAAAAGCCAAGAAGGTACATGTATATTAAAGCCTCATAAGATAAAGTCTTAGAAGGCATAGGTATATTAAAATCTCATAAGAAAAAAAATCTTAGTCAAAATCTTAGAAGATATATATATATATATATATATATATATCATAATCCTTTCAAAGTCAAAGTCTAAAAGGATATATGATTACCCTCATCATTGGGGAGCAAAAACTTTACATTACAAAAATATATACTTCTTATGATTAGAGGCAAAGACCTTAACAATTATAAGAGATAATCTAGAGCCTGAATTCGAGATGCACGCCGCCTAACCAAGTCAGTTGAAAACTTTGAGATAGGATAGAACTAGAGCCTGTAAGGGCGGTCGGCACTGCTATACAGGTCAGTGGAGGCTACCAAAGAAAAATAAAGTGGAAACATACTAGAGCCTGAATTTGGGATGCACGCCGCCTAATCAGGTCAGTTGGAAACTAAGAGATCGGGGAGAATTGGAGCCTGTGAGGGGGGTCGGCACCATTTTACAGGCCAGTGGAGGCTATCAAAGAGGAGAAAGTGAAAGTATACTGGAGCTTGAATTCAGGATGCGCACCGCCTAACCAGGTCAGTTGGAAATCCTGAGCTTGGGGAGAACTAAATCTAGCGAGAGGAGTCGGCAATGTTATACGAGTCAGTGGAGGCTACCAAAGAGAAGAAAGTGGAAATACACTTACGTATTGCTCTTTAACAGGTCACATTGGAAACTTTTGAGATTGGGAGAATTGGAGTTTACAAGGGGTGACTATTATACAGTTGTAAAGGCTACGAAAGAAAGTAAAAAAAAAAGTAAAGTCTTGAATTTTTCCTACCCTTTGGGGTATTTATACTAAACAAAAGACTTTCAAATTTCAAAAAAAAAATCTTCATGTTCTTTTAAAAAAATAATAATAATAAAAAGAAGAAAAGAAAACTCTTCATATTCTTATCTATATATATAAAGATTTTTCATCTTCTTAAAAAAAGAGATAATAAAAAATCATTCATATTTTAAATAAATAAAAACTCTTAATATTCCTCGTTAAAAAAAGTTGCTTCTTCCCTCTCTTTCCCTCTCCACATCTCTTTCTCTCCCTTCTCTATCTTTCCATCTCTCTCTCTCTCTCTCTCTCTCTCTCTCTCTCTCTCTCTCTCTCTCTCTCTCTCACACCAAAAATGGTGACAAAAAAAGAAAGAAAGAAAAATGAGGGCTGTGACACCCTCTCTTTCAAACAAAATGCCACCCATAATTTTTTTTTTTTAAAATAAGTTTTATGTAGTTATAAAATTATCAAGTATATATATATATATATATATATATATATATATATATATATATATATATATATATATATATATATATATATATATATATATATATATATATATATATATATATATATATATATATATATATATATATATATATATATATATATATATATATATATATATATATATATATAATAATAATAATAAAACAAATAAATATTAATAAATAATAAAATAAAAAAAATGATACACATAACATAAATATATGTAATTACAAATCCTAATAACAAATCTTAATAATTTTTAGCTAAAGTAATTTTATTTTTAAAATTTAATATATTTTTGGATGAAATAAGTTTTATCATCCAAAAAGAGGAGGTAAATGATATATCCTTATAAAATTTATAAATCAAGCATGAATATAATCAAATTAAATGACTTAGTGAGATGAGTCCAACAACACTAAAATTAGATCAAATTGAGCCCAAATGAGCTCAAATTAAGCTCAAAAATTATATACAAAACTTTAAGATACTAATTAAATGGTCAATGACTTCTAAATTTGATGTGCTTATAGTCAAATTGAGTGACTCGACGAGATGAATCCAATGAGCCTAAGATCACTCAAATCAAAGGTCATTTGAATGATCAAATCACTAAAAAAACTATCTATGATCAAATGAATCGATACGAACTATCCGATGGAGTGTTTTGGGATTTTGGCTACAATGACTAAATATGCCACTCAAAATCTTATAAATAAGACCTCATTCTTGTCATGAAAAAGGGAGAGGAGCTAGAAGCAAACTTAGAAGAAAGTTGGGAGAGAGCTAGAAGTTCGAAGTTCGTTATCAGAACTATTATTACCAATTGTAGCCTATTATTATCATTGTCGCCACACAATGGTTATAGCCTTCGGTGCATAGTTGTTGTAACTTAATTTTAAAATTTTCATTATCGATTTCTTACATACAATCTTGTAATCCTATCGAAGATTCAAACTTTGTACTCCAAAGTAGATATATAGTTAAGCATTTTTACTAGGTTAGGCCCCGTGATTTTTTCCCTCTTCCTAAGGGTTTTCCATATAAAAATTCTAGAGTTTCTTATTCTCTTTTCAACTATTTGTGTGCGTTGGATTTTCATATAAGCTAAGGCGTGAAGTTTTATTCTACTATAAGTTTTTCAGCACGCAATAATAGTTAAATAAAGTCCAAATGTTTCGTGAATATTTGCCATTTGTCACTTTTAATTAAAATGAAGTTTTCGATGCTTTTTATCAATGAGATGATGAAGATTCCCTGCTCAACTTGGGTTTTTTTAGTTAGATAGGGGATAATGTTTTATATTATATTACAAAATGATTTATAGTAAAATTATAATATACTATAATGATTATTATGTTTATAATTTTTTGTGGTTTATGATATTTATGCATTTAGTTTACTAATTATTCCATTATAATAAAACTTTAGGCAAATTCATGTTTTATGATACATTTAAAAATCAAGAAGCCAAGTCTATTTAGTAAACCTAATGGTCGATTTAACAAAATATTTCATGTTTATAAACCTATGTTTGAGTTACCTTGTCAATCAAAAATTTTAAAATCTAAATCAACAACATATCAAGCTCAATAAATCTAAAAAATTAAATCTTAACATGAAAATATTAGCCCAATAAGCCTAAGAATTTAACCAACAAAATTTCTCAGTTTATAGACCTAAACATTGACCTACTTTGTTGATTTAAAATGCCCCAACGGTAGAATGGACATATCATCCCAAGCTCCATGAGTTTAAAAGTCCTTGGCCCCAAAAACTCTAGTGCCATACCTATAAACCTCCTAACTTACAAAATTAAGGGTTGAGCTATTTCAACACTTTGACGAGATCTAAAAGTTGAATTACTATATAATCTCGAATTAATATGTCTAAATGACATAATTTGAATATCAACTTTTAGTCCAATAAGCTTAGAGTTGAATAGGGAAAAAATTTTTATTCACAAACCTAAGGGTCAAGTTGCCATATTTGTTTAACAAGCTCTAAAAATAATATATATAACTCAGGTGTGAATCCACAATAGTTTTATAACTTCTTTTATATCATCCCAAGCTCCATGAGCTTAGAAGTCTTAAATTTGAATTTCAACCTCTTGTCATACCTATAAACCTCTTTGCTCTCAAAACTAAAGGTTGAGCTATTTCAATGATTCAATGAGCTCTAGAAGTTGAATTACTATATCATCTCAAACTAATAAGTCTAAATGACATAATTTGAGTATCAACTTTTAGTTCAATAAGAATTGGGTTGAATAAGTAAAAATTTTTTATTCATAAACCTATGGGTCAAGTTGCCATTTTTATTTAATAAGGTATAAAAAAAATTAATATATTATGGTGTTTATTTTTTGTAGATAGGTGGGACACTGCATAGATCTTAAGGGGGTACTTATTGAGGTGATTGGGTACTATGTTGAGGAATGATGTACTATCTCGAGAGACAAAAGTCACTATCCTACAATGGACTTAATTACCTAATAAGGACTCTTTAGGCCAATGGTTCTTCGAATGTACCAGAGATCTTTCTCTTACTTTACATGAAAAAGTAAAGTAGGGTTTATTTTAAGCCGGGTTCGTTAAGTTCCCTATGGAGGCAAGCCCCCATAGTTAATTACATCCTAAGGAATGAGGTTTCTTAGGAATACTCTCGATTAAGGTAAATGATCATTGTCTCCAATGATTTAAAAGATAGGGCTATCAATCAATTGGTTATATATATTTTTTTAGAAAATTAAGTGGGACTGATAAAAAAGAAAAGAGTTATTATTGAAACCAAAGGGAGATGAGTATGGGATTCTCATGATATTAGAAAACATAGTGAGCATCTCAAACTATCATATGGTTGGGCTTTATATTTTTGAAATTGAGGAGAATTATATGTTTGAGTTGAATTTTTATTAAAAATCTAGCGCTTACAATTCCACAATACAAAATTGTAGAAATGCCTAAGAGGTGATGATTTATGCTTGTAGCCTCAAAAGGAAATAGTATCCTCAAATCCTAAATCTAGGGGGCTTTGGCATAAGCCAAAAGTGCAACTTAAATTTAAGCGATAAAATGGGTGTATGGTTTACCTCCACAAGAGAGGATAAACCACCTGACTGTTGTTCTTACAACCACCTTGGGTAGCCTCCAACTAATTCTTCTTATAATTTTAAATACATGTTGGCAAATCATATGCTTTGCAAGATGGTTAGGCTGTTATTTACTTAGAAGAGAAACTAAGTCTTTAAACTCACTCTCTAAAAGACTAGATCATGAAGGGCATGAATAATGACCTAAATAAATTTTATTAAGTTTTATTTGATTTTTGGACTTTATTTTGACACAGGTTATAGGATTTTATATGCCTAATGCATGAAAAAATCAGTTATGGGCCAAAATTAGAAAGAAGGAGGTGTATTTCCACCATGGCTCTCAAAGCTCAAGCCATTTTCTCTGGCAAAGGTGGAAGCCCTCCATTGGAAAGAGTGAGACAATATAATTTATGTATGATATGAGACATACAACATCCACCCAAGGGGTTCCTAAATCTTATATTATCTTGATTTATGTCCTAGGTTTTAGGTGAGGTAATGAATTATTTAGTTTAATTTTGAATTGATTAATTAGATAGAAAATTTATTTATTTTAAGAGCCTAATCATATCCAGGCCATTCAACAGTCATCAAACAATCAAGAAACTAGGAAAATCATGTCATCCTAATTGCATAATCATAAACACAATATCAATCAATTTATAAAATTAGCACGAAAGAATAAGAGGTTTATGTGGTCGGGTTCCACCACACAACCCGAAAAGAAATGTGGATAGCTGAGCTCTACCCTTATATATCCTGATATAATGAAAGAATAAATTACAATTATGAAATGACAAGTGTTATGGGGGTCTTCATTCTTCATCCTCCATTCTTCACTCCTTTTCCTTCATTCCTTCATCTTGGTTTGCTCCATTTCTTTCTTTCTTTTGGTTTGACTTGGGGTGTAGTTTGCTCAAAGGCCTCACATGGTATATAAGACATGGTATTATAACCAATGTTCACGTTATTCCCCATAACACTTATCCTAATCCTCATGCAAAAATTATATTAAAAGGAAGAAATGTAAATCTAGATACACCTGCAAAATAAATGTTAGCTAAACACACCATACAACCCAAGCAGTTATAAGAATAATTTGGACTTAGTACATGGGTAACCAAGACATCTAATTTGGGTTATGCTTAGGGGTATAAGCAACACAACAAAAAATATTTATATTCTTTTTACACCCTTAAGCACAACCCCATGATTAGGCTAAATGCCTAACATCCAGACTACACATACACCTAACATCTAGTCTAAAATAATACATCACAAAATAAACATTCATCAAATCATGCATGCTAACTAAAGCTAGAAATGGTGACTTAGTCTAATGTGTGTGAGCTTGTGTAGTATGTCTTAGCTAGGCTTTAGGTTATGATTTGCTAAGTGTGAGAGGTTTAATTTATAGATGGTGGTTCTTTCTTTTAAGTAGTTTAGTTAATTCAGAGAATTTTACTTAATGTTTTCTCTTATTTCATGTAACATATACTTAGCAACTAAGGGTTATAAAGAAAAGAAAGAGAGGGAGAGTATCTCTTTTATCTCTACCTTAAGTGATTTCCATGGTAAATTAATTAATAAATTTCCATTAGTGAATTATTTATTATGTATTTTAATTAACCCTAAGTTTAGATTCACTCTAAATAGTCCTATTCAATAATAAAGGCATCTTAGGATTAGTTATGGTGGATTACCATCACATAACACACACCCATTCATTTCTTTCCACCATGTATACCATGCATATGAATAATTCTAAGCATACCTATACATGCAATGCAAATCTTAGCACACTTTGATGATGAATGCAAAAAGACGTGAGTTGAAAATTTGGATATTCCATTTGTTATTTGGATCATTAATGCCTGTCTTTGTTATGTATAAAATAGAGATTTCTCATCCATTAGCTAAATGCACATCCACATGTATAAAAGTTATAAGTGAGTACGATGCCATTATTTTTTGTACACAGGGTAAGTACAAGACCTACTTAGGGCTACTTAAAGCCTCACAGGATGTCGGGGATATACTACTTTTGTTAGATACATGTTGATGTACAAAAAAAAAAAAAATGGATAAAGAATCATGTAAGAGATTATGTTTGACTTGGTTGTATAATTTACATGTGTAATATGAAGGTCCTTCCTAAGTCTTAATATAGTGGTGCATAGAAATAGATTTAGGCAAGTGTTGTGTTCTTTTCAAATGAACTGTACACTTGTAAATCCTATGTGAATCCATGTTAAGAGAAGAAAGAGAACTTCATAATACACATCTTATGCTATCATTACATGCAAGCTTATAAATATTTATAACTAGCATCACTTCATTTATAATCTTTGATTTATAAGTTAAAAAAATAATTTGGTTTGATAATGATAATAGCCACTCATATTCTTAATTTTAGCCAACACATGCAAATTGATATAAAAAGAAATATTTTATTTAATTAATTTTTAAAATAAATGAATGCATGGTTTCAAAATGCAAATAATATTTAGCATGAATGGAAAGAAATAAAGGAATGTAAGCACATTACTTCATTCACCCTAATTAATTCCTAAGGACAATCATATGAAATAAGATCATTTAAAATGAACCAAAATTCTTTAAGGAGATTTTTATCTTTGAATTTGATTTGGCTTAAGAAATATGAGAAGGGTTTGCTAGTCCTAACCCATTACCCCACCTCTACCCATGTGTGAATTGGTTTGGTTTAACTTAGAATAATTAGGTTGATTTTATATTTTTATTAGGTTATGGTATGAATTAAATACATTAATTACCCCTTACCTATACCACTTTAACATAATTATCCAAGTAATTATGATCCAACATATGATATGCAATCACATAGAAATTAAATCAATAATGCACCTAAGAAATGAAGGGGCCTAATGCAATTGGCTCACAATTATTGGTTAATTAAGCTAAAGGGTTTGATTAAGTACTTTTATAACCCTCTTACACATGTAGTTTGATTATAATTTACTTTAAAATTCTCTTAGGTTATTGAACACCTAAGAATCTACCCAAGAATTGAATGATTGACTTCTAGAATGATTTGGTTTTTAGTTTGATTATTTAAACTATTTAATGAAGTGATTAAGCTATTAATTAGTTGCAAATTGATTAAGTGTTAGGGGAAAATATTTAAAAAGTGGTCCTAATCTCATTCCCTATGTTCATTCACTATTTCATAATGATTAGCTAACTTAATTAATGGATTCATTACTGTTTAACATGCTAATTAATCATTTAATTAATTAAAAGAAGGATTAAGAATGAAATAAGTAATCCCCCTAATCAATCAAGCAATAAATTCCAAGAAAATCATGGGAGACAGAGGTCATCCCACTAATTATTGTCAGAAAGTTTAATTAATTAGAGTAATTAGAGGGTAATTAACTTAAATATATCTCTAATAAAACCCAAATTGAGTCAACACCATTATTCAAAATTAATTAATTTTAATTTTCTATTATTCTCCTCTAAATTACCTTTAAAATGAGTATTTATTTGTATTTTTTTAAAAATTAGCTATGAATTTTGGAAGTTTCACCATTAAAATTGATTACTTAAGCCTAATTAAACTCCTAATTCCGTCGAGCCACGTGGCGGCTAACACGTCACACTTTCCACGTGGAACAACGGGATTGGTTTTTCAAGTTATCATATTCGTGAGCTAAGTTAGCTAGCAACAGACGCATTTTCTCTACGGGCCGTTCGATCTAAGATCGGACGATCGAGTTTATTCCTGCAATTTATGAGGAATTCAGAGAGATCTAAAGCATGATTTGATCGGATCATCATGGAAACGGATGGTGGTGATTTGTCTCCTCCGGTGGTGAGAGAGATGTCGTCCATCGATTTCAATCCAAGCTCACGAGCTTGAAATCAAATTCATCTCACACCTTGGGGAAGCATAAAACACATCTAATGGGAGATCATGACATAATGATTTTGTTCATAAGGACCAAGCAAATTTTATAGGTGGTTCAATGCATACCTCACAGGAGGCTATCACGGCTTAGGAGGTAGCTTTTAGAGAGAAGCCCTTGAAATTGATCTTGATTTGAAGTGGTTTGCTTGATCGACCAAGCTCCTCATCAATGGCATTTAGTCTTGATTGAAGTGGCACTTCCCATTGCTTAGAGGCTTGGAAAATGGTTTGATTGAGCTCAACGAGGTCCAAGGATGGTGTGTGCAAGGTTAATTGCACTTTGGTTGAGGATTGAGTGAATTGGATTTGGAAATCACCTCCCCTATTTGGCTTTGAGTAAAACTAAGAAATGGGAAGCAAGGGTGCTTAAAAATGGCTGAGGAAGCTCTATGATGCTTGGCTTCAACTCCTAGAGCTTTGAGGAATGAATCTCTCTTTATTTGAGTGAGAATGAGGGGGGTACATCTCCCCCTTCTTGGATCGAATGGTGGATGGCTGATTTGCCATTTTGGCTCAATAGCTTGGATTGGCTAATCAATTTTGAGTTGGAAAATGTCCCACATGGGTCATTTTGGGTGGAGGAGTGGTGGAGAGTGGCTGCCCATGTGATTGGTGAGTGAATTTGCGAGCCAAGTTTCTAAGGGACATTGGGGTGGTCAGTTTGGCCTCTCCTTGGGTCATGGTCAATAAAAGATTATTGGGTCATGTTCACCACCCTCCTAGGTGCCCATGTGGGTGAATAGATGGGTGTGAAGTGGCCTTGGGAAAGGAATGGCCAAATTCTAAGTAAATTTGGTCATGGGATACCCTTTGACCCAAGGGCAAAGTGGTCATTTGGCTATGAGTTTAGTTTGGGCAGATTTGAAATGATTTAAAAATGGGTTGGCAAGCAAATTTGGAGTTCATTTGATTTGATTTGGCTCAATTTGACCCTTAGGTCAAGTTGGGTCACAAGTTGACCAATTGGTCAAATTAGGTCAAACCATGGGCTAGGTCAAGTTTAAATGATCATTTGGAGCCTATGGGTATTATTGGTTTGGCTTGTTTTGGTTTAGATTTGGTATTGGTTCATTTAGGTTCATTTGGGTCAAATGGGTCAAGTTGACCAATTTGACACATTTGACCCAATTGGGTTAGGTCATTAGTTGGTTAAGGCTTGGTTGATCATTTGAAGTGTATTGTAAGCTTTGGTTTCAATCAATTTTGATTTGGTTTGATTTCAAGTTGATTTGACCTTTTGGGTCAAGATTGGTTCATGGTCAATTGGGCTAGGTTTGGTCTAATTGGTAAATTGAAGCTTTGTTCAAGTTCAACAATCAATTTGGAATGAATTTGACCCATTGGTTGCAATTAATTTGGCTTAGATCAATATTTGACCCATTTTAGCTTTTTAGGTCAATTTGGGTCAACTTGAGCTAGGAGGGCCAATTAGGTTTCGCCTAGCTCAAGTGAGGGGTTGGTCATATTTAATCATTGATTATGGATTGGTTTAGATCAATGGTTTCAATCAATTTGGTTCATAGTGAATTTTGGCTTATTTAGGTCTCATTTGGGATAAGTGTTGACTTGGTCAAAAGCTAAGTTTGACTTGCTTTGACTCAATTTGAGTGATTGATCATTCTAGGATGATTGTTGATCACAATGTGAGGTTTGGATGAGCTTAGTTCAATCTAATTTGGGTTGGATTAGAACTTGGTTCAAAAAGGTCCTTTAGGTCACTTTGGGTTAAGTGGGCCTAATTGGGTCAATTGACTTGATCATGGATTGAATCAAGTTTGGTTGAACTAACATATGGACTTATGATGGAAATATAAATCCAATTGCAAGTGGTTTGAAGTCAAATGGGTTTTGATTCATTTGACAATTTCAAGTCAAAAGGATGAACATGGGTTTGACTTGGGTTAATTTGATTTTGACTTGGTGATTGTAGTTTATGTTTATATTTGGGCATGTGATTAAAGGAGTGATTGTTAGAAGAGAAAATCCAAGGGTTTGGATTGATTTGAGAATGATTTAGCTAAACCCAAGAAATTGGCGTAAAAGGATATAAATTGGGTTTGGATTTGAGTTTTGAATTTATATTGATTTGATTTTGGCCATTTGAATTTATATTTTATTTATACTTGTGAAGTTAAATGATAATATAAATGTTCCATGAGAGAATCATGTATTAGTGATTTGATTGTGAATTTAAAGTAGGTCAAAAGTTTGAAAAAGGGTTTTAATTTGATTTATATTCATTTGATTTGGATGATTTGGATGCCAATTTCATTTATAGTTGTGAAATAAGTGATTTATAAACAAATCACTTGGCTTTGGGTTGATTTAAAGGTTTGGCTAAGCTTATGGAATGTAATTCATAAGGCTTAGGAAGGTTTTGGATTGATCATGGGTGATCATCTTGAAGTTGGATTTGGAATTGATTTTTTTGCTTTTGAGAAACTCAATTGAGTTGTGATTGATTTGAGATTTGAGAAAATCAATTGAGTTTGAATTGATTGGAGATTTAGATTTGGATTAGTTTGAAGGAGTGTACATGGGCTGGATTTGAGCTATAGGGTAAGTGATTGCCTTAAATCACTAATGCATAGCCTAATCTTATGATAAACCCTTCTAAGTCTTTAGAGTTAAGTTAAGTGTTCACCTAATCACTAGAAGTGTCTCAAGACTAAGAAACTCTTAGTATCTAAAGGAGTCCTATGTCTAAGATGGAGAAGTTGAGAGCTCACTCCAAAAAGTGAGGTCAACAAAGGGCCCAATAGTGTGGTGTGGTGACAAGGCACATACCGTATTGGTGTTGATCGAGATGATCAATGTTTGAATGATTAAGCACTAATAGAAATGATCTACTCCCGAGGTGTAGAAGGAATCAAGATCTTAGTGCAATGACTCTACTTATGTCAAGACATAAGAGAGCAAGGAGGAATCCATAGGGATTAGTATGTTAGCCTTCCAGGAAAAGGTTCAAGTTATCTGATAAGAGGTTTGTGAAATCGGGGATTAGAATTTGGAATCCAGGGATAAAAGTGTGAACCTTTCACTAGGGGAAAGTTGGGTTGGATGAATTGACTCCACTAGGAAATTGGAAAGATTTGCATCCAGAGGCGTCAATTTGATTGTTTAATTTGACTCCACTGGGGAGGTTGGTTGGTTTTGTTTCAGATTCTAAATCTTGAATTTTGAGATGGATCATGTTAGTTTGTGATGGACCGCACTGAGTAGAGGCCATGTCGGCCTTGGCCTACTTCAGATTTAAGAATCCAAAGGGATAGTCGACCAACCATAAAGTAAGACTATCCAACCAAAGGGATTGCCTTTCGATGTGCTACGGTTATACTAGGAAGAAAGTATAGCAGACTTATATCCTCCAAACTAGGGATCAATCACTAGGGTGATCTATTGGCAACACAACAAATCGAACTCAACCTTAGGCTGACTACTGAGTGAATGCCACTGAGAGACTTAAATCAGCTCAAAGATAATCAAAATTAATTTCATTTTAATTATATTTGATGGATCCTGTTGGTTCGTGATGGACCACACTGAGTATGGGTCGTTTGCCTTGGCCTACTTCAGATTTATCGATCCAAAGGGGGTAGTTTCTCGATTGAAGGGGAGAACTATCCAACAAAAGGTGTGCCTTTTTTGATTTTATGGCAAAGAAAGCAGGGACTCACATCCTCAAAGACCAGAAGCATTAGCAAGGTAACATGTCAACCTGACCTAGGGCTACCCATAGGTTTGTGACAATCATGCTAGAAAGAATGCATAGTAGACTTACATCTTCCAGAGTGAAATGACCACCAGGGTAACCTGTTTGTGGAAAAATTGATTGAACCTGACCTAAGGAAGACTACTGAGAGAGTGCCAACCCGGGGACTTAGCTCAACTCAAATGTAGTCAAGTAATTCCTATAGGGAATTCTGCTGACACTGCCTTAAAGATAGGATGCTTGCTTGGGAAAGGGGCCACTGGGGGCTTGAATTCCTAATCCATAAGAGAATAAATTTGTTTGTTTATTTGTTTATCATTGACCCTATTGGTTTGAAAGGGATCACACTGAGAAGAAGCTTATATCAACCTAAACATATCTTAGATTCATTCATCCAAGGGACAATCTGTTCATCTGCTAAACAAATTCTCCAACCACATGGGTAGCTACTAGGAAAGGGGGACTGTCCAATCCAAGAGTATCTCGGGTAGTGTTTAAATGGGGTCACAAAGGACATAACCCAAGTAGAGTTCCTGTAGGGGAGGGGCCACTAAGGGCTTTATCCTAATCCCTAAAGAAGATAATGTCTATAGGTATTCGGTGGCTAACTCATGGAGAAAACACAGGGACACATATCTTTCAAGAGTGGTGTACCCACCAGGTCAGTCGCTGTCAGCATATCGAACATCAACCAACCTAAGGTGCCCATTATTTACAACAATCAATCTAGAAAAAAAGTGTGTAAACTTACATCTCTTTAAAGTGGAACTAATCATCGGGATAGTTTGTCTTTGGCTCGACAGGTGCTATATGACATAGGACGACTACTAAGCAAGGAGTCTTATGTAAGGACTAAACCCAAGCTTGAAGTAGTCAGAAAGAGAGGATCCATTGTGGGACTTATTCTAAACCTCAAATTTACTTGATCTTGTTAATCCATGATGACTAGTTCAAGAAGAAAGTGTGTAGGTTTACACCTCCTTAAACGGAGTCAACATGGGGAAGCTTACTGGCTACAGAGTAAGGCCTACCAATCTAATAAGGCCCTCGTTGATTTGCAATGGTTAAGTCAGGAAGAAAGTGTAGTGACTCACATCTACGAGATGAGTGACCACTGGGGTGACGCATTAGCTAGGTAGCACGTCAGTCCGACCTAGAGTAGCTAATGAGTGAGTGCCACAGGAGGCTTGCTCCCACATTAAAATTATCGAGACAAAAGATGTGTTTTTATTTGTGTTTATGTTAAAGGAGGATAGGATCCTGCCCGGGTTCTCTTACCCCTATCTTAGCTGTGCTAGTCGAAATAGAATGTCTCTTGGGTTCTCTTACACCTACTCTAAAAGTGCTGGGGAATCATGTTTAATTTGTCTTCATATTGTGAAAGAAGGATATGATGCCTTTGGGGTTCTCTTACACCTACCCTAAACATGTCATGGCAGATGTGCAAACAAGCAAACAATGCTTCAAATGAAGAGAATATTTTGAAGAATTAGAATGAAATGTTTGATAATAATTATTTTCAAACTTGATTTTATGGATAGTATTTCTTATTCAAATAGAGCCATTGATTTGAAGCATCGGGTGTTCCCTTTTACAATTAATAAGTTGATAAGATCCTCTATGGTAGGCCTACTATATGACAAAAGGGCATTCCCAAGTGGGTTTAAACATGCCTCCCATCTTTTGATGGGCAATTATTAGTCTCCTTAAAGCTAAAATAAGCTCTGCTACTTGAAAAGCTCTAGGGACTAGCTTGTTGTGAGCTTGAATCATCTTGGCTTTGTACAACTTGAGGTTCTAGCATGCACGTAGTCATCTCTCCTCCAAACTTTTGAGCTCTTCTAACCACAGCCTGGCATTCTGCTCTGTAGTAATTTTACTACCCATTGCTTTCCTTAGTGATGGGAGCTAAACTTCTAATGGTAGAATGACATCGGACCCATACACTAAGGAGAATGAGGTAGATTGGGTTGGAGTTTTGTATGTGGTGCGGTATGCCCACAAGACTTAAACTAGTTGCTCTTGCCACTATCGCTTGTTGTCATCGAGTGTCTTTTTTAGTATCTAGATGAGAGTTTTGTTGAATGCTTCTGCTAGGCCATTCTCCCTGGGATAGTAGATAGTGGAGTATCTCCAATCTATATCATGTCTCTTAGGGAAGTTGTTGATTTTGGTGCTCTAATGGTACCATTATCAATATAATTCATCGAGACTCAACCTATATGATATGGTTCAGAAGAACTTGTGATGAGTTATGACCTCTCTAAGAAGGATTGCCTCCGCCCACTTGGAAAAGTAATCGGTGGCAGTTAGGATGAATTGATGACCCTTAGAAGAAGGAAGATCAATCAGACCCACTATGTTAGTACCCCAACACTCAAATGGCCATGATGCCAATGTAGGACCACACCGTGTACCTGACATTGATGGCATCTCCTAGCTACATCCATGCAGTCTGTTATCATTGAAGGCCAGTAATATTATAGACTCTTGATCTTTGCCTTCATCTTCAAACCAGATTGATGCGCCCCGCATAGACTTGAATGTACCTCAGTCATGATCTTACGAACTAATGTTTGTCTTGTGTAACACATTTGAAAGAAAGACGTTGGTACAAGGTGTCATCTACAGAGCATAGAGAGCTCTCCTTCATCGATGACTTGTGATTTCTCTTGAGGTAGTTTTCCTCTAGTCAAGTAATCTATGAATGGTTGCCTCAAATCTAGCTCCTCATCTTTCTTAGCAATGGAAACCTCCCCTTCAAGAGAGAGTTTCTAAATAAGTTCAACATCAATAAAGGATATGACTTGTCTATTTTGGACCTTCATTGGAATAAAATCATCCTCCGGACATGCTAACTCCTTGGCGAGTTTGGCCAAAGCATCTACTACTACATTATCTCCTTGAGGAATCTTGTAGATGGTGACCTTAGGGATTTGGGCCAACAGCTTCATGGTGTACTCATGCTAGTGACAAAGCTTAGGTTTTAGAACCTTGTAGGACCCAATAATTTGGTCATCAACCAGCTAAGAATCCTCATAGATGTTGATGCTTTTGACATACACTATACTAGCTAACTCCAGACTAGCAATCAAAGCCTCATACTTAGCTTTGTTGTTGGTGCATGGATTGGAGAGATAGTATGAGAATCTCATCACATCACGGTCTGGAGTTAATAGGATGATTCCAACTCCTGCCTTTCCTGGAAGAGTATATCATGGTTCTTCTCCTTTTTGAAAGGAAGTTGCACCATCAAAATACAACTCCCAATGGAGAATGCTAGTGTCACCTAAGTTCATGATTTGTTCATCGGGGAGGTCATCACTAAGCGGGGAATGAGTAGGATGTGGGTGTGCTGCTATGAAATTCACTAGTGCATGTCCTTTCACCACACATAGAGGTACGAATGTAATATCGAACTGTAAAAGAATCATGGACCAATCTGCCAACCGTCCAGATAACATCGGCCATGTTATGAGATACTGCAGTGGATTGGATCTTAAAATCAAATTTATCTTTTGAGAGAGCATGTAATATTATAGCTTTTGGGTTGCGAAGATGAGAGCTAGGCAATGTTTCTCAATTGGTGGGTAGTTTTCTTCAGTAGGGATTAGACGATAGCTAAGGTAATAGAGAATGTTCTCCTTCCCTTCATCATTAGTTTGGGCCAACAAAGCACCAAGGGAGTCATCCAATGTAGCAGTGTAGAGGATAAGTGGCTTACTCGGGATAAGAGTTGCTAGAACTGGTGGCTTCACCAAATACTGTTTGATGTCTTTTAAAAAGTATGCTGGCACTTATCATTCCACTTAAACTTAGCATCCATTTTTACAAGTGCTGAAAATGGCTTGCATCCCTCTGACAGATTGGAGATAAAGCATCTTCGATACGTCAACCGCCCTTGGAATGATCTGAGTTGAGTTAGACTCTTAGGGAGTATCATTTATAAGATAGCTTTGATCTTTTCTGGGTCTATCTCTATTCCCCAGTGTCGGACAACAAATCTAAGGAACTTTCCTGAAGCTACTCTGAATGTACACTTTAGGGGGTTCATTTTGAGATTGAATTGTCTTAACCATTCAAAAACTACTCTCAAGTCAAAGAGATGGTCTCCCTTTTTTTTACTTTAGACAACTAGATTGTCTACGTAGCATTCTACTTGATGATGAATGAGTTTATCGAAAATCCATGTTATGGCCTGCTGGTAAATAGCACCAGCATTTTTAAGGTCGAAGGGCATGACCTTATAACAATAGATTTTGATCGGGGTTCAAAAAATAGTATTCCTCTCATCCTCAGGGGCCATCTTAATTTGGTTGTAGCCAGATGACCCATCCATGAAGGAGAATATTGCATGAGATGAGGCAATATCCATCATTAACTTTGGTATAGGAAGTGGAAATTCATCCTTAGGACATGTCTTATTTAAGTCCCTAAAATCGATGCATATATGAATTTGGCCATTTCTTTTCTTAACTTGGACGACACTAGCTAACCAGGTAGGGTATTTTTCTTCCCTAATAAAGCCAGCATCGATCAGTTTCTTGACATCAAAAATGGCTTATTGTTTGATTTCTAATCGCATGTGTCTAGGAGCTTGCTTGATAGGGCTAGCGTTAAGGTCTATTACTAGTTTGTAGACTACTACGTCAGGAGATAATATGAGCCTCTCTTCATAGCTCCATGCAAAGTAGTCCTTAAACTCAGTCAATAGTCTAACTAAGACATTGGTTTCTTATTCATTCAACAAAGAACTGATGTATGTGGGGTGTGGATCTTCTTCTGTCCTGAGGTTGATTTCTTTGAGCTTATCGATGGTTGAATTGATTTCTTCTTCAAATTCTGGAGATCCATTTTTGATTTGAAGATTATCAAGATCATCTAAAGTTTTTAAACACACCTTCTCATGAGAGTTAGTGTGGTTTGAGAAGATCCTATCAGACTCTAGATGATTGGTGACAATTAAGCTGTAATCATCATCGTCGACTGAACCCACTGTATGGAATCCTAATCCTAGTCTTGATTGTGCATCCTTACCTTTATTATTCCAAATACTTACTCCATTGCACGGAACATGGGAATCAAACCTTTCTTTACAAGATTATGAACACAAGGCAAGTACCAATCAAAAGGTAATTCCATTAAATCTTCATATGAATCATTCTCAAGTTCTACTTCTACTTCTTGTCTTGAAGATGATGATCCCAACAAAAATTTCTTTGGCTTAACATCCATGGAAGATCTATGGGCTTCTTTAACTACCAAACTCTTAACTTTTGAGAAGAAAGTGGGTTAGAGCTAAAGTTCCCAACTACTACCTAATGGTTTTACATAATCTTGATTTGAATATATTTATGCTTTGCTTGGAGGCCTGGTCTTCGTCACTGTCTGGCTCGAGTGTCACCTCCAATGGGACTCGTTGAGAGGGGTTGGCTGGTGTGCTAATCATATGAGACTTGTTCTCTGAGCTGGATCCTAAGTTTATGTGAATAGCAAGAGTACTTCTGTGAATTGGATTGTAGCCCCTATTAGCTAACCACCAACCAGGGGTCTTTCACCTCTAGAACTGCCTGTGTATCTACCTCTACCTCCACCTGGTAGAGGTTGAGTCATCCTACTCAGATGTCTAAATGGTGGAACAAACTGTGGGTGGAATGTGACTTGCGGCTCTACCTCTTCCTTGGTGTCCCTTTCTCGCTCACTTGTACTTTCTTTTTCCTTTTCTTTGTCTTTCTCTTTTCTTTTTCTTCCTTTTATTTTTCTTTTGTATTCAAAATTTGGCCAAGTTTACGAGAATATATGTTTTGAATTTGAGGAAGTTAGTAGGTCGCATTCTCATATATCTCAACCTCTCTAACTGAGAATGGATTTTCATCTCCTTTGACATAGTATTTGATTCTATCTCTTCGAAACTTGATGCGCTAATGAATAGATGATGGAACCATCTTATTTTGGTGTATCCAAGGCCTACCGAGCAAAGCAGTGAATGATGTATTCGAATTAATTATATAGAACTTGGCTTCAGTCTTCTAGTCGCCTTTTTCCAAAGGTAACACTATGGAGCCTAAAGCCTTCTCGCCTTATTCATTGAATCCTCTCAACATCATCTAATCTCCTCAGAGTTTAGAGATGTCAATCCTCAAATAGGCAAGGGTTTTTAGGCTCATAATCTTCACTGATACACTTGGATCAACCAATACCCTAGAAAGTCTAAATCTGCCCATATCCAGTGTGATGTAGAGGGGACGGTTGTGCTCCATATCCCCCAGAAGAAGGTCTTCGTCAGTGAATGTGACTCCCTGGGCTTCTCTTGAATAATGTGCCTCCTCTCCATTAGCTTTCAGGTAAGCTTAGCATATTTTTGGATCAAGAAGGGCCTTGATTAATGATTCTCTCATCTCTTTGGATAAGATAAGGGCATTATATATTCTTAGTTTAGCTGAAAACTTTCTTAGGTGAGCCAGGACATTGTAGTCAACTCTGGGGTCCTCCTAAGCATATCTATCCATGGGTAGAGCATTATTTTCTTCTTAGTACCAATGACTTTCCCTCTTGAGGTGCTGCCGGAGGTAGAATCTTGCCACTTGTGAGGTTAACTTTGGTGATCTCTTGATGGGTTAGTGGAAGATTCTACCCTCATTTATACCTATAACTTCTCCTATAAGACCCTGAAATGATTCCAAGTCTATCTCAAGAGGTGAACCCATATTATTAAAAAGGAAAGTCCATCTAATCGAAGAGGATGATCGAGTTGTTATAAGTATTAAGACTTGAGTTTTCTAAAAGGTAGAATCATATAACCATCGTGGCACAAATGTAATTCAAACTAGCTTTCTTCATTGATTTCTTATATTTAAAAGGAGGCACATGGTAGAAATCTAGTAAAGTAAGTGGGGTGAGGGATTTGATGCCCTCATCCATTAATACAAGATGTCTACTAGAAGAAGAACTAGAAGTATGAGTAGTAGTGGAATGGAGGTTTGGACTGATTGGTGGTTGCTACTTGGTTATCCCGGGCAAGTATGGAATGCTACTGAGCTCTTACTCTCCCCAAGTTATCTTTGGCAACTTGTGAACCTTCCTTGATGTTGGAGGTTTGAGCTGCCTCAAGCACCTGAAAGGAAAGTTTCTTGATTTTAGAAATGATCACTTTAGAGGTTCTGGATAAAGAAATATCCAAACCTTCTTTTATTTTGAGAGGATCACATGTATCCCTAAAGATCACCCTAATAGAATTGGATGGTTGTTCTACTAAATATTTCTTAGGGATAATTATAGTGCCCGACTTGTAGCTATATTCAAGCTAGTCCTTAAATGTAAAGGAATCCTCCAAAACATGGTCTAACATATGATAGTAGGGGAAAAAGTTAGGATCATTACTCCTGCCCACTTCCTCCGGCTTCCTTGGCTCGGGTAACTAAAAATCAGGTTTCTTTAAGAGGTTCTTAAAGATTTTTCTAACTACCTCCCTCTTAAATAAATAAGGTTAGTTTAATTAGTCCAAAAGAGTAGGTGGGTGATAGCTACTTGGGGGAGAGTATTTATACCGCTGTTGAGTGTATGGCTGAGGAGGAGGTGATGAAGGTCATGGAGGCTCGTGGTCGATAAGATGGTGAGGTGGTGAAGGAGAGCTGAAGCAAAATTTATGTCGAGGTCTTTCATCATGCGGTTGCTTCCCGCAATGCTACTACCCCTGGCTTCTTTTCATAGGTTTTCTATGGCTTTGGCTTTAATGACTGATCTTGAAATGGCAATTGTTTGGCCTCCTTTTGTATACTAGTCGCTTTGTTGAATAATTTCTCAAATATCTTAATGATGAAACTTTTAAGCATGAAGGTGATCGGGCCATAAATATTCTTTAATACAATTTAAATAGGATGTTGTTTAGACAGTTGTGGTTTACATTTCATGCTTAAATTGTGTCATCTATAAATGTAATCAACAAGGGACTCACCGGGGTTTTGTTGAGCCACGATTATTACAGTTACTCTTTTCAGCAAATCTTACAAGAGTTGCTCCAACTTAGGAAAAGTTTTCACTGGATCATTGGAAAGTTCAGCATACCAATCAAAAGCTATACCCACTAGACTGCTGATAAAGTGATGGAACAATAATGCATCACTGCCATTAGTGTTGCAACATCTGGCCCTAAAGTGTACTATATATTGGTGAGGGTTCCCACTGCCATCAAAACTTTAGAAAGAATGAGTCACAGAACCCTTAAGATATTGGATAGCATCGAATTCCTCTAGGTAGGGTCTACCCTTTGGAACTGATGAACCACCTTAGGCTTGTGCCAACGCTTTCTTCACTTGTTGTTCCACCCTGAGTTTAATATCTTTTTCTTGTATGAAGGTACTATTGACTACCTTCCTATGCAATCTAGTACTACCCTACTCTACTGGAGGTGAGCTCTTAGGTTGATCTAGGATATGCACTAACTCAGGTTGATCAGTCTCCATAATGGTAGGATGTACTGTTGGAGCTTGATTCTGAAGTGCTAGAACTGCTGCTAATAAATCTTGAACTCTCCTTACCATCCTATCAATCTGCTCATCTTTCTGCTTGAGTTGTTGAAGGAGGTGTTGGGTTGAATAGGCTGCATCATCTTGTTCAGCCACAACACCTTTTGAACTATGATGAGCTCGAATGAGGGAACCTTTAGTATCAACCATGTGTACCTCTATAGAGTCTTCCAACAAATCATCATCATCAGGGTTGAAGCTAACCTTCTACTCTTCAAGGTTAGACCAATCATACCCTATGATTTCTTTCTTTTTAGTAAAATACTATGACAAGATATCATCCAAGAGTCTAGCTGCACAAATACTACATGACGTGGATTATGCTCGTTAATGGAGATACACCTGACCTCCCCTGTTACTAAAGTGCTAACCCGTGAGGGCTAAGCTCACTAGAAGACATATGCTCATGACTTTCAACTATGGGTGGAGTGTTGCCCTTGGGGGGATCTATCGCCATGGGGACAATAGAACTGTCCCCTTCCCCTTCTACCGCTGCTATATCCATAATCGGTTAAGGTGATGGTGGTGGTGGTATGACAATGATGATTCAGGGTCGCCACTCCTTCTTCATCGTAACTAAAGTAGGAGGTCAAGCAGGAGAACTTGCCCTCACCTAAGTCGATGGAGTAGATGAAGTGGGATCCCTTGGTTGTAGCTGGATCACCAGTGGGGATTTCTTCTCCCCTGATGCTGCTCTCATGGCTTTAGGTGGAACCGTAGAAGATGGAACCAGAACTGGTGATAGCGGACGTGGAGTAGAGCGGTGTGGTAAAGAAAATATCATTTGCCTCTGTACGGGGGCTCTCCTCCTATGATGGGTGGTACCAGTCAACACAATACTATCAATGTGACCGACGTGGGTAGCTCATCGATCAGAGAAATCTATGAGTGTGGAGACTGCTGACTTCCTGACATATCTTTGCCTTTCTCTGCTAGTCATGTGAACTAATACTCAGGCCTCTCTGGCCCTCTCCCGATGGATCTGTTCACCTATACTATGAGGAATAATTGATCTCAAATCAAACTAGGCACTAGACTCTGACCGTCCATAAGCCCTGCCAACTTGGCATAAAATAGTCCTAAGGCCAGCATATGACCTTCTCCTATCTCTGATAGGTGTCTCATAATGAACTAGAGGTGGAGGTGATATTGCAATGCTCCTGACATCTTCCTCTCCTTCAGAACCAAAAAGGGGATGGAACTTGTTCTGAGTAAGCAAAGAAGAAACCTTCTTGGGTGACCCTTCCTCTATAATGTGAGATGCTATCTCTATCTCCATGGAATGCATGGTGCAGCATGGCTCTCATATTGCCACTGGGTTATTGAGGAGATAACCCTACCTCAAAAAATAGGAGACTATTCTGAAGCGGGATAGCCTTAGAAGAGGAATGAATGGTATCCACATTGGGACAATGATGGGAACAACCACTATGTAGCACTTTGGAGCTGGGAACCTCTACCTTCCTTTTCAATGAGGGAAACTTATAATCTAAAAGCATCTTAATACGAATGATGACTAGCTTCTGCCTAGCCACCACATCCTTGTTGATAGTGGTGAGGGTTGCCCCCTCATGAGTAATCTTAGCTCCCTCGAATCCTCAATCAAAATGTAGTAAATGAGCAAAAATCAGTTTGGGGGAGGTTGACCTAATCCAAGGCCAAATCCATCCCAAAGGGGAAGGTGAACACATACTTTTGTGAATATATATGTACTATACTACACTGAGAAAAGCTGACTAGACTGAGTTGAAATTGAACTGGAACTCTATAATTGTTGAAAACAAACTCAAATCAGATCTTCTGCCTTGGTATTTTGTTGATTTTTTAACTTTGATTTAGAGTTTGAACCCACACTCAATAATTTGAATATGTTAAGTTGGGCTTATAGAATTTAGGAGAGATTTTGCGTTCATTTGAGTTTAGAATCGACATTCAACAAATTTGTGTATGTTGACTGGGTTCAAGTATTTTGGAGAGACTTTTGATGCTTCCATTGGTTCATAATTGATTTTAATTTTATGTTTGGGGACCTTTTATTTAACAAATTTGAGTTTGTTAAATAAAGGGTCAATTGATTTTATGTTAGATTTGATTTTGAGATTACTCATTTAACAAATTTAGGTATGCTAAATGAGATGTTTGAAAATATTTTTTTTTGCTTGTTTGCCCATGATGTATATCATGTGTGAATTTAGAAATAAAATCTTTACTTAGCAAATTTGTGTATGCTAAATAAAGCCCAAATATAAAATGGGATCTTTACTTAGCAAATTTGTGTATGCTAAATAAAGTCCAAATGTGTTTGATATTTTATTTTGATTTTGAAAATGGGATCTTTACTTAGCAAATTTGTTATGCTAAATGATGCCCAAATGTGTTTGATTTTATTTTTTTTTTATTTTGAAAATGGGATCTTTACTTAGCAAATTTGTGTATGCTAAATAAAGCCCAAATGTGTTTGATTTTTGTTTTGATTTGTGTTATTTTTGAAAGGGGGAATTTTATTTAACAAATATGGTGTGTTAAATAGAATCTAATTTATTTTCAATTTTCTTTTGAAAATGAAACTCTCATTTGACAAATTTGGCTATACAAATGGAATTCCAATGTGTTTTGATTTTCATGATTTTTGCAAAGGATATTTCCATTTAACAAATTTGGGTATGTAAAATGGAAGTCAGTCATATTTTATTTTTCAAAGATGAAATTTTTGTGTGTATGATTATTGCTTTTTTGAAAAGAAGAAAATTCCAACTTAACACGTGGGATGTGTTGAGTGGAGTTCCAAATGGTGTGATTTTATTTAAAAATGAAACCTCCATTTAACAAATTTGAATATATTGAATGAATATGCTTATTTTTTTCATTTTTTTTGAAAAAGAAAGAAACTCTAATATATATGGAATATATTGGTGGAGTTTCAATTTTATAATATGATTTTATTTCGAAATGAGAACTTCATTCAATAAATTTGGGTATATTGAATAAGGATTTTCATTTTCAAATATGTGCTTTTGAAAAGGAAGAAACTTCAACTTCAACATATGTGAGATATATTGAGTGAAGTTTCAATTTTATGAAATGATGAAACCCTCATTCAATAAATTTGGGTTTGTTTAATGAAGATGTTCATTTTCAAATATGTGCTTTTTGAAAGATGATTTTGGTTTTGTTTTAGATGGGGTTGAGTTATATAATTTGTGAAACGTTTTGTGCAAGTATTTTATTATGTGAACTTTGGGAAACTGCTTTTAAAAGTAATAGTTTTATAAAGGATTTATTTTTCTCATTTGTGGAATGAACCTTACCTTACCACAAAGATGATAAGGAGGTTCAAAAAATGGTCTTTAGTTATCTCTTTTGGTTAAATTTTATTTTCATATATTGGGAGACCCAATAGGGGTTTTAAGACCTACATGGAGTGAGGTCCTAAAACCTAAAGGATGTTGGCTAGCTTAGCTTAAGAATGAAATGAGCTAAGTTCCAATGGAAAAGAAGGATAGTCTCAGACTCATATGAAATACAAATCAATTATCAATACTTGGAGACAACAATCATTTACCGAAGATGGAGAGAGGAACATCCCTGAGAATCAAAAAAAAAATATGGTATTTATTTTTTTGTAGATAGGTGGGACATATGGATCTTAGGGTTATTGGTGATTGGGTATGACATTGAGGAATGATGTACTATCTCAAGAGATAGAAATCACCATCTTACAATGGACCTAATTACCTAATAAGGACTCCTAAGGCCAATGGGTCTTTGAATGTACTAGAGATATTTCCCCAACTTTACATCAAAAAGTAAAGTAGGATTTATTTTAAGCTGAGTTCATTAAGTTTCCTATGGAGGCAAGCTCCCATAGTTAATTACATCCTAAGGAATGAGATTCTTTAGGAATACTCTATTAAGAAATGATCTGTCTCAGATTTCAAAGATAATCATTGAAATATATATATATATATATATATATATATATATATATATATATATATATATATATATATATATATATATATATATATATATATATATATATCAAAAATATATATATATATATATCAAAGGAGAAGGAAAGAGATGAGGGAGATGAGTAGGGGATGCTCATAATATTTGGAAACCTAGTGAGCAACTAGTGAGCATCCCAAACTATCCTATGGCTGGGCTTTATATTTTTGAAATTGAGGAGAATTATATGTTTGAGTTGAATTTTTATTAAAAATCTAGGGCTTACAATTCCACAATACAATATTATAGAAATGCTTAAAAGGTGAGGATTTATGCTTGTAGCCCCAAAGGAAAACAGTAACCTCAGATCCTAAATCATGTGGGCTTCAGCATAAGCCAAAAGTGCAACCTAAATTTAAGCGACAAAAATGTACATATGGTTTACCTCCATAAGAGAGGATAAGCCACTCGACTGTTGGACTTACAACCACCTAGGGTAGCTTCCAACTAACTCCTCCTACAATTTTAAATTATAGGCAAGTCTTATGCTTTGCAAGATGGTTAAGCTGTTATTTACTTAGAAGAGAAATTAAGTCCGTAAACTCACTCCCTAATAGACTAGATCATGAAGGGCATGAATAATGACCTACATCTAATGCAAATTTTATCAAGTTTTATTTGATTTCTGGACTTTTATTTTGACACAAGTTATAGGATTTTTTATTTATGCATGAGAAAATCAGTTATGGGCCAAAATCTAAAAGAAGGTGGTGTATTTCTACCATGGCTCTCAAAGGTGAAGCCATTTTCTATGGCAAAGATAGAAGCCCTCCTTTGGAAAGAGTTAGACAATATGATTTATGCATGATATGAGATATATAACATCCACCTAAGGGGTTGCTAAATCTTTTATTATCTTAATTTTATGTCCTAGGCTTTAGGTTAGGTTATGAATTATTTAGTTTAATTTTGAATTGATTAATTGGATAGAAATTTTATTTTTTCTTGAGAGCCTAATCACATCTAGGTCATCCAATAATCATTAAAAAATTAAGAAACTAGGAAAATTATGTCATCCTAATTGCATAATCATAAACACAACATCAATCAATTTATAAAATTAACACAAAAGAATAAGAGGCCAATGTGGTCGGGTTCCACCGCACAACTCAAAAAGAAATGTGGGTAGCCGAGCTCTACCCTTATACATCCCAATATAATAAAAGAATAAATTACAATTATGAAATGACAAGTGTTATGTGGGTCTTCATTCTTCATCCTCTATTCTTCACTCCTTTTCCTTCATTACTTCATCTTGGTTTGCTCCATTTCTTTCTTTCTTTTGGCTTGACTTGGGATGTAGTTTGCTCCAAGGCCTCACATGGTATATAAGACATAGTCTTATAATAAATGTTTATCTTAGTCCCCATAACACTTATCATAATCCTCATGCAAAAATTACATTAAAATGAAGGAAAGTAAATCTAGCTACACCTGCAAAATAAATGTTAGCTAAACACACCATATAACCCAAGCAATTATAAGAATAATTTGGACTTAGTACCCCACACATGGGTAACCAAGCGCACCTGTCCTAATTTGGATTTTGTTTAGGGGTATAAGAAACCTGCACAACAAAAATCATTTATACTCTTATTATAGTGCCCCTTAAGCATAACCCCATGCAGAAAGCATGATTAGGCTATGTGGTGTATTATTATTTTCTTCTAATGAATAAATGAAAAAAAAATATGCTATGTTGGACACCATGCAAATCCGCAGATGTTCTTATTTGGGTGATTGGGTGCGACATTGAGGAATGATGTACTATCTTGAGAGATGAAGTCATAATCCTACAATGGACCTAATCACCTAATAAAGACTCCTAAAGACAATGAGTCTTCGAATGTACCATAGATTCTTCTCCTACTTTACATGCAAAAGTAAAATAGGATTTATTTATAACTGGGTTCATTAAGTTTCCTATGGAGGCAAGCCCCCATAGTTAATTACATCTTAAGGAATGAGATTCTTTAAGAATATTCTTGATTAAAGTAAATGATAGTTATCTCCAAAGATTTCAAAGATAGGACTATCGATCAATTGGTTATTTTTTGAAGATCAAATGGGATTGATCAAAGGGAGGGAGTTATTATTGAAACTAAAGAGAGATAAGTAGGGGATGCTCATGATGCTAGGAAACCTAGTGAGTATCCCAAACTATCCTATGGTTGGGCTTTATATTTTTGAATTTTGAGAGAAATTATTTATTTGAGTTGAATTTTTGTTAGAAATCTAGGACTTACAATTCCATGATACAAGATCATGGAAATGCCTAAGAGGTGAGGATTTATGCTTATAGCCCACAAAGGGGAACATCAATCTCGGATCCTAAATCTTGGGAGCTTTGGTGAGGACCAAAGCATGACCTAAATCTAAGGCAATAATGGGCATATTGTTTAGCTCCACAAGAGAGGATAAACCACCTGACTGTTGGGCTTACAACCGCCTAGGGTTGGCTACCAACTAACTCCTCCTACAATTTTAAATACATGTAGAAAAGTCTTAGACTTTTGCAAGATAGATAGGTTATTGTTTATTTAGAAATAAGACTAAGTCCTTAAACTCACTCCCTAAGAGAGTAGATCATGTAGGGCATGAACTCATGACTTAATCTAATGCAAATTTTGTTAAGTTTATTTTTATTTTTGGATAATTAGTTTGACATAGGCTATGGGATTCATATGCCAAATGCATGATAAATTGGTTATGGGCCAAAATCAGTAAGGAGAAGGTGTGTTTCCATCATGGCTCTCAAAGGTCAAGCCATATTCTCTGGCAAAGGTGGAAGCCCTCCATAAGCAAGAGTGAAGCAAGATGTGAAACATACAACATCCAACTAAGAGGTTGCTAAATCTTTTATAATCTTGATTTATGTCTAAGCTTTAGGTGAGGTTATGAGTTATTTAATTTTAATTTTGAGTTGAATAATTGGATAAAAAAATTATTTTTCCTTAGGAGCCTAATCGCATCCTGACCATTCATTAAATAATGAAGAAACCAGAAAAATTGTGCCATCTTAATGCACAAGCTAAACAAACATCAAATAATTTTATAAAGCAAGTGCAAAAGAATAAAATGCCTTTGTGGTCAGGCTCCATCGGACAAACCTAAAAATAAATGGGTAGCCGAGCTCTACCCTTATAAAACCCAGATTACAAATGAATAATTACAATTTAGAAGGAATTTATGTTATGGGGGTCTTCATTTTTTCTTTTCTTCATTTCTTCATCTCTTTCTTTCTTTCCTTCTTTTGGTTGGTTGGGATGTGGTTGCTCCAAAGGCTTCACATGGTGCATAAGACATAGTCTTATGACCAATGTTCACCTCCACTTCCCCATAACATTCATTCCAAATCCTAATTACAAAAATTACGAGTGTGGTGTTTATTTTTGAGATGTGGGACACCACACAGATCTTAAGGGGTACTTATTGAAGTGATCAGGTACGATATTAAGGAATGATGGATTATCTCGAAAGATAGAAACCATCACCCTATAATGGACCAAATCACCTAATAAGGACTCCTAAGGCATGATGGGTCTTAGAATGTACCAGAGATTTTTTCCCTACTTTACATGGAAAAGTAAAGTAGGATTTAGTTTAAGCCAGGTTTGTTAAGTTCCTATGGAGGCAAGCCTCCATAATTAATTGCATCCTAAGGAATGGGATTCCTAAAGAACACTCTCGATTAAAGTATACAGTCATGATCTCCAAAGATTTCAAGGCAAGACTATTAAAGGATTGGCTATGTTGAAAAATCAAATAGGATAGATCAAAAGGAGAGACTTATTTTAGCTGCCAAAGGAGATGAGTAGGGAATGCTTATGATACTAGGAAGCCTAGTGAGCAATCCAATCTATCCTATGGTTGGGCTTTATATTTTTGAAATTGAAGAGAGTTAATTATTTGAGTTGACATTTTATTAGAATACTATAAATTATAATCCCACAACATAAGATTGTGGAAATGCCTAAGAGGTGAGGATCTATGCTTGTAGCCCGAAGGAAATAGCTACCTCGAATCCAAAGCTAGGGAGCTTTGGTACAAACCACAAGCGCATCCTAAATGTAAGCGAAACATGGACATAATGGTCTACCTCCATAAGAGAGGATAGATCGTCCGACTGCAGGACTTATAATTGCTTGGAGTTGCCACCAACTAACACCTCCTTTAAATCCATATGACCAAGTCTTATGTATTGCAAGATGGCTAGTCTGTTGTTTATTTAAAAAAGAGACTGGGTCCTTAAACTCACTCCCTAAGAGACTAGAGCATGAGTGGTATGAATTCATAACTTAATCTAATGCAAATTTTATCAAATTTTATCAAATTTATTTGATTATTTTGGACTCTTTGTTTTGGCACAGGCTATGGGATTTTGTATGTCTAAATGCATGAGAACTTGATTATGGACCAAATCAAGAGAGAAAAGGGTGTTCTTCCATCAAAGGCTCTCATGGTTAAACCTTTATTCTCTAGCACAGATGGAAGCCCACTATTAATAAGAGTGAAAGAATATGGCATGCATGCTGTTATACGTACAATCATCCAGCTAAGGGGTTGCTAGATATTTTGTTATCTTGATTTAATTCTTAGGCTTTTATGTGAGGTTATAAATTATTCTAAACTTTTAATTATGCATTATTAATTAGGGTAGAAAAATCAATTTCATCCTAAGAGCCTACTGCATCTAGGCCACACATTCAAGCATCAATCATAAAGAAACTATGAAAAGCATGTTGTTCTAATGTGCAATCTAAATACAACATCAATCAAATATGTACAAACTACGTAAAAGAATAAAAGGCTGGTGCGGTTGGGTTCTGTCGTACACCCTGAAAAGAGAAAAAAAGATGGGTAGCCGAGCTCTAGCCTTATACAACTTGGATTATAAAAATAATACATGCTATGGGGGTCTTCTTTTCTTCATTTCTTCCTTCTCTTCCTTTTGATTTGATTTACTCCAAAGGCATCACAGGGAATCCCAAGGAGACTAAGCCTTTTGGCCACTGCTCATCCTAATCCCCCATAACACTAATCTTAATTCCTAATGCAAAATTATATTAAAAATAAGAAAAGTAAATCTAGCTACACCTGCAAAATAAATGTTAGCTAAACACACCATACAACCCAAGCAGTTATATGAATAATTTAAACTTAGCACCCCACACAAGAGTAACCAAGCCCATCTGTCCTAACGTGGGTTATGCTTAGGGGCTAAGCAACCTACACATCAAAAGTATTTATATTTTTATTATAGTAGCCCCTTAAGCACAACCCTCTATAGAAAATATGATTAGGCTAATAACGGCCTAACATCCAGTCTATGAGGCATACATCCTAACAACCAGTCTAAAACATTACATCATAAAATAAAACATCCATCATGCATACACCACCCTAACTTAGCACTAAAAGCGGTGACTTAGTAATCTAATGTGTGTGCTTAAGGCTTGTGTGGTATGTCTTAATAAGGCATTAATGTTAAAGTTTTCTAAGTGTAAAAGAATTTAATTTAACATGAAATGTTAGTTTCACTTTTAAGTCATTTAGTTGATTTTGCAAGTTTTAAATTGTGATTTATTTGGTTCCATAAGATCCTACACTCAACATCTAAGTGTTATAAAGAGAAGAAAGGGGATTTCCCTCTTTCATCACTATCTTAAGTCATTTTTTAAAGCATGTTATTATGACTTAGTTTCTCTTAGTGAATGACTTATTACATGTTTTTATCAGTCCTAGGTTTGGGTTCACCTTGAATAACCTTATTCAATGTGAAAGGCTTTTTAAGAATAATTGGAATGAATTACTATCACATAACACATGTTCATTCATTTCTTTCCATCACATGTAACATGCACATGATTGGATCCTAAGTACCTACACATACAATATGTCTTAGCACACTTAGATGATGAATGTAATGAAGTGCATTTGAATTTTATATTTCATTTAATTGGATTAATATGAATGCATATTTTTTTAATAAAAAAGGAGACTTCAATCCATTAGCTACATGTACACTCAAATGTATAAAAGTTTTAAGCAGGTACGATACCATTATTTCGCACCAAGGGAGTGAGGTAAAGACTTTCTTAGGGCTACTTAAAGTCATGTGTCCCTAGGATGTAGACTAATATACCCACTATTCTCATATACATATAAATGTATACACAACTATAAGGATGAAGAGTCATGCAAAAGAAGAAATTAATTTGATTGAATTATGACTTTCTATTCATTAGTCACATTGCATATAGCGCCATTATTTTGCACCAGGGGAGTGTGGTAATGACCTCCTTAGGGAAACTTAAAGCCGTGCATCCCCGGGATGTCTAGACTAATATACCACTCTTCTTATATACATAGGAATGTATAATTAATCATAAGAAGAAGAAGTCATGCAAAATGTTGTGTTTGATTCGATCATATGATTTACATATGTGATATGAAATTCTTTCTAAGCCTTAGCATGGACATACATAGGAATGGATTTGGGAAAATGTTGTGTTCTTTTTCAAATGAACTATACATTTGTAAATCCTATGTAAGCCCATGCGAAGTAAAGAGAGAAAACTTCATACCACACATCTTAGATAATAAACACATGCAAACTCATAAATGTTTCATCACTCCATATATCATAATTGATTTATACACTTTTGAAAGTTTTTTTTTGATTTATTAGTGATAATAGCCACGCCTATTTTTGATTTAAATCAACATAAGCAATTTGGCATAAGATAAATCATTTTGTTTAATTAATTTTTGAAAGATATGAATGCATGATCATATATGGAAAATAATATTTAATATGATTGGAAAGAAATAAAAGAACATACACACATAATTTCATTCAATCCAATTAAATCCTAAGGGAAATCATATTAAATAAGATCATTTTAGACAATCTAAAGCTTCTTAATGTCATTCTGATTTCATGTTTGATTTGATTCAAGAAATATAAGAAGAGATTTGATAATCTTATTCCATGCCACATGTTCTAGATTTTATTTGGTTTAATCAGAAATAATTAAGTGAATTTTATGAATTAATTAAGTTGGATCCTTAATTAAATCAATTAATTATCCTTACCTATGCTTCTTTAATTTGAATAACCACTTAATTATAAGCCATAAATGACATGAACATTGAGGAAATAAGATTGCAATGCTCCTAAGGAACCTAATGCAATTGGCACATAATAAAGAATTAATTAAGTTAAAGAATTTAATTAAGTACTTTAATGATTCTCCCATACTTATGGGTTAATCATAATTTTCTTAAAGGGTCTTTATGTTCTTAAACACATAAAGAGGAACCCTTAATCAAATAATTAAGTACTTTTATTTGAATGATTTAGTTGAATTGATTTGATTTGATTAGTGTTTGTTACATTTATTTTGTATTTGTTTATCTTCATGTAATTTGATTGATTAATTTTTAATTAGATATTTTGATTCAATTAAATCTTGAAAATTCAATATCCTTTTAAATTAATATCTAATTCTTTTCTTTGATTATAGTTATGTGATTAAATTTTATATTTATTTGATTTAATCATGGTTCATTTATTTGTAGTTTGATTGGATTAGATTAATTGAGATTGATTTTAATTGAGTTTAATTCTTTGTAATTAGAATTTTATTCTTAATCTCATCCATTTGTCATGCTTATCAAAGTTTGGTTTGTATTTTGATTTCATACATTGGATAGTTAATTAGTTTATCTTATTTAAGTAGGTTGAATGAGATTTGATTTGATTACATATTAAATTGATGAGTCTTTCTTTATTTGATTTAATTTGATTTGATTAGCTTTATTGATCTATGGGTTTGTTTAGGTTCAATGTGATTATTAGTTTAATTAAGAAGTGTGTTTAGGTTTATTATTAAATTAAATAAGGATTTGTTTAATTTTTTAATTTGGTTTCATATTTGTTTAAGTTGATGATGTAATTAATGACTTAATGATTTAGGTTTAATTTAGGATTTGATTGGCATTTAATTGCATTTTAATTATGTTCAAATTTATGTTTGACTAAGCTTAAGTTTAATATTATTAATTTGATTAACTTAATTAGCTTATTTAAGAGGTGTGATCAATTATTAAATTAAATAAAGATTTGTTTTTTTAATTTGATTTCATATTTATTTAGGTTAATGATGTAATTAATGACTTAATGATTTAATTTTAAATTAGGATTTCATTGGCATTTAATTGCATTTTATGTTTGGTTAAACTTAAGCTTAATATGATTAATTTGATTAACTTAATTAGTTTATTTAAGAGGTGTGATCAAATTAATTAGTAGAATAATTAAGTGTTGGATTTGAATTAATTTTAATATAATTTATAAAGTTAATTTGGTTCATTAAGATGATGGATTAATTCATTAAGTTTGCATTAATTAAATCTTTAATTAATTAAGTTTGATTAAGGGTAATTAAATTTTTAAATCATTAGATTAATTAAAGGTTTGTTTAATTAGAGATTAATGACTTAATTACCCATATATGACTTATTTTATTTGATTGTTTTAATTAAGAATTTACGTAAATTTTATTGATTAAAGGGTTATCATTGTTATTATCATTTGATTAGATTAAGTGATTTAATTGTTTATTTTTATTTCAATTAAACTTGATTATTCATAATCATAGTTATGTTTGATTTTCTTCATTTATTATGTTCATTAGATTTCATTCATGTTTAATTTAGTTGTTAGGTTTATGTATTAATGGCTAATTAATCATCTTATTCCAAATGAATTGACTTTAAATGTGATTTAATCATATCTTAATTAAGTTTACTTTAGCTTTATTCGGTTTAATTTGATTAATATCAAATGATTATGTTGAATTGGTTTATTAATCAATTTGATTTTAATTTTATTTAATGATTAATTAATATTTAATTTGTTTCAATTTTTTAAGTAGTTTCATATGATTTAGATTCAATGCTTGGTATAGGTTTGACAAGATTAGTTTGATTTTATATCAAAGTTTTATTGATTTATTTAATTATGAGTTTGATTTAAAGATCTCGTCATTTAACTAAATTTCATTAACTCAATTAGGTTTATATTTAATTTCAATTGAGTGATAGATGATATTTTTCTGATTTAAAGTTTGGTTACCAATCATTTGGGTATTATATCATTTCTGATTTTGATTTGATATTTAAATTATTTTTAGATTATGTTTTAATTAATTCCTTAATTGATTAAAAATTAAACTTAATTGTTTGTTTAGGGTTATATAGGCTTTAGAAAATCACATTATTTTCTTAAGGGTCCTAGATGTTAGCTAAAGTGATTTAAGTTATTTTGAAGATTTTTCTGTAATTTTACGGATTTTTATTTGGTTTGTTCTGTTAAAATGGACAATCTAAATTTTAAAATTTAATTTCTCCCAATACAAAAGTCCTTTTCATTTGAAAGTTTTATGGTAAGTTTTTTTTAACTCTTATTTCAATCTCTCAAAATTTAAATTCAATCAAACTTATATTTTTAGAGTAATTAATGAAATTTAATTTTCACTAAAATTTAAATTAAGCTCAAACCCTTCATTAGTATTTGAGGATTTTTGATTCGTTGGATTTCTCTCGGAAAGACGGATCCAACGAGCCCTTATTTGTAATTTTTCGCTAAGCATTTTAGTTTTAAGAAATTTTTAAATTTTCAGGATACTTGAATAATTTTTAAAATCAGAAAATAGACGATTTTTCCACTTAACGGTCGGGGGGCAAGCGGCGCGTGGCACCGATGGGGTACCAGCATACGCGTACGCGTGCCACGCGATTGGCATCGTGCCATGTCAACCGAACGAGTAGGAAAGGGATAGGGATGCATAGATTGGATCAGACCATTCGATCTACGATCGAACAGTCGGATCGATCTGCGTGATCTTCATCGCATGATCTATAGATCCAAATCACGTGATCTGCATATCCTAACCGCATGATCACGTGATCTGAGTCATTCGATCCCTAAAAGGCAGAATCAGATGGTGACTGCTTTTCAACTAACGAAAGTGGCATAACACTGTTCATCCGAAAGGATTTTTCATGATTTTAAACCAAATTTCATCAGATTGGGCTCATTTTTGTATCAATTTTCACTAGAAAATCTCCTAATTTGTATTAGGACTAAATACAATGAAAAATGTAGGGCTTCTCTAATGAAATTCCTAAAAATTGTGCAAGAATTGACACAAATAGAAGTTCCTAAGGCCAGCTAAAGTTTGGCCAAATTACCTCGTCGGGGATAGTTTCTGTTGGCGGTGAAGATCCGAGCGAGCTCCTAGGTTCAAGAGGAAGCTTTGGAATGAGTATAGCCTTCGTCTTCACTTTGAAATGATGTATTCTTCAATCATCATCATTTCCTCACTTAAATCAACTTGATTTTGATGTTTTTAGCTTAAGAAAAGTGGGGAAGTGGTTGCTGATGGCTTTGGGGGTTCCAAGATGGTAGGAAAATATGCTCATTTAACCCCTCTCTCTTCTCTTCAAGTGGATGGACGAAAATCCATCATGTGTGATGGAGAGATGGTTGGGAGGTAATGGGATTGGGACTTTGGATTTGCTCCCAAAGTCTTCATTTACCATGATCGCTCCATTGAATGCAAGTGTTGGGGAGTTGAATGCATGTGATGGGAGAATTAAATGAGGTTGGGTGGAATCTTGGGAGAGGATCCATGAGGATTGGGTTGATTTTGGGCTTATCCCAAATGGTTTTGGGTCAGGTTTGATCAACCCCCAATGAGTCATGGCTTGGTTTCAAAAGATTTGGCTCAATTTGGGTCACATGGGTAACATTGGGTCATATCAAATTAGGTTGACCAATTGGTCAAGTGACAAACTAGGTTAGGTTCAAATGATTTGAGAGTTTTGGTATGATCAATTTGATTTAAATTGGCTTAGAATTGATTTTAGCTCATTTGGAATCAAATGGGTCAAATGGGTCAAGTTGACCAATTTGACCAAAATTTCCCATATTGGCTTGGTTTATGGGTTGATTCATGATCAGTTGGCTAATTGAAGATGAATGTGTTCTTTGGTTTGAGTTAATTTGGATTTAGGCCAATTTGGGCTAAATGGCTCAATTGGGCTCGATTGATCAAATTGGGTTCAATTATGACTTTGGTCAAGTTCAATAATCAATTTGGAATGAACTTGAACCATTGGTTGCAATCAATTTGGGTTAGATCATGATTTGACCCAATTTGATCCTTTAGGCTAATTTGGGTCAACTTGGATCAAATGGCCAATTGGGCTTGGTTTGGCTCAATTGGTGGTCAAGTCATATTTAAATATTGATTTTGGATTGATTCAAATTATTGATTTCAATCAATTTGATGTAGGATGAGTTTTGGCTAGTTTTGGTTCATTTGGGCTAAGGGTTGACTTGGTCAAATGACTAAGTTGACTTGGTTTGACCCAATTGATTGCAATTGATCATCTTAGGGTGATCAACAATCATGTTAGAAGATTTTGATGAGCTTGATTCAATCCAATTTTGGTTGGATTGAAAGTTGGCTCAAATGGGTCCTTTAGGTAACTTTGGGTCAAGAGAACCTAAGTGGGTCAATTGGTTTGGTTTTGGTTTTATTCGAGTTTAGTTGAACTTATATGTGAGCTCTGGATTGAAATATAAATTCAACTACAATCAATTTGAAGTCCAATAGGTTTTGGCTCAATTGAAAGTTTCAAGTCAAAAGCTAGGTTGACTTGGGTTGACTTGAATTTGGTTTGATGATTATAGGCTTTATTTATATTTAAGATTCTAATTGAATAAATGATTGATTCAAGAGAAAATCCATTGGTTTCGAGTTGATTTAGATAGGATTTGGTTAAGTCTATGAAATTGGCTTAAAGGGTATACATTGGATTTTGGTCTGATGTTGGATTTGGTCTTGGCAATTTGGATTTATATTTTATTTATATTTATGAATATAAATAAGGATCTAAATGATTCATGAGAAAATCACTTGAGTTTTGAGTGATTTGGAAGAAAATTTGACCAAGTCCATGGATGTAGGTCAAAAAGGCTTAGAGGGTAATCAATTTAGTTTGATTCCTTTTTGGTCATTGAAAGGTGGGTTTCATTTATATTTGTGAATATAAATAAAGAAATAATTTATTTGTAAAGAAATTAATTGAGTTTTATTTGATCTAAAGGGAGTTTTGGCTAACTTATGAAGGTGGTTCATATGGCTTAGGAAAGGTCTTAGGATTTGAATTTGATTTTAGGTTTCAAACATTTAGAATCAAATTTGGGATATGGATTTGGAATTTGGGTTTGAATTTGAGATTCAATTTGAGATTTCATTATCGATTAGATTTGAGAAAGTGTATCTAGATTGAGTTTAGGCTATATGATAGGTGATTTTCTTAAGTCCTAAGGCATAGCCTAATCCTATGATTAACCCTTCTAAGTCTCTAGGCTTAGGTTAAGTGTTCACCTAATCACTAGAAGTGTCTTATGACTAAGGAGTTCTTAGTGCCTAGAAGAGTCCTAAGTCTACGAAGAAGAGGTTAAGATCTCACTTCAAAAGTGAGGTCAACAAAAGGACCCCCAATAAGTGTGGTGTACCTGACAAGGCACACCGCACGTATTGGCATTGACTGAAATGATTAACAACATCCAAAAGATTATGAACATTAATGAAATTGATCAATACTTAGACCCAAGAAGTAGATAAAATCATGATCTTAGTGCAATGTAGCTCTCTTTATGCCAAGGGCATAAGAGAGCCAGAAAGAATCCGCTGGGGATTGAGTTCATGAACCTTCCGCTAGAGAAGCAGGTTCAAGTTATCCGCTGAGCGATAAATTTGAGTTTGATTGTGAATATGATTAGTTTGGGTGTGTATCCACTGAGGATAAGAATCTATAATCTAATGGAGATCAAGATCAAATTGATTTTAATTTATTTTATTTTAATTGTTACGGAGGAATATCCTCTAGGCTTATGTGCTCGAATCCGCTAGGAATTGGGTATGTGAACCTTCCACTAGGGAAGCAGGTTCGGGCTATCCACTGGGGATAAGAATTTGATTGAATTTCTTTGGTTTGTTTGATTAGACTCCACTAGAGAGGTTGGTTTAATTTGTTATGGCTCCACTGAGGAGGAGGGTTCTAGATTGAGGGCATATCCGTTGGAGATGTACACTCAATTGAATTTAATTGATTTAAATCTTGGTTCCACTAGGAGGCTAATTTGATATGTGCCTCGCTGGGGAGAAATTTGGTTTATCTAATATGTTTAATTAGACACCACTAGGAGGTGGGTTTTGAATTTATTTTGTTATGGACCCTATCGGTGTGCGATGGACCCACTGAGAATGGGCTATGTTGGCCTTGGCCTATCTCAGATTTATCGATCCAAAGGGGTAGTCTACCAGCCACATGGTAGGACTATTCAACCTAAGGGGTTGCCTTTCAGTGTGTGATGGTCATACTAGGAAGAAAGTGTAGTAGACTTACATCTTCCAAAGTAGGGATCAGTCGTTGGGGTGATTTATTAATGGCACAACAAATCGAACCCTACCTAAAGCGACTACTAAGTGAGCAATATTAGGGATCTTACCTTAACTTAAGAGTAATCTTGATGATTAATTTGATTTTAATTTCATTTGATTTGATGCAATTTGATTTAATTTAATTTGGTGTATTTTATTGTGGACCCTATTGGTATGCAATAGACTTACTGAGAAGGGGTTATGTCAGCCTTGACCTGTCTTAGATTTATAAATCCAAAGGGGTAGTCTACCATCCACAAGGTAGGACTAACCAGCCTGAGGGTTGCCCTTTGGTGTGCAACGGCTATACTAGGAAGAAAGTATAGCAGACTTACATCTTCCAAAATAGGGATCAGCCACTAGGGTGATCTGTCGATGGTGCAATAAATCAAACCCAACTTAGGGCTGCCCATCGGTGTGCAACGGCTGTGCTTAGGAAGAAAGCATAGCAGACCTACATCTTCCAAAGTAGGGATCAACTGCTGGGGTGATCCATTGGATGTGAAATGAATTAAACCCAACTTAAGGTGACTATTGAGTGAATGTCGTGGGAGGACTTATGTCAGCTTGAGAGTAGTCCTGAATTAATTTAATTTTAGATGGACCTTGTCGGCGTGCGATGGATATACTAAGAAGGAGTTGATATCAGCCTACACCTATCTTATATTTACAAATCCAAAGGGATAGTCTACCAGCCGCGTGGTAGAGCTAACCAACCTAAGGGATGCCTTTCGGTGTGCAATGGTCAAGTTAGGAAGAAATCTTGTAAACTTATAACTTTTTGAACAAGAAACTACTAGGGTGATCAATTGATAGCATAACAAATCGAACTGACCTAAGGAAACTATTTGAGTGAATGCTGTTGTGGACTCATATTGACTCAAGAATAGCCAATATCAATTTAATTTTAGATAGGCGCTATCAGTGTGTAATGGATATACTAAGAAGGAGCTAATATCAGCCTAGACTTATCTTAGATTTACAAATCCAAAGGGATAATCTACCAGCCGTGAGGTAGTACTAACCAACCTAAGGGGTGTCTTTCGATGTGCAATGGTCATGTAATGAAGAAAGCTTGTAGACTTACAACTTCCTGAACAAGGAACCACTGGGGTGATCGATTGATAGCACAACAAATTGAACCTGACCTAAGGCAACCTGTCAGTTTGCGATGGTCATGCTGGAAAGAATGCATAATAGACTTATATCTTTCAAAGCAAAGATGACCGTTGGGGTAACTCATTGGTGGCACAACAAGATGAATCTGACCTAAGAGCAACTACTGAGAGAGTGCTGACCCGGGGACTTATCTCAACTCAAAATAGTCAGGCAATTCCTAAAGGGAGTTTTGCTGACACTACCCTAAAGATAGAATGTCTGCTTAGGAAAGGGGCCACTAAGGGCTTGAATTCCTAATCCACAAGCAAAGATAAATTTTATTTATTTTAAGTTTGCATGAACCATGTTAGTTTGTGAGGAATCATGCTGAGAAGGAGCTCATATCAGCCTAGTCCTATCTCAAACTTACTGGACCAAGGGAGAATTTACATATCCGTGAGATAAATTCTCTAACCACAGGGGTGGCTATTAGGAAAGGGGGACTGTCTAATCCAAAAGTAACCTGGGTAGTGTCTAAATGGGGATGCTAAGGACATGATCTAAATAGAGTGCCCACATGGGAGGTGCCACTAGGGGCTTTATTTAAAACCCTATAAAAGAAAGCAGTAGGTATTCGGTGGCCAACTCAAGGAGAAAGTGTGGGGACTCACATCTACCAAGAGTGTTGTATCCACTAGGTGGGTCTCAAGCAGCATGGCGATAACCATCCAACCTAAGGTGCTCGTCAGTTTGCGATAATCAGTATAGAAAGAAGGCATGTAGGCTTACATCTCTTTAAAGTGGTGATCAGGGATAGTCTATCCGATGGGCATTTGACTAGGCGACTACTAAATGAGGAGTCTATGTAAGGACTAGACCAAAGCTTAAAGTAGTCAAGAGAAAAGGAGCCACTGGGGGACTTATCTTAAACTTCAAATATACTCGACCTAGTCAATGCATATTGGCTAGTCCAAGAAGAAAGCATGTAGGCTTACATCCTCTTAAACAAAGTCAACATATGGTAGCTTACCAGCTACGTAGGAAGGCCTACCAATTTGACAAGGCACTCATTAGATTGCAATGGTCAAGTCAGGAAGAAAGCGCGGGGACTCATATCCGATAGACAAGTGACCACCGGGGTGACACACTAGCAAGGTAGCATGTCAGCATGACCTGGAGAAGCTAATGAGTGAGTACCATAGGGGGCTTTATCCCACCCTGAATCAAAGATATATGTTTATTTTATATGTGATTGTGTGTAGTTTATGTTGGTGTTATGTTACTAAGGATAGGATGTCGCTTAGGTTCCTTACACCTACCCTAAACACATCATCACGGATTCACAAGCAAAGATATTCCTCAACATAGAAGAGATGAAATTTGAGATGAAAAGAAGTTTTATTGATAATCATTTCGGAACATGATTTATGGATAGTATTTATTTAAGTAGAGCCCTTTGATTGGAAGCATTGGGCGTTCTCCTTTACAATTTATGAGTTGATAAGATCCTCCTTGTAGGTCTTCTCTATGGCATAAGGGCCTTCCCAAGTGGGTTCAAACTTGCCTCCCATCTTTTGACGGGCAATAATTGGCCTCCTTATAACTAAAATAAGCTCTCATACTTGAGAAGCTCTAAGATAGACCAACTTATTATTAGCTTGAATCATCTTGGATTTGTATAACTAAAGGTTCTGCATGCCCGTAAGCATCTCTCCTCCAAACCTTTGAGCTCTTCTAACTGCAACTTGGCATTCTATTCTATCTTGATCTTATTACCCACAACTATCCTTAGTGATGGGAGTTGGATCTCTGGTAGGATGGCATCGGATCCATACACTAAGGAGAAAGGGGTGGACTGCGTTGGAGTTCTATAGGTGGTGTGGTACGCCCACAAGGCTTCAACCAACTATTAATGCCATTATCGTTTGTTATCATCTAGTGTCTTCTTCAATATTTGAATGAGATTTTCGTTGAAGACTTCTGCTAACCCATTTTCCCTTGAATAGTAGATGGTAGAGTACCTCCAATCTATCCTATGTCTCCTGGAAAAGCTGTTGATCTTGGTGCTCTTGAATGTAATACCATTTTTGGTTATAATTTGACGAGGCACCCTGAACCTATATACGATATGGTTCTTAAAAAATTGGAGCACATGTTGAGCTGTGACCTCTCAGAGCAGAATAGCCTTCGCTCACTTAAAAAAGGAGTGATTAGCAACTAGGATGAATTGATAACCTTTGGAAGAAGATGGATCAATCGGACCCACTATGTCAGTACCCCCAACACTCAAATGTCCATGAGACCAATGTAGGATGTATAATATTGGGTGGTTGATGTAGGATCACACCATGTACTTCATTGGTGGCATCTTCTAGCTACGTCCATACAGTTTGTGATCATTGAAGGTCAGTAGTATCCTAGTCTCTTGATCTTGACTTTCATCTTTGGACAGGGTTGATGTGCTCTACATAAACTTGAGTGTACCTCATCGATCCTACGAGCTTTGTGTTTGTCCAAACAATGTAATCATATATGATCGAAGGATTGCAGGTATAAGGTGCCATCCACGAGAGCGTGGGAAAGGGCTCTCTACTTAACCTGGTGTGCTAGTGATTTCTCTTGAGGTAGTTTTTCTATATTTAAATAATCTATGTATGGTTACCTCCAATCTGACTCTTCGTCCCTTTTGGCAATGGCAACCTCCCCTTCAAGAGAGAATCTCTCGATGAGTTCAACATCAACAAGGGATAAGACTTGTATATTTTGAACCCTTATTGGAATTGACTCATCTTTCGGACATGCCAATTCTTTGGCAAGCTTAGCTAATACATCTGCTACTGCATTTTCTCCTCAAGGAATCTTGTAAATGGTAACCTCTGGGATTTGAGCCAATAACTCCATAGTGTACTTATGGTGATGATGGAGCTTAGGCTTTAGAACTTTATAGGACCAAGTGATTTGGTTATTGACAAGCAGAGAATCCTTGAAGATGTTGATGCTCTGAAGGCATAGTGTAATGACTAACTCTAGATTGGCAATCAGAGCCTTATATTCAGCTTCGTTGTTGGTGCATGGATTGGATAGATGATATGAAAATCTCATCACATCACAGTCCAAAGTTAAGAGAACTATTCCTACCCCTACCTTCCCTGGGATAGTAAATTATGGTCTTCTTCTCTTTAAGAGGAAGCCGCACCATCAAATATATCTCCTAGTGATGAATGCTAGTGTCCCCTAAGTTCATGATTTGTTCATCGGAGAGGTCATCACTAAGCGGAGAATCAACAGGAAGTGGGTGTGCTGCTAAGAAATCTTCTAGTGCCTATCCTTTCACCGCATGGAGGGGTGCGAATGTGATGTCAAACTATGACAACTCATGGACCACCACGCCAACAGTCTGGTTAGCATTGGCCATGTCTTGAGATATTGCAGTGGATTGATCTTAGAGATCAGATTCACCTTACGAGAAATCATGTAGTGTTGTAGCTTTTGGGATGTGAAGATTAATGTTAATTAATGCTTTTCAATAGGTGGGTAATTTTCCTCAGCAAGGATTAGACAATGACTGAGGTAGTAGAGAGCATTTTCTTTTCCTTTGTCATTGGCCTGAGCCAACAAAGCTCTAATGGAGTCGTCTAATGTAGCAGTGTAGATGATCAACAGCTTGCCCGGGATAGGGCCTGCTAGAACTGGCGGTGTCATTAGGTAGTGCTTGATGTATTCAAAAGTATGCTGACACTTATCATCCCACTTGAACTCGGCATCCTTTTTGACAAGTGCTGAGAATGGTTAGAATCTTCTTGATATGTTGGATATGAAGTGTCTTAGATACGCCAACCACCCTTAGAATGATCCGAGTGGTGTTAGACTTTTAGGGGGTGGCATTTCTAATATCACTTTGATCTTTTTGGATCTATTTCAATTCCCCAATGTCGGACAACAAATCAAGGAATTTTCCTGAAGCTACTCCGAATGCACACTTTAGGGGGTTCATTTTGAGGTTGTATTGCCTTAACCGTTTGAAAATTACTCTCAAGTCAAAGAGATGGTCTTTCTTTTCTTTGCTTTTGATAATGAGATCATCAATGTAGCATTCAACTTAATGATGAATGAGGTCATCGAAGATTCGAGTCATGGCCCACAGTATGTGGCACCAGTATTTTTAAAGCCGAAAGGCATGACCTTATAATAATACATTATGATTGAGGTTCGAATGGCAGTGTTTCTTCTATCCTTGGGGGCCATCTTGATTTGGATGTAGCCAGATGACCCATCCATAAAGAAGAATACTGCATGAGATAAGGCAATTTCCACCATTAATTTTTGATATAGGAAGTGGAAATTCATCCTTAGGACATGCCTTATTTAGATCCCTAAAATCAACGCATTTGTAAATTTGGACATTCTTTTTCTTAACTTGGACGACACTGGCTAAGCATGTAGATATTTTTCTTCCCTAATAAAGCTAGCATTGATCAATTTCTTGATTTCAGAAGTGACATATTGTTCAATGTTTAATCGCATGCATTTACGGGCCTGCTTGATAGGGTTAGCATTAGGTTCTATTGCTAGTTTGTGGACTACAAAGTCAGGAGATAAACCAAGTATTTCTTCATAACTCCATACAAAGCAGTCCTTAAACTCAACTAATAGCCTAACTAAGCCATTGGTTTCTTTTTCATTCAACAAAGAGCTGATGTATGTCTGACATGGATTGTTTTCAGTTCCTAAGTTGACCTCTTTAAGTTCATCGATGATTGATCTAATCTCATCTTTAAACTCTGGCAGTGCATCCTTGACTTCAAAGTCATTTGGATCAATTGAAGTTTCTAAACACACCTCCTCATATGAGTTAGCATGATTTGAGAAGAACCTATCAGACCCCAAATAAGTGGTGATGACTAGGCAATGGTTGTCGTTATTAACTAGACCCACTGTGCCAAATCTTAGTCCCGATCTTGATTGAGAATGTCTGCTTTCGTTGTCCCATAACCTTTCAAAGTAATCTGACCTATGTTTAGACCAAGTATGTGGGATTAATCCCTTCTTTATTATGTTAAGAACATAAGGCAAGTACCAATAAAAAGGTGATTGTATTAAATCTTTATATGAATCATCCTCAAGTTTTACATCGGCTTCCTGACATGAGGTTGATGCTCCTAACAAAAATCTCTTTGGCTTGACATCTATGGATGACTTGGGGGCCTCCTTAACTACTAAATCTTCAACTTTCTGGGAAGAAAGTGAGGTTAGAGCTAAAGTTTCCAACTGCTGTCAGACTGTTCTACATAATAGTGATTTAGATACATTCATGCTTTGCTTGGAGGCCTAGTCTTCTTCAATGTCTAGTTCAAATGTCACCTTCAAAGGGACCCGCTAAGAGGGGTTGGTCGGCATGCTAACCACATGAGACTCATCCTCTGAACTGGACTCTAAGTCTATATGGATAGTGGGGGTACTGCAGAGGTTGACTTCAGTGACTTCGTGAGATGATTTAGTGGCTAGTTCTATCTGCTCATCAGGTTCAACTACAGCTTCTCTTATAGGATCATCGAAGTTATATGACTCTAAATCAATCTTAATGGGCAAACCTGAATGATTCAAAAATGGAAAACTCATTTCTAAATCATAAGAGGAATGATCGAAACTAGAATTACCATTATTATTTTGTAAACTTGAAGAGTTTTCAAGAGGAATAAATTCTAGAGTATCAGAAGTGGATAAGATGTAAGTGAAAGCTTTCTTCTTTAATTTCTTCTTAGATAGAGGTACATGATAGAAATCTAATAAAGTAAGCGGGGTAAAGAATTTAGGCCCTGGTCCATTGATACAATGCTTCTACTGGCAGAAGAGGAGCTAGTGGAGGAAGAAGTAGTAGATGCAATGGTGGATGGAGTGTTAGACTCGGATAGTGGTTGTGCTACTATGCTATCCCGGGCAAGTAAGGTGGATTACTGCTACTGCTATTGCTAGGCTTCTTCCTATTTCAAGTTATCTTTAGTAACTTACAAACCTTCCTTAGACTTGGAGGTTTGAACTGCTTCAGGCACCTATAAGGATAACTTTCTAATCTTAAAGATGATTTTCTTAGAGGTTTCGGATAGGGAGATACTTCAACCTTCCTCTATCTTAAGAAGATTGCTTGTATTCCCAAGGATTACCCTAACGGAACTAGAGGGTTGTTCTAGTATATATTTCTTAGGGATGATAATGGAACCCGACTTGTAGCTATGCTCAAGCCAGTCCTTAAAGGTAAAGCAATCTTCTAAGACATGACCTAGCAGGCAGTGGTAGGAATAAAAGTTTGGATCATGACTCTTGCTCACATCCTCCAGCCTCTTAGGCTCTGGTAACTAAAAATCAAGCTTCTTTAAGAGGTTCTTAAAGATCTTCCTGACTACCTCTTGAATGAATAAGGCTTATTTAATTTGTTTGCAAGAGTAGGTAAATGGTAGCTACCTGGTGGTGGATAGGAGTACCACTATTGATGTTATGGGTGGGGATACTGCTGAGCAGGCGATGGTGGAGACCACTATGGAAACTGAGGTGGCCGATATGAAGGCCAAGGTGATGAGAAATGAGGTGGTAGAGGAGGCTACTGTGCTCGAGGTCTGTCTGGCTGAACCCTAGCTGGATGCTTTCACTTGTCAACTGCTATGACTACACCTCAGTTTTTCTCAAATGCCTTCTATGGTTTGGGCTTAGCTGACTGATCTTGGAAAGGTAACTATTTTATCTCTCCTTATAGACTAGCCACCTTGTTGATTAATTTCTCAAATGTCTTAATGGTGAACCCTTTAAGCATGAAGGCGACCGGGCCATGAATATTCTTGAGTAAAATTTCAATGGCATGTTGTTCAGATAGTTATGGTTCATATTTCATATTTAAATTATGTCATCTAAGAATGTAATCAAAAAGGGCTCACCGGGGTGTTGTTGAGCTACAATGAGATTGCCCACAGTTACCCTTTGTTGAGCTCCAGCAAATCTCTTAATAAAGAGCTGCTACAACTTAGCAAATGTCTTCATAAAACCATTGGGTAGTTAGTGTACCAATCAAATGTGATGCCTGTCAAACTACTAATGAAGAGACGGAATAAGAGTGCATCACCCATGGTAATATTTAGCCATGTGCTTGTGTCGAGGGTTCCTACTGCCATCAAAAATTTTGAAGGATGGAGGCACAAAACCCTTAGGATATTGGACACCATCAAATTCCTCCAAGTAGGGTCTACATTTTGGAACAGATGAGCCACCTCAGGCTTGCGCCAAACCATCCTTCACTTGCTACTCTACAAACTACTTAATATCTTTTTCTTATATGGAGGTGTTGTCCACCACCTTCTTATGCAAGCTACCACTATCTTGATCTACTGGAGAAGTGCTTTTAGGCTAATCTAGGACATGCGCTAACTCAGGATGATCTATCTCTATCGATATATGATGTGGTACTGAGGCCTAATTTTGAAGTGCATGGAGGGCTGCTAACAAGCCTTCCATCCTCTTCTCCATCCGGTTGATCTGATTATCCTTTTGTTTAAACTGCTGACAGAGGTGTTGGGTTGAATGGATGGCATCATCTTCCTCAACCACAATATCTTCCTGGCTATGCTGATCTCTATGAAGGGAGTTACTAGTATCGACCATGCGGACCAATCAGAATCATCCTCATCTCATCTAGACGACCTTTCCCTCCTCACAATCTGATCAGTCACTCCATAGAAGCTCTCTATTCTCTTCTAAGTATGTGCCAAAATCTCATCTAGGGAATGATCTAATCGTGCCGATAACAATACGTGTTGATGGGTTAGGCTTTCATGCAGAGATGCACCTAACGCTATCCGAGTCGGCTCGGGTGGATCAATGTGGAAGAGACATGCTCATTGCATGGGTGGAGTAGTGTCCCTAGGGATATCCACCACCATGAGGATTGCAAAACTGTCCCCTTCCCCTTCTACAAGTGCTGCTATCATTGCCTCTAATGGTGGTGGTTGACCACAATACTGTGGTGTCGCCACTCCTTCTTCACCAAAGCTGAGGTAGGGGGTCAAGTAGGGGAACTTGTTCTCACCTCGGTGATTGAGTAGGGTGGATCCTTTGGTGTGTGGGATCACCAATGGGGCCTTCTTCTCCCCAAATGTTGTCTTACGGCTTTGAAATCACTTTTGGGTGAGCTCTTAACTTCTCCATCTTAGGCATAGGACTCCTCTAGACACCAAGAGTTCCTTAGTTTTAAGACACTTCTAGTGATTAGGTGAACACTTAACCTAACCCTAGAGACTTAGAAGAGTTATTCATAGGAATAGGTTATGCCTTAGGGGTATTAGGAAGACTTTCCTACCCTATAGCCTAAACTCAATCCTTGCTTCCCTCCTTCAAACCAATTCCAAATCAAATCTTAAATCAAACTCAATTGATTTTTCTCAAATCACGAAGCAAATTCAAATCAAATCTTAAATCAATTTCAACTCAATTGATTTTTCTCAAATCATGAATCAATTCCAAATCAAATCTTAAATCAATTCCAACCCAATTGATTTTCTTAAATCATAAATCAATTCCAAAATCTAAATCATAAATTAATTCCAAATCAAATGATTGAAACCCGTGATTGAATTCAAATCCTAAAATCTTTCCTAAGCCCTTTGATTTCATCCTATGGACTTAGCTCAAACCAAATCCAAATCACTCCAAACACAAAATATTTCCTCATGACCCATTTATATTGTCATTTATATTCACAAATATAAATGAAGTATAAATTCAAATAACCAAAACTAAATCCAAAATTAAACCAAAATTCAATTTACATCTTTCAAGAAAAATTCTTGAACTTAGCCAAATCATTCTCAAATCAATCCAAACCTTTGAATTTTCTCTTGAAAATAGTCATTCCTTCAGTCGCATGCCCAAATATAAACATAAATTGCAATCACCAAACCAAAGTCAAACTAACCAAAGTCAAACCCATGTTCACCCTTTTGACTTGAAATTGTTAAATGAACCAAAACCCATTTGACTCCAAATCACTTACAATTGGATTTATATTTTCATCATAAGTCCATATGTGAGATCAACCAAACCAAAATCAAGCCTTGATCAAGCCAATTGACCTATTTAGGCTCACTTGACCCAAAGTGACCTAAAGCACCTTTTTGAGCAAATTCTAATCCAACCCAAATTAGATTAAAATAAGCCCATCTAAGCCTCTCATTGTGATCAACAATCATCCTAGAATGATCAATCACTCAAATTGGGTCAAACCAAGTTAAACCTAGCCTTGACCAAGTCAACACTTAGCCCAAATGAAACCTGAACAAGCCAAAATTCACTATAAGCCAAATTGATTGAAACCATTGATCTAAACCAATCCATAATCAATCATTAACTTGAGAAAGCCAACAATTGAGCCAAACCAAGCCTAATTGGCCACTTTACCTAAGTTGACCCAAATTGACTTGAAAAGTCAAAATGGGTCAAATCTTGATCTAAGCCAAATTGATTGCAACCAATAGGTCAAATTCATTCTAAATTGATTGTTGAACTTGACCAAAGCTTCATTTGACCAATTGGACCCAACCTAACTCAATTGACCATGAACTCAACTTGACCTAAAAGGTCAAATCAACTTAAAATCAAACCAAACCAAAATTGATTGAAACCAAAGCTTGCTGTGGTAAAAATTTTATATATCTCTACCTTCATCTAATCATGTATGTATATAAATCTAACTAAAACTTGTAAAATAGAGATTAGTCAAACAAACCATACAATCCTAAGCATGTATGTATAATAAATTGGACTTAGCACCCCACACATGGGTAACCAAGTCCACCTGGCCTATTTTGGATTATGCTTGGAGTTATAAGAACCTGCACAATAAAAGCATATATATTTTTATTAAATAACCCCTTAAGCACAATTCCCTATAGAAGATAATAGTTAGACTAAGATCATCCTACCATTCAGTCTACACACATATACCCTAACATCCAGACTAAAATAAAACATCAAAAAATAAAAACAAATATCAAACCATGCACCACCCTAACCTAAAGCTAGAAATTGTGACTTAGCCTAATGTGTGTGTCATTTAAAGTTTATCTGGTATGCTTAGCAAGGCTTTAAGGTTGATGTTTTCTGAGTATGAAAATGTTCAACTTAAAGGGTTTGTTTCATGTAAATGATTTAATTATTTTGATTGATTTTATTTTGTAATTTGATTTAATTTGAATGAAACCTACAATTAATTACTAAGTTATAAAGAGAGAAAAAGAGAAGAAAATTTCTCTTTCCTCCCTACCTTAAGTAACTCCTAAGGAAGATTCATATTTGATTTTTGTTTAGTGAATATTTTATTATGTGTTTTAACTAATCCTAAGTTTAGATTTTTCCCTAAACTAACCCATCCAAAATGAAAGGCATTTTAAGATTAAGTAAAGTGAATTACTATTCCTAAAACACACAACATTTTATTTCTTTCCAATATGTGTAACATGCATATGAATGAATCCTAAGCATATCTATACATTCAAATGGGAATTTTTAACACACATTAATGATGAATGCTAAGTAGTGTTACTTAATAAAATTTGGATGCTTTATGATGCATGATTTTATTAAGTAGAAAAGTGATTCTATTATCCATTATTCATATGCACATGTACATGAATGAAAGGCATAAGTGAGTACGGTGTCATTGTTAGCACCAGGGGTGTAAGGTACAAGACCTACTTAGGGTTACTTAAATACTCACAACCCAAAGTTATCCAAACTAATATGTCACTTTCCTTAAATACATATGCATTTACAAAAGAAATGAATGGAAAAAGAAAGATGCAAAAGTTTATGTTTACTTGTTTGATTTGTTTATGCAATTTACATGTGTAACTGTGAATATCCTTCTTAATTAATAGCATAGGAATGAATAGGAATGGATTTAAGCAAGTGTTATGTTCTTTTCAAATTAACTATACACTTTGCAAATCTATTAAAAATTATGCTAAAAGAGAAGTCACACAATGCACATCTTTATGTTTATACTCACATTCAAGTTTATAAATAATTATAAGTAGCATACCTTTTAGTTTTGATTTTTGATATATAAGTTTTGAAAATAATTTTAGATTTAATAGAGATAATAGCCACTCATTTTCTTACTTTAGCCAAAATATGCAATTTGACATAAAGGAAATATTTCATTTTTTTTATTTTTTAAAAAGCATGAATGCATGATTTTTACATGACATACACACTTAGCATGTTAGGAAAGAAATAAAGTGATGAAAGCATATAAATTCATTCACCCTAATTAATTCCTAAAGACAATCATATGAGATAGGATTATTTAAAGCAAAGCAAATTGGGTTTTAAAGAAATTTTATTTTGTTTGGGTTTGATTTTAATTTAAGAAATGTGAAGAGGTTTCCTAGTCCTAACCCATTTCCCACATGTGTATGTTATTTTAGTTTAATTTTAGAACCATTAGATGATTTTTATATTTTGTTTAGGTTAAAGTGCGAATTAAGTGCATTAATAACCCCTTACCTACACCACTTTAACATATTTAATCAAATAATTATGAGCCAATGTATGACATAAAACCACACTAGGAATTTAATCAGCAATGCACCTAGGAAAGAAATGGCCTAATGCAATTGACTAACAATTAGTGATTAATTAAGCTAAAGGGTTTAATTTAAGTACTTTCATAACCCTTCCCACACATGTGGGTTGGATTTTGATTTCCTTAAGCTGCTTAGGTTATTGAACACCTAAGCACCTACCTAAGAAGAATTGGTTAAGTTCTAAAATATTTTGAATGTTTTATCAAATTAATTAAGTAAGTGATTAGGGGATTAGCCCTTAATTAAATTTGGATTAAGAAAGGAAAGGGCTTTAGGGAATAGCTAGGAAAACATTCCCTGAACCCATTCCATAAACCTCTTCTTTACTTAAGCAAGGCTTAATACTATCAGTGTGACCAGCACAAGTAGCACACCGATCAAAGAAATCTATGAGGGCGGAGGCTGCTGACTGGCTGACATACCTTCACATCTCTCTACTAGTAACATGAACTGATACATGGGCCTCTCTAGCCCTCTCCTGATGGATATGCTTGCCTACACTGTGAGGGATAACTGATCGTAAATCAAAAGCTACGGACTCGGCCGTCAGTAAGCCCCACCATAAGGTCGAGGCTAGCATACGACCTCCTACAATCTCTAGTAGGTTCCTTATAATGAATGGGAGGTGGGGGTGATACTGTGATTCTCCTGACATCTTCCTCACCTTCAAAATCGGAAAGAGGATGGAACTTGTTCTGAGTGAGCAAAAGAGAAACTACCTTGGGTGACTCTTCTACTGCATTATAAGAGACTGCTTCCATCTCCTTGGCAATACGCACATGATGCCCGATCTTGAGTGTCTGAGGTTATCTTTGGGTGGAGTAGCATGGGAACTAGACCCTATCTCAAAGGTTGGAGAGACTATCCCTGAAGCCAGGGTAGCCTTCCCCTAGAGGAAGCTAGTGAGTGGGTACTAGCCCATACTGGGGAAGTGATGGAAACAACTGAACATATGGGCACTGGAGTTATGGCTATTATGGGAACCTCTACTTCTTATTGAGAGAAATTCAAAATTTGAAGGCATCTCAATATGGATGACTGGCTTTTACCTAGTCACCACATTCTTCCTGACATTGTGACAGTTGCCCCCTCAAATCCTCAGCCAAAGTGTATCAGATGAGTGAAATCAGTCTGGGGGAGGCTGGCCCAATCTATTGCCAAATCCATCCCAAAGGAGAAGGTGAACACATACTTCTGAGCATCCATTTGCACAGTACTGAACTTGAGAAAAAGCTAACTGAGACTAAACTGGAACTTTGCAGTTGTTGGAAACAAACTCAAATCAGATTTTTCATCTTGATATTCTGCTGCTTTTTAAAATTTTCTTTAGAATTTGAACCCACACGCAATAATTTGAATGTGTTAAGTGGGGCTCATTGAATTTAGGAGAGAGATTTTCAATGAATTGGAGAATAGATTTTGAGTTTAAAATCCATTTTAAATAAATTTTTGTATGTTGGAAATGGGTTCAAATATTTTTAAAGAGATTTTTGATGCTTCCGTTGGTTCATATTTGAATTTATTTTTTATGTTTTGGGACCCTTTATTTAACAAATTTGAGTATGTTAAATAGAGGGTCAATTGATTTTATTTAGGATTACTCATTTAGCAAATTTGGGTATGCTAAATGAGTTGTTTGAAAATAATTTTCTTTTTACTTGTTTGCCTGTGTGAATTTAGAAATGGAATCTTTACTTAGCAAATTTGTATATGTTAAACAAAGCCCAAATCTAATTTTCATTTTTATTTTGAAAATGAGAACTTTACTTAGCAAATTTGTGCATGCTAAGTAAAGTCTGAATGTGTTCGATTTTTATTTTGATTTTGAAAACAGGATCTTTACTTAGCAAATTTATTTTGATTTGAAAATGAAATCTTTACTTAGCATATTTTATTTTAATTTTTAGAGATCTATATTTGACACAGGCTATGGGATTTCATATTCGTAATGCATGAGAAGGTTGGTTATGGGTCAAAATCAAAAGGAAGGAGGTGTGTTTTCACCATGGCTCTCAAAGGTCAAGTCATTTTCTCTAGTAAAGGTGAAATTCCTTCATTAGCAAGAGTGAAGCAATATGATTTATGCATGATGTGAGACATACAACATCCAGCTAAGGGGTTGCTAAATATTTTATTATCTTGATTTATGTCCAAAGCTTTAGGTGAGTTTATGAGTTGTTTAATTTAATTTTGAGTTGATTAATTGGAAAGAAATTTAATTTTTCCCTAAGAGTCTAATCGCATCCAGGCCATTCAACAACTATCGAGCAATTAAGAAACTAAGAAAATCATGCCATCCTAATTGCACAATCATAAACAAAACATCAATCAATTTATAAAATTAGTGCAAAATAATAAGAGGCCTATGTGGTCGGGTTCCACCGTACAACCCAAAAAGAAATGTGAGTAGTCGAGCTCTACCCTTATACAACCCGAATATAAATGAATGATTACAATTAAAATGAATTCATGTTATGGGGGTCTTCATTCTTCATTCTTTGTTCTTCATTTCTTCCTTTCTTCATCTCTTTCTTTCTTCATTTCTTCTTTCTTTTGGTTTGACTCGAGATGTAGTTTGCTCTAAGTATTCACATTGTATATAAGACGTGGTCTTATAACCAATGTTCACCTTAATTCCCCCATACCATTCATTCAAAATTTCAATTGCAAAATTTACATCAAAATGGGAAAGATAAATCTAACTAAACCTATAAAATAGAGATTAGCTAAACATGCCACACAACCAAGCAATTATATGAATAATTTGGACTTAGCACCCCACACATGGGTAACCAAGTATGCCTATCTTAATTTGGGTTATGCTTACGGTATAAGCAACCTGCACAATAAAAGTATTTATATTTTTTTATTACAGTGCCCCTTAAGCACAACCCCCTGCAAAAAGCATGATTAGGCTAATATCGACCTAACATCTAGACTACACACATGCACCCTAACATCCTATCAAAAAACATTACATCACAAAATAAAATCAGGCATCAAACCATGCACTGACCTAACATAGAGCTAGAAATGGTGACTTAGCCATTTAAGGCTTGTGTGGCATGTCTTAGCTAGGCTTTAAAGTTGAAATTTTCTAAGTGTGAAAGGTTCAATTTAAAGGGTGGTTTTGTTTCAAGTGATTTAGTTGATTTGTTAATTTTAGTTGATGATTCAACTTGGTTTCAATGAACCTACACATAGTTACTAAATGTTATGAAGAGAAGAAAAGAGAAGAGAAATTCTTTTTCATCCCTACCTTAAAACATTTTTAAGGTAGACTGATTGATAAATTTTCTTTAGTGAATATTTTATTATGTGTTTTAATTAACCCTAAGTTTAAATTTACTCTAAATAACCCTATCTAATAAGAATGGCATCTTAGGATTAGTGAAGGTAGATTACTGCCACATGACACATAACCATTTATTTCTTTCCACCATGTATACCATGCATATGAATAATCTTAAGCATACCTATACATGCAATGCAAACTTTAGCACACTTTGATGATGAATGCTAAGAGATATGATTTGAAAATTTGGATATTCCATTGATGCATGTCTTTATTATGTAGAAAAGGGGGATTTTTCATCCATTAACAAAATGCACATTCACATATATAAAAGTTATAAGTGAGTACGGGGCCATTATTTTCTACAATAGGGGCGTAAGGTATAAGACCTACTTAGGGCTACTTAAAGCCTCACAGACCCAGGATGTCCAGACTAATATACCACTTTTCATAAATGCACGTAGATGTACAAAAAGAAATAATTGGATGAAGAATCATGCAAAAGATTATGCTTGATTTGGTTGTATAATTTACATGTGTAAATGTGAGGATCCTTCTTAAGTCATAACATAGAAATGCATATGAATAAATTTAAGCAAGTGTTGTGTTCTTTTCAAATGAACTATACACTTTGTAAATCCTATTCAAATCCATGTTAAGGGAAGAGAATAAAACAACATAAAACACATTTTATGCTATAATCACATGCAAGCTTATAAGTACTTATAAGTAGCATCAATTAATTCATAATATTTAATTTATAGGTTTTAGATATAATTTTTGGTTTAATAGTGATAATAGCCACTCATATTCTTAATTTTAACCAACACATGCAATTTGACATAAAAGGAAACATTTTATTTAATATATTTTTCCAAAGAAATGAATGCATGATTTCATATGACAAATAATATTTAACATGCTTGGAAATAAATAAAGGGATGTAAGCATATGACTTCATTCACCCTAATTACTTCCTAAGGACAATCACATAAAATAAGACTATTTAAAATGAATCAAAATTCTTTAAGGAGAATTTTATTTTTGAATTTGATTTGTCCTAGAAAATATGAAAAGGGTTTGTTGGTCCTAATCCAATTCCCATATGTGTGAATCAATTTAGTTTAATTTTAGAATAATTAAGTTTATTTTATGTTTTGTTTAGGTTAAAGTATGAATTAAATCTATTAATTACCCCTTACTTATACCACTTTAACATAATTATTCAAGTTATTATGAGCCAACATATGATATGCAACCACATGGAATTTAAATCAACAAATGCACTTAAGAAATAATGGGGCCTAATATAATTGGCTCACAATTATTAATTAATTAAACTAAAAGGTTTAATTAAGTACTTCCATAACCATCCTACACATATAGTTTGATTATAATTTCCTTTGAAGCCTTTAAGGTTATTGAACACCTAAGAATCTACCCAAGATTAAGTGATTAAGTTCTGGAATGATTTGGTTTTGAATTTGATTAATTGAACTAATTATTAAAGTGATTAAGTCATTAATTAATTTGCAAATTAATTAAGTGTTTATCCAATTGAAATAAACTTAGGGGAAAAGATTGGAAAGAAATCTTAATCTCATTCCTTATGTCCTTTCACTTCATAGGAAGAGAGCCCCCGCACAGAGGGAGTCAGTGTTGTCTCTATCACACTGCACTACTCCACATTCGCCATCGCCAGTGTAGGTCCCATCTTTTACAGTTCCATCTAAAGCCATGAAGGCAACATCAGGAGAAAATAAATCCCCACTGGTGATCCAGCTACGGCCAAGTGATCACACTTCATCTACCGTCTGAGGCAATGGTTAGCTCTCCTGCTTGACCTCCCACTTCAGTAGCGGTGAAGAGGGAGTGGCGACCTCATAGCATCGTAGTCAAGACATCACCACCACAACCTCAGTAGATCATGGATATAGTAGCAGCAGAGGGAGAAGGAGATAGTTCCATTGTCCCCATGGCAATAGATCCTCCCAGGAGCAGCACTCCACCTATGGCGAGTGACAGCCATGAGCATGTATCCTCCAGTGAGTGTAGCCCTCACAAGGTTAGCATTTCTGTAGCAAGGAAGGTCTGATCTATCTCTGTTCATAAACATGATCCCACCACTAGTTAGCCACAAGCATTTGTGCCTGCACAGTTGAGCCGCTCCTTGGATGACATCATTGCACAGTATCTCATTGAGAAGAAGGAATTCCTAGGGTATGACTGGTCTAACCTCAAGGAAGAGAAGGTTAGCTTTGATCCTAATGAAGATGATTTGTTGGAAGACTTGGTAGAGGTGCATATGCTTGATACCAGGGGTTCCCTCCTTCAGGACCATCAGAGTTCAGAAGGTGTTGCGACCGAACAGGATGATACAGCCTATTCTACCCAACATCTCCTTCAACAACTCAAATAGAAGGATGTGCAAATTGAGAAGCTGGGAAAGAGACTTCAAGATTTTCTAGCTATAGTTCTAGCACTTCAGAATCAAGCTCCAGCAGCACATCCTACCATTGTGGAGACTGGTCAGCCTGAGTTACGTATGTCCTGGATCAACCCAAAAGTTCTCCTCCAGTAGAGCATGGCAGCACTAGCTTGTATAGGAAAGTAATGGACAGTATCTCCATACAAGAAAAATATATCAAACTCATGGTTGAACAATAAGTGAAAGAAGCGCTGGCACAAGGACAAGGTGGTTCATCAGTTCCAAAGGGTAGACCTTACCCAGAGAAATTCGATGTTATCCAATATCCTAAGGGTTTTGTTCCTTCTTCTTTCAAAAGCTTTGATGACAGCACGAACCCTCTCCAGCATATAGTGCACTTCAGGGCCAGTTGTTGCAACATTGGTAGCAACAATGTGTTATTATTCTATCTCTTTATCAGCAGCCTAGTGGATATAGCTTTTGATTGGTACATTAAACTCCCCAACGATTCAGTGAAGACTTTTGTTAAGTTGGAGCAACTCTTTGTTAAAAAGTTTGTTGGAGCTTAGCAAAGGGAAACTGTGGGTGATTTCATTGTAGCATAACAACACCCTAATGCGTCTCTCATTGATTATATTCTTAGATGGTGTAATTTGAACATGAAATGTGAACCTCAGCTATCTGAACAACATGCTATTGAAATTCTACTAAAGAATATTCATGGTCCGGTCACCTTCATGCTTAAAGGTTTCACCATCAAGACAATTGAGAAGTTAATCAACAAGGTGGCTAGTCTACATGGAGAGGCTAAACAGTTACCTTTTCAGGATCAATCATCAAAGTCAAAGTTGTAGAAAGCCTATGAAAAGAAGTCAGGGGCAGTAGCAGCATTGGATAAGCAGAAGCAACCAGCCAGAGATCAGTATGAGAGACCTCAAGCTCCATAACCATCACTTCCACCTCCTTTACCACCACCTAAGCCATCTTATTTGCCACTGTAGCATCATCCACATCCTTCACCGCCTCCTCCTCAGCCATACTCTCAGCAGCGGTACACATATCGGCCCCCAGGTAGCTATCATCCACCTACTCTTTTGAATAAATTAAATAAAACTAATTCATTTAAGAGGGAGGTAGTCAAGAAAATCTTTAAAAATCTTTTAAAGAAACCTGATTTTTAGCCACCCGAGCTTAGGAAGCCGGAGGAAGTGGGCAGGAGTAATGATCCTAACTTTTGCTCCTACCACTGCATGTTAGGCCATATTTTGGAGGATTGCTTTACATTTAAGGACTGGCTTGACCATAGCTACAAGTCGGGTGCTATAGTTATCCCTAAGGAATATCTAGTGCAACAACCATCCAGTTCTATTAGGATAATCCTTGGGGATACATGTGATCCTCTCAAAACAAAAGAAGGTTAGGATATCTCTTTATCCCGAACCTCTAAAAAGATTATTTCTAAAATCAAGAAACTTTCCTCACGGGTGCCTAAGGCAGCTCAAACCTCCAACATCAAGGAAGGTTCACAAGTTGCCAAAGATAATTTTAGGAAAGTAGGAGCTCAACAGTAGCAGCAATAGGAATAGCCCATATTTGTCTGGGATAGCCAGGTAGTATAATCACCAACCGAGTCCAGCCTCCTTTCCATCATTGCAGCTACTACTTCAGCCAGCATTCCTACTTTAGCTAGCTCTTCTTCTAGTAGACATCTTGTATCGATGAATGAGGGCATCAAATCCCTCACCTCACTTACTATACTAGATTTCTATTATGTACCTCCTTTTAAATCTAAGAAATTGAGAAATAAAGCTAGTTTAAATTATATCTGTGCCACTTCTGATGGATTATCTGATTCTACTCTTTTAGAAAACTCTTCGAGTCTTAATAATTATAACAACTCTGATCATCCTCTTTCTGATTCAGAAATGGACTTTTCTTTTCTGAATACTATGGGTTCACCTCTCGAGATAGACTTGGAATCATCTGATTCTGAGGTTTCTATAAGAGAAGCTATAGGTATGCCGGACAAGCAGGTAAAATCTTCCACTAACCCACCACAAGAGATCACCGAACTTAACCTCTATAGTGGCAAGGTTCTACCTCTTAGGGTAGTAACTCAAGATAAGGGTTAACAAGTCATTAGTACCAACAAGCAAGAAGCCCCTCCACAGGATGCTCCACCCATGGATATGCTTGTGGGGGATCAGCCTAGAGTTGATTACAAGGTCAGAGTATTTCAAGAAGCTATGAGATAACAAAGGCAGGGATGCACAATTAAGACCAGGACTAGGATTTGGTACAACGGGTCCAATCGATGATGATGGTTACTGCTTAGTTGTCACCAATCATCTGGAGTCTGATAGGATCTTCTCAAACCACACTAACTCTTATGAAGAGGTGTGTTTAGAAACTTTACAAAATCTTGATGACCTTTAAATCAAAGATGCACCTCCAGATTTTGAAGAGGAAATCCATTCAACTATCAACAAGCTCAAAGAAATCAACCTCGAGACAGAAGAAGATCCACACCCTACATACATTAGTTCTCTACTGAATGAAGAAAAAACCAATGACTTAGTTGGGCTATTGACTGAGTTTAAGGACTCCTTTCCATGGAGCTAGGAAGAGATGCTTGGATTATCTCCTGACATAGCAGTCCACAAACTAGCAATAGACCCTAACGTTAACCCTATCAAGTAAGCTCCTAGACGCATGCGATTAGAAATCGAATAACAGGTCATTTCTAAAGTGAAGAAACTGATTGATGCTGATTTTATCAAGGAAGAAAAATACCCTACCTGGTTAGCCAGTGTTGTGCCAGTTAAGAAAAAGAATGGCCAAATTCACATATGCGTCAATTTTAGGGACTTAAATAAAGCATGTCCTAAGGATGAATTTTCACTTCCTATACCAGATATAATGGTGGATATCGCCTCATCTCATGCAATATTCTCCTTTATGGATGGGTCATCTGGCTACAACCAAATTAAGATGACCCCTGAGGATGAAAGAAACACTACTTTTCAAACCCCGATCAAAATCTATTGTTATAAGGTCATGCCTTTCAGCCTTAAAAATGCTGGTGCTACATACTAGCGGGTCAGGACTCAAGTATTCAATGAACTCATTCATCATCAAGTTGAGTGTCATGTTGATGATCTAGTAGTCAAAAATAAACAAAAGAAAGATCATCTCTTTGACTTGAGAGTATTTTTCAAACTGTTAAGACAATTCAACGTCAAAATGAATCCCATGAAGTGTGCATTCGGAGTGGCTTTAGGGAACTTCCTTGGGTTTGTTGTCCGACACTGAGGAATAGAAATAGACCCAGAAAAGATCAAAGCTATCTTAGAAATGCCACCCCCTAAAAGCATAACTCAACTCAGATTGTTCCAAGGGCAGTTGGCGATCTAAGGCTCTCTATCTCCAATCTATCAGAGAGATGCAAGCCATTTTCAACACTTGTCAAAAAAGATGCTAAGTTCAAGTGGGATGATAAGTGCCAGTATGCTTTTGAAGACATCAAACAGTATTTGGTGAAGCTACCAATTCTAGTAGCCCCTATCTTGGGCAAGCCACTTACTCTCTACACTGTTGCATTGGACGTCTCCCTTGGCACTTTGTTGGTCCAAACTAATGATAAAGGGAAGGAGAATGCTCTCTACTACCTCAGCCATTGTCTGATCCCTGCTAAAGCAAACTACCCACCTATTGAGAAACATTGCCTAGCTCTCATCTTTGCATCTCAAAAGCTATGGCATTATATATTTTCTCATAAGGTAAACTTGATTTCAAGAATCAATCCACTACAGTATCTCATGACACAAGCGACATTATCCGAACGATTGGCACATTGGTCCATGATTCTCTCATAGTTTGATATTACATTCGTACCCCTCCGTGCGGTGAAAGGGCAGCACTAGATTTTTTAGCGACACACTTCAATTGATTCCCAAATGATGATCTCCCCGATGAACAAATCATGAACTTAGGGGAGATTGATAATTGCCACTAACAGATATATTTTGATGGTGCGGCTTCTTTTCACAAAGGAGAAGAACCACGATCTACTCTTTCAAGAAAGGCAGGGGTAGGAATCATCCTTTTAACTCCACACCATGATATGATAAGATTCTCATACTATCTCTCCAATCCATGCACCAACAATGAAGCCAAGTATGAGGCTTTGATTGTCGATCTGGAGTTAGCTATTATAGTTTGTGTCAAAAAAAATCAACATCTATGGGGATTCTCAGATGGTCATCAACCAGATTGTTGGGTCTTATAAGGTTCTAAAATCTAAGCTCACTACCACACCACCATTTGTTGGCCCAAATCCACAGGGTCACCATCTACAAGGTCCCTCAAGGAGAGAATGCAGTAGCAAATGCTTTGGCCAAACTCGCCAAGGAATTGGCATGTCTGAAAGATGAGTCAATTCTAATAAGGGTCCAAAATAGACAAGTCATATCCCTTATTGATGCTAAACTCGTCGAGAGACATTCTCTTGAAGGGGAGGTTGCCATTGTCGAAAAAGATGAGGAGTTGGATTAGAGGCAACCATTCATGGATTACTTAACTAGAGAAAAACTACCTCGAGAGAAATCACAAGCCCATCCGATGAAGTACAAAGCTCTCTCCTATGCTCTCGTGGATGGCACCTTGTACCAATAGTCTGTCAGATCATGAAGCCTGTCAGATCATGATCGAGGTACATTCAGGTCTATATGGAGCACACCAATCTGCTACGAAGATGAAAGCAAAGATCAAGGGACTAGGATTCTGCTGGCCTTCGATGATCACATACTACATGAGCGTAGCTAGGAGATGCCATCGATTACGGTACATGATGTGGTCCTACATCAACCACCCAACATTCTACATCCTACATTGGACTCATGGCCATTTGAGTGTTGGGGTACAAAATAGTGGGTCTATCGATCCTCCTTCTTCCAAGGGTCATCTCATCTTTGCCGTTATTTTTCCAAGTGGGTGGAGGCAATCCCACTCAGAGAGGTCATAGCTCAGCATGTGCTCGAATTTCTCAGGAATCATATTGTATATAGGTTTGGGGTGCCTCGACAAATTATATCCAATAATGGTACTGCATTCAAAAGCACTAAGATCAATAGCTTCACCAGGAGATATAGTATATATTGGAGATATTCCACCATCTTCTACCCTAGGGTGAATGGCCTAGAAGAAGCATTCAATAAAACTCTCATCCAGATACTAAAGAAGGCACTCAATGACAACAAGCGACAATAGTATGAGTAGCTAGTTGATGCCTTGTGGGCATACCTAACCACACATAGAACTCTAACCCAATCTACCCTGTTCTCCTTAGTGTATGGGTCCAAAGAAATTCTACCATTAGAAGTTCAACTCCCATCACTAAGGTAGTAATGGATAGTAAAATACTACAGATTAGAATGCGAAGTTGTGGTTATAAGAGCTCAAAGGCTTGGAGGAGAGACACCTGCGAGTGTGCCAGAACCTCGAGTTTATAAAGCCAAGATGATTCAAGCTCACAACAAGCTAGTCCACCCTAGAGCTTTTCAAGTAGGAGAGCTTGTTCTAGTTCTAAAGAGACTAATTGTTGCTTGTCAAAAGATGGGAGGCATGTTTGAACCCACTTGGGAAGGCCCTTTTGTCATAGAGAAGGCCTACCAAGGAGGATCTTATCAACTTATTGATGGTAATGGGGAATGTTCGATGCTTGCAATTAATGGGCTCTATTTGAAGAAATGCTACCCATAAAATCATGTTTGAAAATAATGATCTTCAAAAAAAAAATTCTATTCCAATTCATCAAAATATTCTCTTCATTCAAAATAATGTTTGCTTGTTTACGAATTCGCCATGACGTGTTTAGGGTAGGTGTAAGAGAACCTGAGAGGCATCCTACCCTTCTTTCACAATATAAACACAAACTAAACATGATTTCCTAGCGCTACTAGAATAGGTGTGAGAGAATCTGAGAGGTATCCCATTTCGACTAGCATAATTAAGTTAGGTGTGAGAGAACCCAAGTAGCATATTTTCTTGGTGGGATAACAACTTCCATTCATGGCATCATTTCATGAACTCTTAAGCATATTTAGGGTAGGTTTAAGAGAACCCGAGCGGCATCTTGTCCTCTTCAAATATAAACATAAACACAAACACATATATTTTGTCTCGAGCTATTTTGATGTGGGAGCAAGCCCCCTATGAAACTCACTTATTAGCTGCTCTAGGTTAGGTTGACATATTGCCTTGCTAGTGTGTCACCCTAGTGGTCATTTGTCTAGCGGATGTGAGTCCCCACACTTTCTTCCTAACTTGACCATTACAAACCCACGAGCACCTTGTTAGTTTGGTAGACCTCACTACACAACCAATAAGCTACCTCATGTTAACTTTATTTAAGATGATGTAAGCCTACACGCTTTCTTCTTCAACTAGCCATCATGTACTGACTAGGTCGAGTATATTTGAGGTTTAGGATAAGTCCCCTGAAGGCTCTTTTCCTCTTGACTACTTTTGAGTTGATATAAGTCCACAAGTGGCATTCACTCACTAGTTACCCTAGGTTGGATAACACCTGTCGAACTGAAGACAGACTATCCCGGCAATCAATTCTGTTGTAGGAGGATGTGAGTCCCTGATGCTTTCTTCCTAGGCTAAAATTTGCAAACTGATGAGCACTTTAGGTAGGTTGATGTTCGCTATGCTGACAGCAAAAAACCCAGTGGATACACCACTCTTAGCAGATGTGAGTCCACGTTATCTTCTTGAGGTTTTGGATAAAGCTCTTAGCCCCTGGGCACTCTACTTGGATCATCTTTTGACTCCATTTAGACACTACCCGGGTTACTCTTGGATTGGACAGTCCCCCTTTCCTGGTAGCCACCCCTGTGGTTAGAGAATTTGTTCAGCGGATGCACAAATTCTCCCTTGCACCAGTAACTCTGAGATAGGTCTAGGTTGATATAAGCTCCTTCTCAGTATGATCCCTCACAAACTAATAGGGTCCATGATAAGTAAGCCAACTAAACAAATAAATCTATTTGCTTATGGATTAGAAATTCAAGCCCTTAGCAGCCCCTTTCCTAAGTAGGCATCCTATCTTTAGGGCAATTTCAACAGAACTCTATAAGATTTTTTGACTTGAGTTGACATAAGTCCTTGGGCTGGCACTCTCTCTGCAGTCGCCCTTAAGTTAGGTTCAATCTATTTTGCCATAAATAGTTTTCCCCAATAGTCATTTCACTTTAGAAGATGTAAGTATATTAGCATTCTTTCTAGAATAACTATCACAAATTGACGAACGACCTTAGGTAGGGTTGATATGTTACCTTGCTAATGTATCACTCCAGTGGTCTTTTATTCAGGAAAGATGTGAGTCCCTATGCTTTCTTCCCTGAATTGATCACTGTAAATCGAAAGACACATCTTTGGTTGGATAGTTTTCCCCACGACTGAAAAGCTACTCCCTTTAGATCAGTAAATCTGAAGTATGTCAAGGCTAATATGGCCCCTACTCAGTGCAATCCATCACAAACTAATGATATCCACCAAATTAAATTAAAATGAAATTAATTTTGACTATCTTTGAGCTGATTTAAGTTCCCTAGCGGCATTCACTCAGTAGTCAGTTTAAGGTTGGGTTCGACCCACTCGCCAACTGATCACCCCAACGATTGATCCCTACTTTGGAGGATATAGCCGTCGTACACCAATGGCAAAGCCTTACCACGTGGTTTGTAGACTACCCCTTTGGATTGGTAAATCTGAGATAAGTCAAGGCCAACATGACCCCTACTCAGTGTAGTCCATCACAAACCGATAGGGTCCATCTCAAAATTCAAATTTTAAAATCTGAAATAAAATCAACCCTTCTCCCTAGTGGAGTCAAATTAAACAATCAAATCAATCAGCTTCTCCTCAGTGAAATGCAAATCCTTCTAATCTCCCTAGTGGAATCAATTCAATCCAACCTGAACTTGTTCCATTAGTGGAAGGTTCACATCTTTTATCCCTAGTGGATTCCAAATTTTAATCTCCCAGTGAATTTCACAACCTCTCATCTCCCAATGGATGACTTGAACCTGCTTCCCTAGTGGAAGGTTCACATACTCCATCCCTAGTGGATTCCCCCTTCGCTCTCTTATATTTTTGACATGAGTAAAGTCACATTGCACTAAGATTTTAATTCCTTCTACACCTCAGGCTTAGGAGTAGATCGTTCAAATGTTGTTGATCATCTCAGTCAACACCAATACGTGTGGTATGCCTTGTTAGTCACACCACACCTATTAGGCGCCCTTTGTTGACCTCACTTTTGGAGTGAGCTCTTAACTTCTCCATCTTAGGCATAGGACTCCTCTAAACACCAAGAGTTCTTTAGTCTTAAGATACTTCTAGTGATTATGTAAAAACTTAACCTAACCCTAGAGATTTAGAAGAGTTAGCCATAAGAATAGGTTATGCCTTATGGGTATTAGAAAGACTTTCCTACCCTATTGCTTAAACCCAATCCTTGCTTCCCTCCTTCAAACCAAATTCCAAATCAAATCTTAAATCAATTACAACTTAATTTATTTTCTCCGTCAGATCAATTCCAAATTAAATCTTAAATCAATTCCAACTCAATTGATTTTCTTAAATCATGAATCAATTCCAAATCAAATCTTAGAAATTATCCAACCCAGATTGATTTTCTCAAATCATAAATCAATTCCAAAATCCAAATCATAAATTAATTCCAAATCAAATGATTGAAACCCATGATTGAATTCAAAACTCAAAATCTTTCCTAAGCCCTTTGATTTCATCTTATGGACTTAGCTCAAACCAAATCCAAATCACTCCAAACTCAAAAGATTTCCTCATAACCCATTTATATTCTCATTTATATTCACAAATATTAATGAAGTATAAATTCAAATAACCAAACTAAATCCAAAATTAAACCAAAATTCAATTTACATCTTTCAAGCCAAATTCTTGAACTTAGCCAAATCATTCTCAAATTAATCCAAACCTTTGGATCTTCTCTTCAAAATAATCATTCCTTCAATCACATGCCCAAATATAAACATAAACTATAATCACCAAACCAAAATCAAACTATCCCAAGTCAAACCCATGTTCATCCTTTTGACTTGAAATTCTCAAATGAACCAAAACCCATTTGACTCCAAATCACTTGCAATTTGATTTATATTTCCATCATATGTTCATATGTGAGTTCAACCAAACCTAAATCAAGCTTGATCAAGCCAATTGACCCATTTAGGCTCACTTGACCCAAAGTAACCTAAAGCATCTTTTTGAGCCAAATTCTAATCAAACCCAAATTAGATTGAATTAAGCCCATCTAAGCCTCACATTGTGATCAACAATCATCCTGGAATGATCAACACTCAAATTGGGTCAAACCAAGTCAAACTTAGCCTTTACCAAGTCAACACTTAGCCCAAATAAAATCTAAACAAGCCAAAATTTACAATAAGCTAAATTGATTGAAACTATTGATCTAAATCAATCCATCAATCAATGAACTTAACCAACGCCATCAATTGAGCCAAACCTAATTGGCCACTTGACCTAAGTTGACCCAAATTGACTTAGAAAGTCAAAATGGGTCAAATCTTGATCTAAGCCAAATTGATTGCAACCAATGGTTAAATTCATTCTAAATTGATTTGAACTTGACCAAAACTTCAATTAACCAATTGGACCCAACCTAGCCAAATTGACCATGAACCCAACTTGACCTAAAGGTCAAATTAACTTGAAATCAAACCAAACTAAAATTGAATGAAACCAAAGCTTGTAATACATTTCAAATGAGCAACCAAGCCTAAACCAACCCATGACCTAACTCAATTGGGTCAAAAAGGTCAAATTGGTCAACTTGACCCATTTGACCTAAATGAACCAAACCAATGATACCCATAGTCTCCAAATGATCATTTGAACTTGACCTAACCCATGGTTTGACCCAATTTGACCAATTGGTCAACCTAACCCAATTTGACCCAACTTGACCTAAATGGGTCAAATTGAACCAATTCAAACCAAATGAACTCTAAATCACTTAAAATTTGATTTTTGATTCAAATCTTCAAATAAAAAAAATCATGGCCAAATGACCACTTTGCCCTTAGGTCAAAGGGTATCCTATGGCCAAATTCACTTGGAATTTGGCCAATTCTTTCTCAAGACCACTTAGCATCCTTATAGTGGTCCACTTGGATGCCAAGGAGGGTGGCGAATAACCAATGATCAATCATTTGTTCTCCCTGAAGCATTTAAATATTGGCTAGGCCACTCAATAGTGGAAACAAACTATCACATAGTAGAAGTTGAGACTCAAGAAGGAGAAGGAATCAAAGAAATGAAAGAGTTACGAGAGCAGATTGTCGATGAATTAGATTGTGATTAGTTTTAGTATCAAAGTTTGTTGAGAGTATTGATGGTGAATATGGTGTGTAGTTTTTAGGATAATAGTAAGTTGATTCTTTTATTCTGCTTAGTTTCATTGTTAAGACATTGCATTGTGCTTTGGTTTTGAATTCAAATGATTCCCTAAACCATTTTATATTCTTGGCATTGATATATGGAAGGCTTGATTCTTGTTTGTGTCTAGTTTGGGTGGGTTATGCGGCTTGTTGGCATGTTTCCTTATCTTTGTTATCCATGGTGGTGAAGTTTCTTGTGTTGGGTTATTTTTTAACATTGTATTTGGGTTGTGTTCTTCTTGGTTTGGGTGGGTTGGTTGGCTTGTTGGCTGTCCCCTTGTCTTTAGCCATGGTGGCTCTAGTTCCTCTTGGGTTATTTTTAACATTTGGGTTGTTCTTGTTGGTTTTGGGTTGGTTGGCTTCTGCTTCCTTATGGTGTTAGCCATGGTGGCTCTTCTAATGTTGGGTTGTTTTTTTAACAATGTGGATGGGTTTTTTCTTGCTGGTTTGGGTGGGTTGGTTGTTGGCATGTCTCCTTATGATGTTATCCATGGTGACTCGCTTCTTTCTAGGTTGTTTTTTAATAATGTGGGTGGGTTTTTTCTTAGTTTGGGTGGGTTGGTTGGCTTCTTGGCCTATCTCCTTGTGTGTTAGCCATGGTGGTCAGCTCCTTGGGTTTTTTTTTAACATTCATGGATTTTTATTGTTGGTTTAGGTGGATTGGTTGGCTTGTTGGCTGCCTCCTTATCTTAATATGGCTAGCTTCCTCACTGGGTTATTTTTCTTTTACTCGTGGTTGGGTTGTTCTTCGGTTTTGGGTGGTTGGCACTTTGTGCGCAATTATGTGTGGTTGGATGGTTGTCACATTATAGGTTTTGGAATAATTGGCTCTTCCTTGCTACTATATTATTATTATTGCTAGTTTGGGTGGTTGGCTTGTTAGCCTATCTACATGTGATGTTATCCATGGTGGTTGAAGTTTCTTATGCTGGGTTATTTTTTTATCCTTATGGTTGGGTTGTTTGTGCTGCTAGTTTTGTTGGTTTGGTTTTCTTGTTGGCCTATCTCCTTTTGCTCTTAGCCATGGTGGCTCTGGTTCCTTGTGCTAGGTTATTTTTTTAATCTTTGGCTGGGTTGTTTGTGTTGTTGGTTTGGGTTATTTGGTTGGCTTATTGGGTTATTTCCATGTATTGTTATATATTGTAGCTCCGTTTCCTTGTGCTGGGTTATTTTTTTTACTTGTGGCTGGGTTGTTCTTGTTAGTTTTGTCTTGTTGGCTCTTGTATCTGGAGATATGGTGTGGTTCTTACGTGTTTTGGAATAAATGGCTCTTCCTTCTATCATTATCCATTTATTATTGGTTATTACATTATCGGCCTTCCTTCTAATCTATTGGTGGCAAGCTTGTTTCTTGTTTGTGATGTTGGTTTGGGTGGGTTGGTTGGCTTATTGACCTGCTTCCTTATGCTATTATCTATGGTGGCTCCAGTCCCCTGTGTTGGGTTGTTTTTTTTTTTTACCTTTGGCTAGGTTGTTCTTGCTAGTTTGGTTGGCTTGTTGGCCTGGTTCCTTGTGTTGTTATTAATGGTGGCTAGGTGGTTGTTACATTGTAGGTTTTGGTCTCATTGGCCTGCTCTTCCTTGCTGCTATCTATGGTAGCTAGTCGTTGTTTGATTGCAGGGTTTTCTTGGTATGGAATGAAACAGTTGTGATGGCATTGATGTTTTTCTTTCTATCAGTAAGGGTGGTAGCATTATATATGATTGTAACCCTTCTTTTAAAAGTTTAGATGCTCACATATATTGCTGCTCCATCGAATGGATTCTGACTGAGCCTGAGCCATCACTATTTTTCTTTAACGTATCTTTCTACGCTTGCTTATGTATTTTATGAGCTTCTTGCAGGTATGTGTAGAGGGTGGAACCTAGCAGTGGTTATGTGCTTTTTTCAAGAAGTCATATCTTTACCTTACCTAATTTTACTTTACTTTTCTTGTAATTGTATCCTTGGGTTTTTTGTGGTTTCCTACAAAGACTATGTATTCTATTTACATTAATAAAATTTCAATCATTTTTTTGGGAAATAGTATCTTTGTGCTATTTAATTTTCTTTTTTAAATATTCTGCAGTGTCTACCATCCTCATATTAATAATTTTAATATTTATACACATTTTTTATTAGGAAATATGAGTTCAAGGATCTCTACTGAGTCCAGAGCTATGTACTGCAACTGTGATTTGCAATATTATGTATTCACTTCACGTAAGGAAGAAAATTATGGGAGGAGATTTTTTAGGTGTCCAAGAAATATAATAGGAGATGACAACTACTTCAGATGGGTTGACGAATATGAAGGTGACACATCAAACAATGAGCATGCTAAGAGGATAGTAGTGAAAAAATTTCCTTAAAAAGATTTGACCAACTAGATAGTAAGATTAATATTTTGATCGTACTAGTTGTTGTACTTATAATTTTAATATTATGGTTATTTATTAAGTAGTGTTATTTATTAAGTAATGTATAATATAATTATAAGTTGACTTATGGCAATATATGAGTATCACTTATCTTTTTTTTCATTTTGTTTACAATTACTACATTTCATGCTCATAGGGGCATTTTAGTCATTTATGCATAAACATCTATAGCTCAATAGATTATGAACATAGTTTTCCAAACATCTCGACCAATAGTAGCTTCCTACCAACTTCATCCACATAGTTACTTGAGAGAAACTATCCCAAATGGACCCAAGTCATTATAAAGATGAAGCATGATGATGTTTTATTTTCTATAATTATCCATGCAGATGTGCCATTTGGAAATTTTACACTTTTAGAGAAAATTTTAAGAGGCATTTACATACATAGCATACAATTATTTATTTTACTAATATATTATGACTTCAATATTTATAAAAATAATATCTTAATCTTGATTATTATAACAAAAAATATTATTATTATTTTTTAAAATGGAATGTATTTTTTATGCATCAAAAAATGCTATTTTTGTAATACCAACATTTAGGTGTTAGATATATAAATGCTTAAGAATTATGTAGTATATATGTAAAATTTCCAATTTTAAATGGAGCTTGGGCTAATGGTAAAATAAGAATTTTAAATGAGGATTACAAGTTTTTTTTTTTAATTTAGAGATAAAAAGTTTTATGTTCTACTATAAAGATTACTATGTTTAAATTTTTTTGGAGATACAAGTTTAATTTATGGTGCAAATTTGAGTATTAAATGTCCATAGAAAGCAATGTTTGCAAGATTAAATCTTGATATATGATTTGCTTTAAAAAGTGCCTTAAAAAGGGAGATTTAAATATGTTGTGAACATAAAAAACTAAGGGTCTAATTGGGATTAATTAAATTAATATTGTGTTGTTTTTTTATTTTTTTTATTATTTCAAAAAGCATATTTGTTTAGTATATTTTTAAGTAATTTATTTTTTCTTTTTAAAAAAATCAAATTAATTCTAAAAATACTTAAAATAATTTTTGGTTGTTTTGATTGCTTTTGAAAATAACTATCATGATCAAATATATTTTTATTTTAAATTTAAATTTTTAAAAAATAAAATAAAAAGTAAAAAATAAAAAATAAAAATGATCCCAAACAACCCTTAAAATAAAAATATAAAATATTATTGGAGAAGAAAAGATAAGCCTCAAGGAAGAGGGAAAACTTTTGTACATATTTTCACATCCCAATAAGGTAACTTATCTTTAGTTAGTAGTTATGTTTTGTAGAATGGCTTAAGAAATCATGGATTATTTAAAAGAAATAATAAGTTGTTAATAATAATAAATACAATTGTCCATTCATTTTCACAAATCTAAGATTTTCTTATGTAGAATTTGTTAGTTTTCTTTTTCTCTCTTTGAGAGAAAGAAATGACACCACATAGAGTTTAAGAATATTTTATTTAAATGATCAAATACATTAAGAAATAAACATATTATCTCAAAAGATAAACATGCTTTCCTGTAATGGATTCGATCATTTTAATAAAAGACTCTAATTAATGGGTAAAGTATTTTCACTGAACTACATAGAAAAGTGGTCAATTTTATCACGGGATCACGGTTCCCTATAAAGGAAAGTCTCTAATTACATCTTAGGAAGGGTCTCTTCCTAGAATACTCTAAAGAAATAAGTGGTTATTCCTAAAGACTACTAAGGTAGCTTTCAAAGAATTGATTTTTGGAAATTCAATTGGGAGAGGTCCAAATTGGAGAGAGTTATTTTTAAGAGTCAAATGGAAAAGAGTAGGAAATGCCTATTGATCTTGGTGCCCAAGTAGATATTTCATCTATCTATGATTCTTAAATTTGAGATTTAATTTTAAATTTCAAGTTGTCATTTTCTTAGAAATCTAGGACTTAGATTCTAGACAAGACTACATAAATGCCTAGGGTTGAAGACTTATTCTTAAAGGATGCTTAACCTAGTCAGTTCGACACATGTCGATGCTCGACCTAGTTCTATTTTTGGGAATCTTTGGTCATTCTCTTCACTTGAAGGAACTAACCTATCCCACGACTCTTACGGACTTACGACATGCACGGCGCCGCTAACACCACCTAACCGCATTTTAAAATCATGAGGCTAAGTCATATGAATGGCTAGGTCATTTACAATTTTAGGAAAGAAATCTATGAACCTAGACTTACTCCTTAATCCCTAAGATCATGTAGGGTATGAAGATACATATAACTAATGCACATTTTCGATTTTAATAATTTTGACTCGATTCATTTAGGCCATAAGGATACAATTTATGCCTAATGTGTGCAATTAGAAAAAGATCATGGGCCAAATCAAAATAGAAGAAGGTGTGCTTCCATCATAGGCTCTCAAAGGTCAAGCCTAGGTAAAGATGGAATTCCTTCATCAATCAAGAGTGAAACAATATGATTATGCATGACATCCTAAGGGGTTGCTACATATTTTTATCTTATTTTAATACCTAGGCTTTTATGTGAATATTATGAGTTGTATTTATTTTTATGTTTGATTGATTTAGTTGGGTAGAAAATTTAGTTTATCCTATGAGCCTACGTCGGGCATACATCACGATAAACATAGCACAGAAAGAAACCTAAGAAAAGCATGTTATTTCTATTACACCCAAAATAAATCAAGCCAAATTAAATTATATAAGAAAAAGGCCAATCCAGCTAGGTACTGCTGTACACCCCAGAAGAGAGAAAATTGGGCAGCCGAGTTCTGCCCTTATACAACCCGGCCTAGAACTACAAGTTTAAATCTATGGGTCTTTTTTTTAAAGTCTCCTTCTTCATTGACATCCAGACTCCACGGGACCACCCATCTGGTTGGGTCAACTCCTGTAATCCTAGACCCCATAGATCCTAACCTAATTCTAAGCTCAAATTTACATTTAAAATTCAAAAAAAATCCTAAGCCAAAAGCAGGATGTTAGGAAATACACACAACATACAAAGCATTTTTTATTTCACAAACATGCGGGCTTAACATTAGTTGCTTGCCAAGCCCACCTGTCCTATGGACTATGTTAAGGGATTTTACTGTAAGCAAACATTAATTTTATGATTTATTTATTACGATCCCTTTAACACAGTCCCTTGTAGAAAATAGTGTCAAATCTAGAAAGAATGCCCTAACATCCAGTCTAATGAACAAACAAGCTTAGGCATCTAGTCTAAAGCAATACACCACACAGACATGTGAAGCACATCACAACATATCACAGGAGATTAAAAGAAAATCACAAAATGATCTAACCTAGATCTAGGTCCATGACCTAAATAATCTAGTGTGTGTAGTAGTGGGGTTTGTGTGGTAAGTCTTTGCTAGGCCTTTAAGTTTAAGTTTTGAAGTTTGAAATTTGAATTAGTTTAATTTTTACCATTGGTTGGTTTCAATTCAAATGATTTAATGATTTAATTCTCATTTTTATGTTCATTTTATTTTGTTAAAGTTGTATAGGTTTTAAGAATGAATAATGGAATGATTTCATTTTTGGATGGAGCTCTTTACATTCAACATCCTAAATCCTAATGAAGTTTCCAAAAGGCTAATTAAAATCCTTAAGTATTTTAATTAATCCTTTTGATTTCAATTATGTTTGAATTTGATTTATGTTATTTCATTTGTTTGAATTAATTTAATTTGTTTGATTTATTTCATTTTAAATTAATTTATATGGATTTCATTTGATTTGTCTTATGTTACTTTAAAGAGTTTAATTTTTGTTTGATTTCATTCAATTTAACTTAAGATATTAAATTATGAATTTGTAAGCTTAAGTTTTAAGTCCATTAATATGAATTAATGTCTTAGGTTTGTTCATAGATTATTCTTAACCTAAAGTACTTAGGTTGATTACTTAATCTGATTTGATTAATCAAGGTTTTAAGTTCATTATCTAAATTCATTAAGGATGAATGTTTTGTTAAATTTAACTTGTTGTTTAATTATGTTTGAATTTCATTAAGTATTTATTTTCTTACAATTTTGATATTTGATTAAATTCTCTGACTTAGAAAGTTTTAATGAATTACCCTAAGTTTTTTTATGTTTATTTCAAATTGGTTCAATTTATTTGTTGATTTAATGAATTAATGATTATTATAAATTATTATTTAGTTCATATTGACCTAGAGATTTGTAAAATCAAGAATTCCAAATTTATAGACCAATTGGGTTTCAGATAATTATGACAAGTGGAGTTTCATGCCAATTTTATGTTCCTAAAGTTTTAGTTTAATTAGAGATGTAATTAGGGTGTAATTAAGATTTTAATTATTTCATTAAAACCTAAATTAAGATTAATTTATTAATATTAATTACAATATTTTATTTTTTACATATTCTGAAATACCTTTCCAATGAGGGTTTATTCATAATTTTAGATTAACTAGTTGATTTATTATGATTTAATTAATTTCAATTAATTTAATTGAATTACTTTATTTTTTTATTATTAAATTAAATTAATTAAGTTCATGTTAGGTTTATATTAGTTTAATTAAGTTCAATTATTATTTTGATGTTCATTATTTTGATTTAAGATTATTAAATTAAAATTTTATAATTATTTTATTAAAGGGTAATTAATTTATTTAATTTAAGGGTTAACTCACATAAAATTTTAATTTCATTTTATTTCAGAGAATTAAATCCCCAAAAAATTTACCTAAGGTATGTTTTATGCTTAATTTCATTTCCCCAAAGTTTCAAATTAATTGGATTATTAATTTAAGAGTAATTAAGGTTTAATAGTTTTCAATTAAACCTAAATTAAGAAAAAATCACCCAGAACAATTGGGGATTTTAATTTCAATAGATTTCTCTCATTAGGACAAATCCATAGAGTTTTTATTTATATTTTTTTGATTTTTCTTTGATTTGTTATGATTTTTAAAGTTTTAGAATATTTTTAAAATTAATTAAATCGCTTGTTTTAAGTTACGGGTCCCATTTTAACTAAAATGAGGATTAGCTTTGGACCGTCAAAGATCAAAGATCGGGCGGTCCGATGATCCGCGGTTTGCGGATCAAGAGCGTGTCGAGGTTGATCCTGCGCGAGACAAATCGCGTTGATCGGTGCGGTCCCTATTATTCTTGCGATTCCTAAAGGGATTTAATCAAAATTAACAGCCTAGATCTGGACCGTCCATCTCTTTTTAAAAGAAATGGATGGTCATGATTTCGCCTCTCCCGATCTCTGTAGGAGCCGAGGACCGTCCAACTTGTTTTGTTAATATATTTTGATATACTTAACCAAATTGGATGATTCAAAGTGCTACATGATCGTTGAAAGATCCTCTTTCAATCCATATGGCTTGATCTCACCAGAGAACACGCCTTGTAGGGATATGATCATGGCCAAAAGCTTTGAAGAAAAGAGGGGTTCAATAATGGCATACCTTGATTTAGGGGATCTAAAAGGCTGGAATCAATTGAAGTAGCTTTGATTCTTCAATAGAAAGCCTTGCTTCAAAGGAATTTGGAGAATTCCTTGTGGTTTGATCACTAGCTCAAGCTTTGGATTCAAAATTTGGTTTTGATGGTTCCACTGATTGAGAACACTTGGAAGGAAGGGGGGATTTTGTTTGGCTTGATTTTGGCTTGGGATGGTGTATGAGAGCTTATTCATTTTTTTTTTTTTTTGAGGAGGTCTGTATGTGATTATTTCTCCTTGGCCGAAACATCATATATCATTTCTACTTTATTTCTTTTTCTTCGAGAAGCCAATTCTCTCTTGAAGGCAGCCATCACTTGAAGGCAGCCTTCATTGGCTCATCACTTGAAGGCGACCTTCACTTGAAGGTACCATCCTCTTGAGAGGTGGGGATAATTTTTCTTCTCTTTTCCATTTTTTTCTCTTTTTTTATTTATTTTACTTTTATTATTTCCATGCAATATGACATTATCATCTTAGTTTGAATTAAAGTATGATATGCTCAAATTAATCTCAAAATAGATTTGAGATTAGATTTAATTGCATTTGAGTTTTCTTAGGGATTTGAGATTAACTTTTTTTTCCTTCAATTTGTTTAGTTTATTTTTTTAATACCATAATGTAATTTGATGATCAATTGCATTATGATTTAATTAAATATTTAATTTGATTTTAAATTTAATTTCATTTTAACTCATTTTGCTTAAAGTGGGTTAGGTATGATTTCAAATGAGTTCAAGTGATCAATTTAAATTCAAATGAAATGGGTTTTCTTCATTTTATTTTAATTTGATTTATTTGAGTTAATCCAAATTGAAAATTTGGATTGATTCTACCTATATCACATAGGTTAGAACAAACTCAAAAAGATTTTCTAGGACACTAGGTGAGGTGTCCTAAACATTGAATTAAGAAAATCTTATTTGAGATTAGGATCTCTCAAATGCCAAATTAACCTCATCCAAAAATGAGGTCAACAAAATTTTTTCATCTAATATGAAAGAAAGCTAGTAAAATTTATTCCTACTTGATGTTGCAATATATGCATAAGTTATTCATTGTAGTAAATTTTGTGGCATTACTTAATGATTATAAAGTGATTAGGACACATTGCGCATAAGTAAAAGATATAAAATTAAGCATAGTGGTATTGATATTTTTCATAATTCATGCATTATGTTGTTATATGCATTTGAAGTCCTTGCAAATAAAGTATAAGAGGTTTTAAGTTATAATTATAGTACACGAAATGAATGTGGAATTTATTTATATTAGGCATGTTGCACAAAGTAATACTTTCATAATAGAAATGAGAAAAAGGTTAAAATTGTCTCTTGACTTTTATGTAGATGTTTTAGTCTCAAATTATATAATATGTCTACTTGTATCCTTTGACTCTTCAAATCTACTAATAAGTAGTCCCTTAATTGGATGTTTTGCATTAAACAATATGACTTTGTGGTTCAAAGATCATATTACATGACCATATATTTCTAGCGCATTGAGCTCTAAAATCAACTATAAATTTAGGTCAAAAGAATGAATTATAGCCAATTTAGTAATTTTTTACCTCACTTTTGGAGTGAGTTCTCAAATTCCTCATCATAGATCTAGGACTCTTATGGACAATAAGAGTTCCTTAGTCTTAAGATACTTCTAGTGATTAGGAGAACACTTAACCTATGCCTAGAGACTTAGAAGGGTTAGCCATATGGATAGGTCATACCTTAGGTACTTAGGGAGACTTGCCTACCCTGTTGCCTAAACCCAACCTATATTCACCTTCTCAAACCAAACCCAAATCAATTTCCAAACTCTTAATCAATCCCACGATCAAATCCAAGCTCAAAATTCTCCATAAACCTTATGATTGAATTCCATGGCCTTAACCTTAGCCAAGTCCAATCCAATTCCATTTTAATTGATTTTCTCAAAGATCAATTCAATCTCTCAATTGTTAATCAAATCCAAATCCAAACTCAATTCCAAATAATTGAAACCCAAAATCAAATCCAAGTTCCAAAATTTCTTCCTAAGCCATATGACCCACTCTCATAATCTTAACCAAATCTCCACCTAAGTTATCCCAAACTTGATTGATTTCTTTATAAATCAATTATTCTTTCATTTATATTCACAAATACAAATAAAATCCACACTCAAATGACCAAATCCAAATCAAACTAAATCAAGCCAAGCCAAGACCCTTCTTAAGCCATACGGACCTACCTCCATAAGTTTAACCAAATCATAACCCAAATCAACCCAAAATCAATTGGTTTCTTTATGAAAAAATTATTCCTTCATTTATATTTATAAATATAAATGAAACCCACCTTCCAATAACCAAAAATAGATCAAACTAAATTGATTTCCTTCTTAGCTCTTTTTGACCTACTTCAATGAGCATGGTTAAATTTGCTTCTAAATCACTCCAAACTCAAGTGATTTTCTCATAAATCATTTATATCTTCATTTATATTCCCAAATATAAATGAAATATAAATCCAAATGGCCAAAACCAAATCAAAAATCAAACCAAAACCCAATTTATACCCTTTAAGCCATTTCCTTAGACATAGCCAAATCCTATCCAAACCAAAAAAATTAATAGATTTTCTCTTGAATCAATCATTCCTTCAATCATTAATCCAAATACAAATGAAACCTACAATCATCAAACCAAACTCAAGTCAACCCAAGTCAAGCCTAAGTTAGCCCTTTTAACATGAAAACTTCAAATGAGCCAAAATCCATTGGACTCTAAATTGATTGCAGTTGAATTTATATTTCAATCCTAAGCTTATGTATAAGTTCAACTAAACTTGAATCAAACCAAAAGTAAGCCAATTGACCCATTTAGGCCCACTTGACCCAAAGTGGCCTAAAGGACCTTTTTGAACCAAGTTCTAATCCAACCCAAATCGAATTGAACCAAGCTCATCCAAGCCTCATATCATGATCATTGATCACCCTAGGATGATCAATTGCCTTGAAGTGGGTCAAACCAAGTCAACTTGGTCATTTGACCAAGTCAACCTTAGCCCAAATGAAACCTAAACTAGCCCAGACTCATTCAACACCAAATTGATTGAAACTGTTGAGTCACACCAACTCATAATCAATGATTGAACATGACTTGACCCTCAATTGAGTCAAACTAAGTCAAATTGGCCATTTGACCCAAGTTGACCCAAATTATCTTAAAAGGCTAAAATGGGTCAAATAATAATCTAACCCAAATTGATTGCAACTAATGGTTCAAGTTTATTCCAAATTGATTATTTAACTTGACCAAAGCCATAATTGAGCCCAATTTGACCAATTGGTCAACTTGACCCAACCTAGCCCAAATTGACCTAAAGTGTCAAATTGGAAAAACCAAATTAAATTCAAATTGATTCAAACCAAAGCCTACAATCATTTTCAATTAACCAACTCAACTTTAACCAACACCTAACCCAAGCCAATTTGGCCAATTTGGTCAAATTGGTCAACTTAGCCCATTTGACCTATATGAATCCAAATGAGCCAAAATCAAACTCAGGCCAAATTAATTAAAACCACTATAACCTAAACTCTCCAAATCATCATTTAAACCTAACCCAAGCCTTGGTTTGACCTTACGTATTGCTCAACCTTTATTCAAGCATGACCCAAATTGAACCCATATGACCAAATTGAGCCAAAACCCATGAAACCAACCAATGGGACTTTGGGAGTTGACCAAGCCTGATCCAACCCCATCCTAGGTCAACCCAAAATGAGCCCAAACCCATTTGGATCCAAGTTCAATGCAGATCCTCCATGGATCCACTCCCACATTAGATTTTTTTTCTCATATGGCAAAGTCCACCCTCCTCTCATCATTGGCAGCCATCAAACTTCTAAATACAGCATCCCTAAACGTCCTAACCCACCCTAAAGGGCTACGACTCACCATGGACCAAAGGGAGGTGAGCAAATTCCCCTCCCTTACAAATCGATCAACCAAAGGATCCAAGCTAAGAGATCAGCCAAGATCAAGCCTTTAGCCACCTCTTAAGCATTCCTTTAACCAAACGAGCCACGTAGGCTTGATGACGACCACTCCGGTGCTCTAGCGACAACTGGCTAGTTGAAAAATGGGAAGTAATCTCCTCCATCCACCTCAGTAAATCGAGGGGTATACCCCCTCAATTTGAAAGGGAAATCATTTCATTCTAATTGTCTGAGCTTCCAAGGGCAAATTCGAGCCTCCTTATAATCCCTAGAGTGATTCCAAGCTTTCCACCTTTGGCATTTCTCCTTCCCAAGCAAGACCAAAATAGGGGAGCTCAATCACAATTCCAACTCCTTCATTTCTCAACCAAACTTTAATTCCACTTACACACACCTTCCACATACCTCATCGAGGCTACCCAAGGCTTCCTTAGAGTTCTAAACCCATCGAGCTAGGAGTTTGATCACCACTGAGCTCCAAATTGATGAAAGTTAGTCCATCAGTGAATGAAAAGAAATTTGCTTGTGTGTTGCTTAATAGGGTCTCATCTCTATTAGACAAAGCTACCTCCATCAATCCCACCATTGGTCTTGAGCTCTGGCGAGGTAATTTCTCAAAATTGTAGATATAGGGAATTTTTCATGGATCTTTGTGAAGAGAATTCTCATGTGAGCCAATCCTAGCTGTTAGATCCTTGCAGATCCCTCCCATGAAGGTGTGGGTTAATTTTTGGAGTGAATCCAAGCTCGGGTGAGCTTAGATCGAATGATTCATGGCGGACGGCCTCCGTCATTCGTCGCTCAAAGGAGGAGAGAACACGGGTTGTCCAATCTATGTGATTGGAAAGGATGGCTCTAATTAGATCAAGCTAAATCCATCAATTTTATCCCTTTATGCTGAAGGATTGATCTACACCATCTGATCTGAGTTTGGACAAAGGAGATAAATACCACGTCCGCCGCTAGCTGACTCAGCACGTGGATGTGACTACTTAAATAACCAATCCCACGACACCATGTAGAAAACACATCACGTCAGCACACCATGTGACACTAATGGGATTAAGGCTTAATTAGGTTATTTATTGAGTTTTTAAGGTTGAAACTTCAATAATTCGTAACTAATTGTAAAAAATCCAAAAAAATATAAATAATGGCTCATTTTAAAGGTATTTTAGAGAACACATTAAAATAACCCTTAAATAATTTTAAAGGGTAATTTTAGCTTAATTAAGATTTAATTAAAATTTTAATTAGCCTAATTACTCCTTAATTAATTAACCAATCAATTTCAAACTTTTTGAGAATGTTTAGGGGGTTGACCTCTGCCTCCCTTATTTTTCTTGGAATTTATTGGTTGATTAATTAGAAAAATTAATTACCTAAGCCCTAATTATCTTCTTAATTTAATTAAGTGATAATTAAGCATATGAATAGTAATTAATCAATAAATTGGACCCCTTAATCATTATCTAATATTTGGGGAGATTTGGCGAATTTGATAGGGGCCTCCCTCCTAATCTTTCCCTAAGTTTCTCCTCTATTTCAATAAAAATGCTAAGCAAAGATTAACAAACTAATTAATGACTTAATTAGTTAAATTGAAACTGAAATCATACCAAATCCTATTTGATTAAGTAAGGGGCTTATGGAATTAGGTTGGGACCCCTTTCCCATCCTTTTTCCCCTTAAGCCCACTCATTTCAAAGGATAATTAATTAAATTTTGTAATTAAGTAAAGAGAAATGGATTAGTGGATTAATTACTTGATTAAAAGTGTAATTGCATCTAATTTTCCTTAATTGATCCATGGGTAGATCTTTAGGTGTTCAATAACCTAAAGAGGTTTAATGAAATTATGGTTAGCTCACATATGTGAGAAAACCATAGAAGTAATAAATAAGTTCCTTAATTAATTGATTTAATTCATACCTTAACCTAATTAATCCATAAAAAAATTAATGATTATCTTTTCATTAAATCAAATTAACTCACATGAAATGGAATTAGGATTAGCAAACCTCTTCTCACATCTCCTAAGTCAAATCAAACATGAAATTAAAATGATATTAAGAATTTTTGGTTTATTTTAAATGAGCTTATTTAATATAATTGTCCGTAAGAGTTAATTGGATTGAATGAAATCATGTGCTTATGTCCCTTTATTTCTTTTCAATCCTATTAAATGTTGTATGACACTTGATTCATGCATTCATCTCTTGTAAAATTAATTAACTTAAATGATTTCCTTTATGTCAAGCTTGCATGTATTGATTTAAATTAATATATGTGTGGCTATTATCATTATTAAATCAAAATATATTTTCCAAAACTTAAAAATGAATGATTATATATGCTATGAATGCTAGTTATAAATACATAGGATATGTGTGTGATTATAGCTTAAGTGCATGAAGTGAAGTTTCTTTTCTTTCATTCATGCCTTCATTTGTGTAAGTAAGAATGTTAAATGGTATATAGCTTGGACATCCCGAGAATGCGAGGCTTTAGTTAGCCCCAAGGAGTTCATTTAATTACCTCTTCCCTAGTTTAACAATGGCACGTACTCCATTTGATTTCATTCTTACATACTTCAATACTAGAATTTAGATAAAACTTTATTCCATATGCATAAATATTTTAATATATATATATATATATATACAACTTTTGTATGATTTTTCCACTATTATAGCCATTTGTACATTCATGTGTATTTAAAAGTAGTGGGTATATCTAGTCTAGACATTCCAGAGATGCAAGGCTTTAAGTAGCCCCAAGGAGGTCTTTACCTCACTCCCCTGGTTTAATAATGATGAAGTATCCACTTAAACCTTTTATACACTTGAATGTGCATTTAGCTAATGAATGAAAATCTCATTTTCTATTAAGAAAGACATGCATTCATATTTGCTCAAATGATTGAATCGATTGGTCACATGGTTTAAAACCTTCTTTCTTATATTCATGTGTATAAACTTACATATGTTTGAATGTAATGGGTATATGGTTTGGACATCATGGGAACACGAGGCTTTAGCTAGCCCTAAGGAGGTCATTTGATTACCTCACTTCCTTTATTAACAATGACATGTATTATTTAATTTCATTCATATGTATTTTTATATAAGAATTTAGATAGAGTTTTAAATTAATATGATAAAATAATTCAATCAAATGAAACATCTAAATTCTAAATGCATATACTTACAACTGTCATTTAAGTGTGCTAAAAATATATTGCATGTATATGTATGCTTAAGATTTAATCATATGCATATTACATATGATGGAAAGAAATGAATGAGCATGTGTCATGTGATAGTAATTAATTCCAATTAATCTTAAGGGATGAAAGTGATAAATCTCCTCTTTTCTTCTCTTTATAACACTTAGTTGCTAAGTGTCAGTCAAATGAAACAAAAGTAAATGCTAAGTAAAAATTCCCAAATCAATTAAAACACTTTAAGTAAAACCACCTTTTATGATTAAACAACCTTTCATATTTAGAAAATCATAACAAAGCCTATGTGGTGTTTATTTTTAGATGTGGGACACCACACAGATCTTAAAAGATACTTATTGAAGTGATCGGGTACAACATTAAGGAATGATGCACTTATCTTGAGAGATAGAAACATCACCCTACAATGGACCTAATCACCTAATAAGGACTCCTAAGGCAAGATGGGTCATGAAATGTACCAGGAATTTTCTCCTACTTGGAAAAGTATAGCAGGGTTTATTTTAAGCTGGATTTATTAAGTTCTATGAGGGCAAGCCCCATAGTTCATTACATTCTTGGAAATGAAATTCCTTAAGAATACTCTTGATTAAAGTAGAAATTAAAGTCTCCAAAGATTTCAAGGCTAGACTATCAAAGGATTGGTTGTATTTGGAAATTCAAGTGGAAAAACCTAAGGAGAAGACTTATTATTGAAGCCAAAGAGAATGAGTAAGAAATGCTCATGATACTAGAAAGCCTAATGAGCATTCTAATATATCATATGGTTGGGCTTTATATGTTTGAAATTAAAGTGATTGATTTTATTAAAGTTTATATTTTTGTTAGAAAGCTAGGACTTATAACCAACAACACAAGGTTGTGAAAATGCTTAAGAGGTGAGGATTTATGCTAGTAGCCCGAAGGAAATGGCAACCTTGGATTCTATATCTAAGAAGCTTTAGCATAAGCCAAAGCATGACCTAAGTCTAAGCGAAGATGGGTATATGGTTTACCTCCACAAGAGAGGATAATCCACCCGACTATTAAACTTATAACCGCTTGAAGTGGCAGCTAGCTAACTCCTCCTACACTTTAAAACCATATAGGAAAGTCATATGATTTTGCAAGATAGTTAGTTTATTATTATTTAGAAAGAGACTTAAGTCCTTAAACCCACTCCATAAAGAGACTAGAGCATGAGTGGTATGAGTAATGACTTAATCTAATGCAAATCATTCAATTTTCATTTGATTTTTTTTTACTCTTAATTTTGACAAAGGCCATAATATTTCTTATGCCTAAATGCATTTTGAAATGAGATTATGGGCTAAATCAGAGAGAAAGAGGTATTTTACACCATAGAGGAGACCCTCAAAGGTCAAGTCTTCTCCTATCATATAAGGATGGAAATTCTCTCTTAATAAGAGTGAGACAATATGAATGCATAATGTTAAACATACAACATTCAACTAAGGGGTTGCTAAATCTTTCAATTATCTTATTTAATGCCTAAGCTTTATGGTGAGGTTATGAATTATAGAAAATTTTAATTATAAGTTGTAGTTGGGTAGAAAATTTATTTTTTCTAAGAGCCTAATCACATCCAGGTCATACATTAAAGCATCAAACATATAAGAAATTAAGAAAAGCACGCCATTTCTAATGCATAATTTTAAACAACATCAATCAATTTTATAAAAACTAGTGTAAAAGAATAAAAGGTCGGCAGTTGGGTACCGCCGTACAACCCAGAAAGAAAAGATGGGTAGTCGAGCTCTACCCTTTTACAACTAAAAAAATGAAATAATAAATACAATTTACAAATGATAAATGCTATGAGGGGTCTTCAAATCTTCAAGTCTTCATGTCTCCTTCATTTCTTCATATCTTTTCTCTTTTGATTTGGTAGGCTTCAAGGAATCACATTGCACCCAAGGATAAAGCCTTCTAGCCAATGGTCATCCTAAACCCCCATATCACTAATCCTAATTCATAATGCAAAATTACATTAAAAATAGGAAAAGTAAATCTAATTACACCTGCAAAATAAGTGTTGGTTAAACACACATACAACCCAAGCAGCTTTATTTATAATTTGGACTTAGCAACCTGCACATAGGTAATCAAGACCACTTGTACTAACTTGGATTATTCTTAGGGGCTTAAGTAATCTACAAAGAGAGCATTTAAATTTATTTTTCAATGTCCTTTAAGCATAATCCTTTGTAGAAAATATGATTAGATTAATAACATCCCATCCACGAAATATACACCCTAACATCCAGTCTAAAATAAAATATACATTACACCATGCACCATACTAACATAAATCTAGAAGTGGTGACTTAATCTAATGTGTGTGTGTATTAAGGCTTGTGTAGTATGTCCTAACTAGGCATTAACGTAAAGATCTTCTAAGTGTGAAAGAATTTTTAATCATAAGAGATTGATTTTTAATTGACTTGAGAATTTTACTTAGTGTTTTCTTTTGCTTCATATGGCCTACACTTAGCAACTAAGTGTTGGAAAGAGAAGAAAAGACGTTGCCCTCTTTCATCCCTACCCTAAGCCACTTTCTAAGACATGTTGATTTAATTTGATTCCCTTTAGTGTATGGCGTATTATATTTTTTTAATTAATCCTAATTTTGGGTTCACTTTAAATAATTCCATTTAATATGAAAGGCTTCTTAGGATTTACTCATTTGAATTACTATCATATGACATATATCAAGTTATTCCTTTCAATCACATGTAGCATGCATACGACTTAATTCTAAGTGTAACTATACATGCAACATATTTCTTTTAGCACACTTTAAATGAAAGATGTATGTATGTATTTTGTAGAAAATGGGATTTTAATTCATTAGCTACATGCACATTCAAGTGTATAAAAGTTTTAACCAAGTACTTCGCCATTGTTAACCAGGGGAGTCAGGTAAAGACCTCCTTGGGGCTACTTAAAGCCTCGCATCCCTGGAATATCCATACTAGATATACCCAATGTTCTTGAATACACATGAATGTACAAATGACTACAAGAATAGAAAATCATACAAAAGTTGTATTTCTTTTAATTGAAAGGAGATTTTCTTTCATTAGCTAAATGCACATACAAGTGCATACAAGTTTTAAGTGGATACTTTGCTATTGTTAACCAGGAGAGTTAGGTAAAGACCTCATTGGGGCTACTTAAAGCCTCGCATCTCTGGAATATCCAGACTATATATGCCCACTATTTTTAAATAAACATGAATGTAAAATGACTACAAGAATGGAAAATCATACAAAAGTTGTATTTTTTTCAATTAAATTATTTATATATGTGAGCTAAAGTTCTATCTAAATTATAACATATAAATACATAAGAATAAATACAAACAAATGTGTCCTTTTCAAATGGATTATACATTTGTTAACATTCAAACTTTATGTAAATCCATGTAGACTAAAGATAGTGAACTCCATATCACATGTTATAAGCTATAGACATATGCAAGCTTATAAATATTTATAACTATTAGCACTCCAAATATTACAATTGATTTATATACTTTTGAAAATAATTTTGATTTAATAGTGATAATAGCCACACATATTTGTAGTTTATTTTCAATTTATGTGTATGGGGGACACCACACAGATCTGAGGTGTACTTATTGAAGTGATCGGGTGTGACATCAAGGATTAACGCACTCAAAAGATAGAAATCACTACCCTATAATGGACCTAATTACCTAATAAGGACTCCTAAAGCATAATGGGTCTTCGAATATACCAAAAAATTTTCCTCTACTTTACATGGATGAATGAAGTAAGGTTTATTTAAACTAGGTTATAAAGTTCCCTGTGGGAGCAAGCCCCCATAGTTAATTACATCCTAAGGAAAATGAATTCCTTAGGAATACTCTTGATTAAAGTAGGCAATTATTATCTCCAAAGATTTCAATGATAAGACTATCAATAAATTAGCTATGTTAAAAAATTAAATGAGATAGATAAAAAAGGAGAGACTTATTATTGAAGCCAAAAGGAGATGAGTAGGAGATGCTCATGATACTACAAACCTAGTGAGCATTCTAATATATCCTATAGTTGGGCTTTATATGTTTGAAATTGAAGAGAATTATATATTTCAATTAAAATTTTATTATAAAACTAGGACTTATAATCCCATAATATAAGGTTGTGGAAATACCTAAGAGGTGAGGATTTATGCTTGTAGCCCGAAGGAAACAGCAACCTCAGATCCTAAGTCTAGAGAACTTTAGTGAGGGCCAAAGCATGTCCTAAATCTAAGCGAAGATGGGTATATAATTTTATCTCCACAAGAGAGGGTAAACTATCTGACTGCTGAACTTATAATCGCCTAGAGTGGCAACCAACTAACTCCTCCTACATTTTAAAACTATTTGTTCAAGTCATATGATTTTGCAATATGGTTAGGTTGTTTTTATTTAGAAAGAGACTAGAGTCCTTAAACCCACTCCCTAAGAGACTAAAGCATAAGTGGAATGAACAATGACTTGATCTAATGCAAATCTTTTCAATTTTTATTTGATTTTGTACTCTTTATCTTGATAAAGGCTATAGAATTTTATATGTCTAAATGCATGATGAGATAAGATTATTAGCTAAATCAAAAAGAAAGAGGAGTTTTCCACCAGTGGAGACCTTCAAAGGTCAAGTCTTTCCCTATCATGCAAGGATGGAAACCCTCTCTTAGCAAAAGTGAAACAAGATGACATGCATGATATTAAGCATAAAACATCCAGCTGGTTACTAAATCTTTTAATTATCTTGATTTAATGCCTAGGCTTTATGTGAGGTTATGAGTTATTTAGAAAATTTAGTTATTAGTTGTAGTTGGGGTAGAAAATTTAATTTTCTTTAAGAACCTAACCGGATCCAGGCCACACATTAAATCACTGGATATAAAGAAACTAAGAAAAGACATACCATTTTTATAGCACAAATATAAACACAATATCAAATAATTTATAAACCCAATATAAAAGAATAATAGGCCGGTGCAGTCTGGTACTACTGTACAACTTGAAAAGAGAAATGGGTAGTTGAGCTCTACCCTTATACAACCCGATATATGAAAGAATAATTACAATTAGAAATAAATAAATGCTATAGGGGTCTTCATTCTTCATGTATCCTCTTCTTATCCTTTGTTTGGATTTGCTTGCTTCAAAGGCATCATAGGGGCCCTCCCAGGACAAAGCCTTCAAGCCACCGATCATCCTAATCCCCCATAACACTAATCCTAATTCCTAATGCAAGATTACATCAAAAATAAGAAAAATAAATCTAACACACAAAATAAGTGTTAGCTAAACACACCATATAACCCAAGAAATTATATGTATAATTTGGACTTAGCACCCTGCACATGGGTCACTAAGTCCACCTGTCCTAATTTGAATTATGCTTAGAGGTTAAACAACCTGCAAAAGAGAGTATTTATATTTATTTTTTATGCACCTTTAAGCACAATCTCATGTATAAAGCATAATTAGGCTAATCATGACCTAACATTCAGTCTACGAAGCATACACCCTAACATCCAATTTACAACAATACATCATAAAACTAAATATATGACAAACCATGCATCGTTCTAACATAAGGCTAAAAGTGGTGACTTAATCTAAGGTGTGTGTATTAAATTATGTGGTATGCCTTAACTAGGCTTTATTATAATTTTTTTAAGTAAGAAAGGATTTAATTTGAAGGATGATTTCACTTTAAGTGACTTAATTGATTTGTGAGTTTTACTTAATTTTTTCTTTTATTTCACTTGATTTACACTTAATAAAGAGAAGAAAAGAGAGGATCACTCTTTTTTATCCCTATCTTAAGTCACATCTAAAGAAAATTAATTAAATTAATTCTCTTTAGTGAATGGCTTATTACATATTTTAAATTAATCCTAAGTTTAGGTTAATTTTAAATAGACTTATTCGATAAGAAAAGTATTTTAAGGTTAATTGGAGTTAATTATTATCACACAATACATGTTTATTCATTTCTTCCCATCATATATAACATGCATATGATTAAGTCCTAAGCATATCTATTAGGCAACATATTTTTGACACACTTAAATGTAGGATGCATAAATGAGTTTTATAGAAAAAGAGGATTCTCATTCATTAGCTAAATACACATTAAAATGTATGAAAGTTCTAAGCAAGTACTTTACCATTGTTTGACCAGGAGAATGAGGTAGGAACCTCCTTGGGGTGTCTAGATTAGTTATACTCACTATTCTTAAATACATATGGATGTATAAAAACTATAAGAATAAAAAATTATGCAAAAAAAAGTATTTTTGTTTTGAATTATGTACATAGAATAAGATGAAGTTTTCATTCATTAGCCAAATACACACACAAGTGTATAAAAGTTATAAGCAAGTACTTCACCATTGTTTTACCAGGAGAATGAGGTAGGAACCTCCTTGGGGCTACTTAAAGTCATGCATCCCCGGGTGTCTAGACTAGTTATACTCGCTATTGTTAAATTCTCATGAGTACACAAATAACTATAAGAATGGAAATTATACAAGAATTGTATTTTGATTTATTTATACATGTGAACTAAAGTTCTATCTAAATTATAACATGGATATACATAAGAATAAACCCAAGCAAGTGTTGTGTCCTATTCAAATGAACTATACACTTGTTAATATTCATATCCTTATGTAAATTCATGATGATTAAGGAAAAGAGAATTTCATATCACATGTTCTAAGTTATAAGAACATACAAGCTTATTAATACTTATAATTATCATTACTTCATGTGTTATAGTTGATGTATATATTTTTCAAATAATTTTTTATTTAATAGTGATAATAGCCACACAAATTTTTAATTAAGTCAACACATGCAAATTTGACATAAAGGAAATCATTTATTTTTGATTAATTTTTGAAAGAAGTGAATGCATGAATCAAGTGGCATGCAACATTTTAATATGATTGGAAAGAAATAAAGAAACACAAAATATATAATTTCATTCAATCCAACTAATTCCTAAGGACAATCATATTAAATAAGCTTATTTAAGACAAACCAAAGTTTCTTAAAGTCATTTTTGATTTTATGTTTATCTTGATTTAAGAGAGATGTGAGAAAGAGATGTTTGTTAATCCTAATCTCACTCCCCATATGTGTAAATTAATTTGATTTGATAAGAAGTAATCAATTGATTTTAATGGATTGATTAAGTTAAGAATGATTAAATCAATTAATTAACCCTTTCCTATGTTATCTTAAGATAGTTAAATAATTATGAGCTAATATAATATGCAAACAAACCAAAAAGTAAATAGCATTGCTTCTATGAAATGAAAGGGGACTAATGCAATTAGCTCATAATCATTTAATAATTAAGCTTAAGGAACCATTTTAATTACTTTCATGATTTTCTCACACATATAAGCTAATCATAATTTCATTAAGCTCTTTAGATTCTTGAACACCTAAAATTCTACCCAAGATGGATTAAGGAAAAATTAGATTTAATTAGATTTTTAAATCAATTAAACCAATAATCTATTAAATCACCTCTCTTAAAAAGGGACTAACCAAAGTTAATGATCATCTTGAAATGAGATGGGCTTAAGAGAAAAGGTACGGAAAGAGGTCCCCACTTATTTCTATAAGCCATCCATTAGATTGAGCATGATTTAATATGATTTGAATTCTAATTTAGCTCATTAAGTTTCTAATTAGTTAATTAATTAATAATTAGGACTTTAGTTAAAAAAAGAGGAAAATTAGAGAAAGGATTAGGGGGGAGGCTCAATCCACTTTCTAAGTCTCCTTACTATTCAATAGTGATTAAGGAGTCTAAATAATTAATTAATCACTGTTCATATACTTAATTATCACTTAATTAAGTTAAGAAGGTAATTAGGCCTTAATCAATCAATTTCCCTAATTAAGCAACCAATAAATTTCAAGAAAAAGTAGGAGAGGCAGAGGTCATTCCCCTAAACATCCTTAAAAAGTTTGAAATCAATTAGATGATTAATTAAGGAGTAATTAAGCTAATTAAGTTTTTAATTAAACTTTAATTAAGCCAAAATTACTATTTAAAATTAATTAAGGATACTTTTAATGGATTACTCTTTAAAATACCAATAAAATGAGCCCTCATTTGTATTTTTTGGATTTTTCTACAATTATTTATGAATTTTGGAAGTTTTAGCATTACAAATAGATTAATTAACCCTAATTAAAGCCCTAATCCTGTCAACACCATGAAGCATGTTGAGTGCAGCATGCTTTCCATGTGGTGTGATGGGATTAGGTATTTAAGTTATCACATCATGCGATTGAGTCAGCCGATGGTGGATGCGCTTTCTTGTGGACCGTCCGATCTAAGATCAGATGGCCATGATTAATCCCATAGTTTAGAGGGAATAATTAGGGGATTTAAGCATGATTTAATCACGATCATCCTTTCTAATCATGTATAATAGACAACCTGTGATATTTCCCCTTCGCAAGCAGTGAAAGATGGATGTCATCCATCTTTCTCCGTATGATCCAAGCTCATTAGAGCTTGGATTGATTCCAAAATGATCTCACACCATCAAAAAAAAGGAACACATCCAATGGCTAAGATTGCATGATGTGCACATTTCTTTTATAAAAGACCAACCCGAAAATCACCTAAATATGATTTTGAAGAATTATCTCACCGGAGCTCAAGATCGGTGGTGGGATCGATGAAGGTAGCTTCGTCTAGTAAAGATGAAGCCCTGTTGAGAAGCATGGGCTTTGATTTGGAGTAGATCCCTTGGGCAACCAATCCACACACTTTAGAGCTTCGATCTTGATCGAACTCAAGCTTCCAGTGGCATTGGAGATTGGGAAATGATTTGGATGGCTTCGATATCATACGAGGAAGGTATGTGCAAAAGGAACTGAAGTTTGGTGGTGAAATGAGAAAGCTTGAATCAAAATCAACCTCCCCTATTTCATTTTGATGTAAAATTGAGAAGGGAGAAGAATGGGGGAGCTTAGGAGCTTGGGGAATGGCTGTGGGAGACACTCCTTCACTCTCTCTGTCTCAAATGAAGATGAATGATGAAATTCCCATTCAAATTGAGGGGGTATACCCCCTCAATTGCTGAGTTGGATGGACGAGATTCAATCCCATTTTCTCGTCGGCCAGCCACCATTAGACCACTAGAATTGTCTCCATCAGGTCCACATGGCTCACCAAGAGTGGGGGAAGGCTTGGGAGGTGGCTCAAGTTCTGATATGGAGAGATTTCATTTCCTTTGTCCATGGGGTGCTCGGTTTGCATGGGAGGTGAGTTAACTCACCTCCCCTTGGTTCATGGAAAGTCCTAGTGTGCTTAGAGTGGGCTAGGAAGATTAGGCATGCTTCATTTAGAAATTGAATGGCTGCCCAAGTGATGGGAGAGTGGACTTTGCCAAATGGGGGAAGGAATCCAATGCAAAGAGGTTTGTCCAATGGCTAATCCCCTTATATGGGCCCACTTTGCTTATGGGTATACTTTGGGCTAACCTAAGGTCAATTTGGGTTGGGTTGGGTCAGCCATCAAAGTCCCTTGGGTTGATTTTGAGTGTTTAGGCTTCATTTGGTCAAATAGGTTCATATGGGTTCATGTTGGGTTGGGTTGATGAATTGATCAAATTGGGTCAAACCAAGGCTTGGGTCATGTTCAAATGATGATTTGAAGAGCTTTGGTTCAAATAATTTAGGTTGGTTTGGCATAGGTTTGATTTTAGCTCATTTGAAATCAAATGGGTCAAATGGGTCAAGTTGACCAATTTTACCAATTTGATGAAATTGGGTTGGGTTAGGTGTTGGTTCATGTTTAAATGGTTAATTATTAATGATTGTAGGCTTTGGTTTGATTTTATTTGGATTTAACTAAAATTTTGGCTAATTTGACCCTTTAGGTCAATTTGAGCTAGGTTGGGTCAAGTTGACCAATTGGTCAAATTGGGCTAAATTATGGCTTCGATTGAGTTCAATAATCAATTTGGAATGAACTTAAGCTATTGGTTGCAATCAATTTGGGCTAGATTGTCATTTGACCCATTTTGGCTTTTTAGGCCAATTTGGGTCAACTTGGGTTAAATGGTCAGTTAGACTTGGTTTAGCTCAATTGAGAGTTTGGTCATATTCAATCATTGATTATGAGTTGGTTTGGATCAATGGTTTCAATTGATTTGGTATATGGTGTATTTTTGCTAGTTTAGGTTTCATTTAGGCTAAAGGTTGACTTGGTCAAAGGATCAAGTTGGCTTGGTTTGACCCAATTGAGGTGATTGATCATCCTAGGGTGGTTGTTGATCATGATATGAGATTTGGATAGCCTTGGTTCAATCCAATTTGGGTTGGATTAGAACTTCGTTCAAAAAGGGTTCTTTAGGTCACTTTTGGGTCAAGTGGATCTAAATGGGACAATTGGTTTGGTTTTGGTTTGATTCAAGTTTAGTTGAACTCATATATGAGCTTAAGATTGAAATATAAATCCAACTACAATCAATTTGGAGTCTAATGGATTTTGGCTCATCTGAAGTTTTCAAATCAAAAAGCTAACTTGGGCTTGGCTTGGGTTTTGGTTTAATTCTGGATTTGATTTTGGCTATTGGATTTATATTTCATTTAAATTTGGGGATATAAATGAGTTATCAGAAAATCACATGAGTTTGGAGCGATTTGGAAGCAAATTTGACCAAGCTCATGGAGGTAGGTCAAAAGAGCTTAATGAGGAGATTAATTTAGTTTGATTCATTTTTGGTCATTGTAAGGTGGGTTACATTTATATTTGTAAATAAAAATAAAGGAGTAATTGATTTATAAAGAAACCAATTGATTTTGGGTTGATTTGTATGATATTTGATTAAGCTTATGGAGATAGGTCCATAAGGCTTAAGGGGGGATTTGGCTTGGTTTGATTTAGTTTGATTCAGTTTTGGTCATTTGGGTATGGATTTCATTTATATTTATGAATATAAATGAAGGAATAATTGATTTATAAAGAATCAATCTAGTTTGGAATAATTTAGGTGGAGATTTGGCTAGGCTTATTAGAGTGGGTCATAGGGCTTAAGAAGGAATTTTGATTTCAAATTTGACCTTCGGATTGAATTATTTGGTTTGGAATTTGGATTTAGATTTGATAAATGATTGAAGGATTGAATTGATCTTTGAGAAAATCAGATGAATTGGGATTAATTTGAATTTGGTTATGGCTAAGTCCACAAGATGAAATCAAAGGGCTTAGGAAGGGTTTTGGATTTAATCATGGAGTTTTATGGAGAAATCTTGAGCTAAGGCTACCTGTCTGCATGGGAAATCATGGAGTTGATAGAACAATAAATTGAACCCAACCTAAGGCCTATCAGTGTGCACCGGTCGTACTGAAGAGAATGCATAATATACTTATATCTCCCAAAGCAAGGATGACCGTCGGGGTGACCCGTTGGTGGCACAAGAAGTCAAACCCGGCCTAAGGGCAACTACTACGAGAGTTTAAACTTGAGGATTTATCTCAAATCAAAAGTAGTCAGGTGATTCCTATAGAGAGTTTTGCTGACATTGCCTTAAAGATAGAATGTCTGCTTGGGAAAAGGTACTGTTGGGGGTTTCCTCCTAATTCACAAGCAAAAAAAAATATTTTTTATTTATATGTTTGTGTGGACCCTGTTGGTGTGTGAGGGAGCACACTGAGAAGGGGCTTATATCAGCCTAGGCCTATCTCAGATTTACTAAACCAAGGGGGAATTTCAATATCTGTAAGATAGATTCTCCAGCCACAAGGGTGGCTACTAAGAAAGGGGACTGTCCAATCTAAGAGTAAGCTGGGTAGTGTCTAAATGGGATCGCTAAGGACATAATCTAAATAGAGTGCCCACAGGGGAGGTGCTGCTAAGGGCTTTATCTTAGACCCTGTTAAAGAAAGCCTATAACCATATGGTGGCCAACTCTAGGAGAAAGCTTGTAGACTTACAGATGCCTATGGGCTCTAAAAATTCACCACCGACCTCTGATGAAGAGAGTTTAATTTATGTGTCGGTAAAATTTTCAAAAGGCAGATGGAATAGTAGATATGACACTACTCAGAGATTTCATCCTCATTTTGTGAGGACTTTAGATATGGTTCTAGGTTTCCTATAGGCATGAGCACCTATAGTTAATTACCCCTCCCAATAAGTGAGAGGGAACTTTCGATTAAGGTTAGTCGTTAGATCCTTAAATGCATGATGTATAGTAGTAGCATGTGGAGTTTAAAATTTGGGGCTTAGAATTTATGAAATTTACCATTATTTAACTTAAAGCATATGGTTAGTGGAATGATGATATGGCCGATCTAGATCCCATGGTTCCGTCATCTGGGGTTATCATGGTCCCTAATCTACTTAGTCAGAGGAGGTAGTCAACCCAACCTGAAGGATCCTTGTCAGCAGCCATGGGTTGCATCATCTAAGGGAACCTTGTAAACTTGGGGTGGTGTTTGTCTAATGAGATAAGTTTAAGTCCACCTTAGTTGATAGAGGGCTTTGTGCCTATCAAACATACCTTATGATTCATAACTCAAAGGGCTAAGCCATTTGGTAACATACAGGCTACAGTTGTGACCATAATATAATGGTGACATTTGGTGACAACTACCCGACCAGAGGACTCTAGTCATAACCATATCATATGTGGAGCCTACTGGCCAAACCACATGGACAAATGCCACGGTCCATGTTCTTACTAGCATGAGATTATTTGAGTTTGAATATAGTAATTTATTTGACTTGACATTAGCTCCTTTGTGAGCTAGAGTTTTTGTAATCTGTCATCTCCAATAAATGATGGTGGATGGGTGGATGAATTATTTTCTTTAAGTATTTAAATAATAAATTTCATTTAGTTCAAATATTTACTTAGTTGAAATTTAATTTTACAATGAATTAGTTTAGAGCTCAAGTATATTTTAATGATAATATCCCCTCCAGTTGAGATTTTCAATCACGCGGCCATCATCGGGGTAGACCTTATCCACTCTACTTATTTGCTAGTAGAGGATCGCGTATATGACTTATGTGTAATTTAAATTCTTCAAGAAATTGATTACAAAATAGACCTTGTCAACTCTTCTTGTAAATATAGAGGATTGGGTCTTATGATCAAATGTAATTTAAGTTCAATTAGAAGTTGATCATTTAGTATACCTTATCAATTCTATTTCAAGCATAGAAGATTAGGCCTACTGTAATCACATTCTATGGAGCTGAATATTTACATCTTTCATTGACTTGAATTAATATTGATGACATTCATTAGCTTGCATGCATATAATCATAAATGATTTAATTGATTTCATCATTCTTCTTCTTTTTTAAAACCTGCACAACATCCTCAGACACAAAGCTTAGGTGCTTGGTATAAGTGTTGAGGCCCATGCAGGTATTTAATAATTTAAGTAATTTTATTTCTAGATTATTAGATTAATTTCATATTTATTTAATCTCAACTTAGCCTGCACAGCCTTTTTAGAGAATAAAATTTACACTTTAAATCTCTATGTCTAAGCACATGCAAATATTTTTAACTTAGATAATTTCATCTAATTAATGAAATCATTAATTTTAAAAATCATAATTAGAATAAAAATTTTCTAATTTTTGGATTGAAGGAAGCTCATTCATTCATGCACAATTTAATTTAGTGTCGCTTTATGTCTGCTTATATGATAAATTGTAGATTCGATGGTGTATTTCTTTAAATTTTTAAATAGTGCCTTATGTCTGCTTGCACTTGAGTATTATGGGTTCGGTGGCAATGAAGGCATTTTAAACTAGTCTGATAGCCTATTAAATCCCTTGGAATAACATTTAACTATATTATTTTATTCAAAGTTGATTAGTCTTTGAATGCTCAATAGACTCTCATTTATATATATATTAATAATTCTCAAACTTATCACAAACTCTATTTAATTTCTCCTTGAGTATTTAATAAGATGAATAATATGCTTCAGATATTTTCCAAGGATTCATTGATTATGCTTATTAGTAATCATTTAATCTCATTAAAAATCTCTTATGGATTCTTTGATTTTCTCCAATTCATTTGGAGTGAATTATGATTTGAAAACTAAATTCCAATTCAAAGAAGATCTTCTATGCACTTATTGGATATTCAGTCCAGATCATCTTCTAAATCAATTGAAATGATATATTGAAGTGCTAACATTTTTTGTCAAAATATTCAATTCATTTTAAGTTCATAAATATGTTTGAGTTCAGTCCATCTTTCTTTATTTGAAATATAATCCTCAAATTCATTCTCATTTATACTTCAAAATTTGATTCGATATCAATTTATTTTAGCGAGCTTAGGCAGCACTATTTGTTTAGCTTGAAGTTTATTTGCAAGTATGAATTTTGGATAAAATTTTGGTTGCATTTTGGCAGTATTTCGGTGTCATCCCCACATAGAGGGCTACATCAAAACTATTTTGGCATATCCATCATGCCCTGATGAGCGTGACGGTTGGTGTTTTGAAGTACCTCAGCTAAATTTCAATCTTGTTATGCCTTGATGAGCATAACAGGGCCTTCAATCACCAGCATAAAAGCAAATATATATGCAACTTCTACACATTCAAATTTTATTTGTAGATTCTTTATTTTTGATGTGATTATTTTTTTTATATAAATTTTGATTCTTCCCCTTTTTTTAAGTCCAAAATTTAGTCAAAATTTAAGCAGTATTTTGACATAAGGGGCTGCATCTAACAATTTTGGCTTACTCGGTACGCTCTATTGAGCATAGCAAGTGGTGTCTTATGACATTACAATCATGTCATTGCACCCACTATGCCCTATTGGGCATTAGCAGGGTCTTGAAAAAAAAAAGAAACACAAGCACAAATATACAATTTATTTTTACACATTCAAGTATTTCTACACATCCACCAACAATAACATTAATAATTCTGCATGAGTTCAGTTAGAAAGAATTGAATAGGAGAGATTATTAGGTTGATTATTTGGATCGAATAGGTGAGAAAAATGCAAAAAATTGAGAGGAACCCACCTAACGACGGAGTTCCCTCTTGGTTACAACAAAAAGAATTGGACTCCAATCAAAGTGGGGATGTATAATATAGATAGAGGAACCCGTCGATGACGAGGTGCCTGTGAAAAGAGTGGTTATCGAGAGGAACCTGCCTGATGGTAGAGTTACCTCTCGGCTATACTCCAAGTTTCAGAAAGGGAAGGCGAGTGGGACTAAATTAAACGGGATAACAAAGTCAATTTATCCTTACTGATTTTTTTATTAACCAAAACCCAACAACAAAATGGAAAATTTATAATGAAGTTTTTGAATCCTACAAGACATCAAATCTCATATCCTTTAGGTTCTACATTGATGTAATAAGAAGCCATTGCTTAGTAGTAATATTTGAGAAAAGATTCAAATATGATTTTAATTATAATACTACCTAGCAGCAAACAAGTCCAATACTAATCCAAAAATCCAATTTTTTTTTACCTTTCCTTGAATAAAATGGTTGTTGGCATTCAAAGAGGATGGTAGGTAGCTGGCTGAAGGTTTTGTTTGGAGAAGAAGTATGAGTGATTTACTATTTTTTAGTCCCAAATTTTTTTCATAAATGATTCATGGAATGCTTTTAACCTGGAGATGATGGCAGGGATCTTATCCTCCTGAGGAAGAATTGTACATCTTATGTGCCATGTTCTAGGAACTTGGCCAAAGCTAGAGCCAAGAATAATGATGATTTTGATGGCATCAAGAAGGTGGCGAGCATAGAACGCATCAGGTACAGAGTTTGTTGCCATAGAAGCCTCAATTGCCTTCTTTGCCAAGTGAATATAGGGGAAGAGATACATGGCTCCCTCAGCCTTGTTGCATGTAACACCTTCTAAGCTATTGAATGCATCTTCTAAAGCCTTAGCATGGCATGCTAAAGATGATAAAATTCCATCTCTCTCTATAATAAAAGACTCATATGATTCATCTCTAGGCTTTGGTGGATTCATGACAAGGCTTGCAAGAATCTTGCCAGAGATGTTTCAACAGAGATTTACAGATGCCACCTTATAAACCGGTTCTCTCACATCAAAACTAAATCCAATAACCTCCATGTAGCCACCCCTCTTTCCACATTCTCGATAGTATCCCTTGGAGACATATTGAAAAGATAGTATGGAAATATCTTTGTCACCATATCCCATTGATCTCGTAATCTTCTTGAGTGAATTAAATTTCTTGTCCACAACATATATATTATCTTGGTATACCTCATCTACTAGTAGAACTAAGGATTCTTCCTTGCAAAATTCTTTTATCTGTCTTTGGTTCTCCTCAGCAAGAATGGGTGAAAGGAGTTTCAGCTTCTTAAGGATAAATCGGGAGAGGATAATGAGAGAGGGAAGAGTGGGTTGTGCGGCTATGAATAGAGGAGTTAGGGTTCTGAGTCATCTAGTTAGGGTTAGGTATAAGTAGGTATTTATAGGCTAGTTTGCTAAAATAAAAATTAACCCTGATTTAAATTTTTTCAATCGTAAAATTATATAATTAGTATATATCTCAATATTAGGTTATTTTGACATTTTGAATATAATGGCATAGTCCATTTTATGATCGGATGCCATTTGGTTCAAGTCGCTAAATCGAATCAATTTCAGTTCAAAAATGTGCATTATCACTTATGATCGCTAGACATTCATGCAGACTCATCCAAATTGAGCACAAATAGTCTCATTTGATAGGTTTTAATATTTTACTCTAACGGCATGATTAATTTCACAAATGGAGGTCATTTGGGCATCTTTGTAGCCTCTAAGTCCGAGCACATAGCATTGGCCTCTTTCTTGATCGACAATGACAGAATGTATATTCGATCAATTAATAATGAAAAAAATTGCTTTGTCGATCAGAGGTCATTTTGACCAATTTTAGTGATGTACAGCGCATTTCAGATTCAATTTGTGTGTTATTGTATCTGAAGTTCGTCAAATTTGGCTTGTGAGTTTGACTCAACTTATGTAGTAGACATTAAGGTCAACAAATGCCCTCAACAAATGTGATTCATGCATGGAGCAAGTAGTGTTTATTAAAAACTAGTTGACCCTTCGTGTTAATAATAAATTACTTCAGCTTAAATAAGCTCGCTAAAGATCATCTTCCACCATCTGCTCTCTGCTTTGATGGGTTCGTTGAAGGTCTTTTGATTTTGTGTCTTTGTAGATTTGGATTTCCTCGACCATAGCTTCATATTTGATCAGGTTTGATGGAGGAATTGGTTTATTTGCTTTGAGATTTGAGATTTCTTCTGTCCTAACTTTAAGTTTGACGGACTCGATGAAGGATTAATCTGATTTGTCCATATTGAGTTGTTAAGAAGTGTATGTATACCTTAAATCATGTACTTGCTGCATTAATGGACTCGTTGAAGGGTGCATATAGATGACTTAGCCTTCCAGCTCATATTAGGTCAATATTGAGTTATCAGTCTTGCAATTTGTGCTTAAACAGACTGAATAACCACATAATTTCTTTAGTTAGACCATTGCCTTTGTATGAACTATAGAATTTCTTCCTCAGTCATGTGCTTTCTTCCTTGACGGACTTGATGAGGATAATTTGTCTAACTTGACTTGTCAGGAGGATGTGCATACCTTCGGTCCTTCACTCATTGCTTTCGTGGACTTGTTGAAGGATTAACCTCGTTTGTCCAAATTGACCTATCAAGAGAATGTGCATACCTTCAGCCCTTTGCTTATTGCTTTTTAACTTGTTGAAGGATGTGAGCCAACGACCTAATCTTCAAGATGAGTGTTGGGTCTATGGAAAGAAGCCATCAGTCTGACATGTGGTGTTTTAATTGGCTGGTTGACTATAAAATTCTCTTAGTTCAACTATGAGCTTTTTATGAACTTCAAGATGGCTTCTTGCCCCCTGTGGTTTGTCTTTGCCTATTGTGTATATGTCGCATTGCATTATGGTTTCGCTTAGATTCTATCTTGATTCATCGATCAATTGGAAAGATTCCTCGGATCTGGATCACTTAAATTCGTTGAGTTGGATCAGCTTTGGAGGATAGACAACCGTAGTCATTAGACAAACAAGAAAAAGGCTCTTTCCTTGTGTCCTTTCTTTTATAATTTGTTGGCAACTCAGCCATGTTTGGGTTTAGTGAGTCCAATGAAACTTGGAAGCTTTATCTCTCAATCTTTGGGATTCTGATGAGTTTGGGAGGCGAACCTCTAGCCTTTGAAGTTGTCATCTACATGTCCTGAGTGGACGTAATCTTGTCTATTATTCTCATAGTCATCTGTGACTTTAACAAATATAATTTTAAAAATTATTTGGGGATCTCAGCATAAGACGTGATGTCAACCCAAAATAGACATAAGTGCTTTTCTAATAATAAAAATTTTTCAAAAAATGCCCCCTATCTGACAAGGGGATTTTCAAGCTAAGATTAGATAAGACTTATTATCAATCATCATATATATATACTTTCATCTTGGGATATCAATAGAAGGCATGATATCAGCCCAAATAAATATATAAAAATTCCCCCTGTCTTGTAGGAGAAATTTCATTGTAACTCAAAAATCCATTCTCGCAATGCAAGAGAACTTTCAAGTGTTATTTAATATATATATATATATATATATATATATATATATATATATATATATATATATATATATATATAATATGAGGAGTCATGAATATAATGTTTATCCAATCATGCAATCATGCAATCATGTGCACTCAGACATGATACTTCTTGAGAAAACCACCATTGATGGGTGGCATAGGCCGTCGACCACTAGAATCAATAAGTTGGTAGGCTCCTCCTTTGTTTACCTTCTCTATGATGTAAGGGTCTTCCCAATTAGCTTCAAATTTACCAACAATTCTTTTGTGAGGGATTATCGGTCTTTTCAACACTAAGATCAACTCTCCTCTTTGGAAAGTTTGGGGACACACAGTTCCATCAAAGGCTTTATACATTCTTGCTTGATAGATTTCAAAGCTTTGTTGGGCTTGAAGTCTGGTTCCGTCAAGCATGTCAAGCTCTTCCATCCGTAAATGAACATTCTCTTATTGAGTGATATTATACTGGATGGTTACTCGAAGTGATGATAGTTTGACTTCCAGTGGCAAAATTGATTCTACTCTAAAAGTTAAAGTGTAAGGAGTGGCTTTAGTTGGCGTCTTGTAAGTAGTTCTATATGCCCATAATGCCTCGAGCATTTTGATATGCCACTCTCTTTTATTCTTCATGAGGACCTTTTAAGGTAGCTTGATCAATGTTTTATTAAAAGCTTCTACCAAACCATTGGATCTTGGATTGATTATAAATTGATGAATATCGCCAATCTATTTTATATCGATCAGCAAATCTATAGATCTTTGTACTCTTGAATGCTGGACCATTGTCTGAGATGACTCATCATGGTATACCGAATATATAGACAACATTATGAGTGAAGAAGTCAGTGACTCGATCAGTGGTAACTTCTTTAAATTGAGTTGCTTCAGCCCACTTAAAAAAATAATTAGTTGCTACTAAGATAAAGCGATGACCTGCTATTGATGGTGGATCAATAGGTCTAATTATATCTATTCCCCAACACTCAAATGGCCAAGATGCAGTGGATTCGGAGGTTGATGAATGATATTGCCATGGACTTGACATTCATAACACCTTTTTACATGGTCGATACAATCTTTCACCATTGATGGCCAATAATAACCCATCCTCTTGATTTTAATTTCCATCTTAGGACCTAATTGATGTGCACCACAAAGTCCTTCATGAATTTCAGATATCACTTTACTAGCTTCCTCATTTCCCGAACTTCGTAGCCACATATGTTCAAAAGACCTACAATATAAAGTATCATTGACATAAGCATATCGTAGTATTCTCTTCTCCATTTGTGAGGCTAAAGATTTACTGCTTGGCAATTTTCCTTCTTTAAAATAGTTGATGAAGGGTTGTCTCCAATCATCTGATTCTTCTACTATAAAGGCTTCTTGTTGTACCTCTAAAAGTTCTTTGGATTTGTGTTCCTTTAGAGCATGCTTGAGAACTTTTGATGGAGTGTGAGGATCAATCAGAATTGCATCCTCATGGTTTACACTTGATGATCCCTCTTCCAGCGAAGAATATGGATTTACTAGTTGTAGAACTTGATGGGTGAAAATGTTTATCAACACGTGCTCGTCATTCATGCTTGCCATCTCTTTGGCTAATTTAGCTAAGCAGTTTGCTTTACTATTTTTGGATTAAGAGACCGAGTCAATGTAACATTCAAAATTTATGTCATTAGCTTGAGAACTTGCTTATGATAATAGGTTAGCTCAAGCTTAGTGATCTTGTAGATTCTCAAAACATGATTGATGATTAGCTGAGAGTCTAAAAAAATTTGCAAATTTTGGATACCTATGGTAATAGCTTCTTCAAGACTAGCTATCAAAGCCACATACTCAGCTTCATTATTTGTTTAAGGTCCACAATGTCTTATGAATGTCCTTATGATGCCTTGTTATGAATATGAATACCGTCGCCTTGGGTAAGTTCGAGGAGGTTTTCGAATCGACGCTCCATCAAAATGCATCTCCCAAAATTACAACTTTTCTCTTTCATTAATAAGTAGAATCTGCTCATCAGGCAAGTCATCATTAAGTAGTGAATCAGTTGGGATAGGATGCGCAGCAAGGAAGTCTGCCAAGATTTGTCCCTTCACTGCTTTTTAGGGTATGTACATAATATCAAATTGTAATAAGAGTACAGCCTGTCGAGCTAAATGACCTATCAATGTTGGTCTTATCATCAAGAACTTCAGCGAATCAAACTTTGATATTAGTGTGATTTTATGAGAAAGCATGTAATGGAAAAGCTTCTGGACTGTGAATATTAGTGCTAAATAATGTTTCTCTATAGGAGAGTAGTGTACTTCAGCTCCTATTAATCTTCGACTAATGTAATATAATGCATTTTATTTATTTTCTTCATTATGTTGTGCAAGTAAAGCTCTGAGGGACTCCTCTAAGGCTACATTGTATAAGATAAGAGGTTTCCTAGGATAGGAGCTGCTAGAATTTGTGGATTGAGTAGATACTTTTTAATTCTCTCAAATGCTTCTTGGCATTCTTCATCCCATTTTAATGGAGCATTCTTTTTCATTAGCTTTGCAAAATGTTGGCATCTTCCTGACAGGTTTGATATAAAATGCTTAATCAATGTGAGTTATCCTTGTAAGGAGTGAAGCTAGCGAAGGTTCTTCGGGGGAGGCATCTCCACGATCGCCTTGATTTTGTTGGGGTCAATCTCAATTCCTCTATGTATTACAACATATTCAAGAAATTTTCCTGAGGAAACCATAAAAGCACACTTAAGAGGATTCAACTTGAGATCGTACTTCCTGATCCTTTCAAAGATAATCCTTAAATCCTCCAGGTGATCTTTTTGATCATTGCTTTTAATGACGAGGTCTTCAATGTAGCATTCTACTTTTTGATGAATTAACTTGTTGAAGATGTGTGCCATGGCCCTCTGATATGTAGCTCTAGAAATCTTCAATTCGATCATGACTATGTAATAATAAATACCAATTGGTATTCTGAATGATGTGTGTTTCTCATTTTCAGGAGCCATCTTGATCTTATTATACCCCGATGATCCATCCATAAAGAAGAACATGTCATAGCTGAAAGTGTTATCCACTAGCAATTCTGACACAGGGAGCGAGAAATCATCTTTTGGGCATGCCTTATTTCAATCTCGAAAGTCGATGCAGACTCGAATCTAGCCATTCTTTTTCTTTATGGGAATAATATTGGCTATCCAATCTGCATATTCTCCTCATGAATGAAACCTGCTTCAATTATCTTTTTTGTTTCCATGATCACTTGTTCCTCAACATCTAGTCTCATTCTTCTAGGAGCTTATTTGATTGGTATTGACTCAAAATTGATAGCTAGCTTATGAACTGCCACATCAGAGGATAAGCCATGTATTTTAGAATTTTTCAAGCAAAGTAGACCCTAAATTCATAAAGCAATATTTTCATTTCTTCAACTTTATCATTAGGCAGAAGGGCACTAACGAAGGTTGGATGGGGTTCTTCTTCAGTCCGCCAATTGATTTCTTTCAACTCATCCATGGCAGACTTCTGCCCACCATCTTCAAGTTCTTTAGGTGTTGGTTCGGCTTCTACTTCCCATCGATTGTGAGAATGAGTTCATAAAAGGCATCTTTATTTTTAGTTTCAGTTACAATCTCACTTCTGATTATCGTATAACAAGTGTTCCTTTGATGATGCTTTTGTTGGATATATCTGAGACCCTTAGTGGTATAATTATTGCTTCTTTGAGAGGTCTGGGGACTCTTTAAACTCCATAAGGTATCAAAGAAGAGTGCTCGCCATCTATTAGTTCCAACATCGATTCCAACTTTGTGCATCATCCTTTAGATTTTTGGAGGATAGTATCTCGACATTCTGGTGGGTATTGTCTCTTTAGACTCTAAGTACTAAATAAGCCATTTAGATTCATAGTGTTGACATTCCTCAAATCTATAGAATGAAGTTTCCAATGTGCTTCTCCCAAGTAGTGGAGGTACATAAAAAAATTTTAGTTCTTCAATATTGTGAACATCATGTGATGTGACTTCTTTAAAATATCAAGGAGGAACTGGTGTAACTACAAATGAGTCATTTGATACTAATAGGTTAGCACCCTTCTATAAGAGACACATTGAACTTCACTTGCATAGATGGACTCAAAATCATAATCAAAATCAAGGTTATTTATCTCATAAATTTTTGTTTAAGGCTCACATTTTTCCTTAAGTTCAACTAGAATATCTTCTTCTCCCTTTGTATCACTACCCAAATGACGAACATGTCTTTTCAGCTTTGGTGAGGTGTCATAAGTTTTAGGGGAACTTAATATGGCCTTCTTTCTTTCTTTTTCACTCCTCTTCTTTAGGTTGCTTCATAGTTTTTGAAGTTGGAGTTGTAGATTATTGACGCTTACTTTCTTTCAAAAGAAAATACTTTTCATCCTCATAAATTTTTGCCTCATGAACCATAAATGGCTAAATAATGCCAAGAATCTTATGTTATACTCTATTTCTTATGTACTTCATATATTGATGTAGAGTAGTGTTGACCTCACTTTTGGAGTGAGCTCTCAACTTCTCCATCTTAGACATAGGACTCCTCTAGACACTAAGAGTTCCTTAGTCTTAAGACACTTCTAGTGATTAGGAGAACACTTAACCTAACCCAGAGACCTAGAAGAGTAATCCATAGGAATAAGTTATGCCTTAGGGGTTTATGGTGAAAATTTTTTATTAGACAAATTTCTAAGAGGTATACTTCCATCTTCATTCTATGTGGATAAAATGAAGATAGAAATATACTCTTTTTCATTTGGACACATGTAGATCTGTAGATGTTCTTATTAGGGTGATCGGGTACGACATTGAGGAGAGGTGCACTATCTCAAAAGATAGAAGTCACCACCCGACATATGTACCAAAGATTCTTCTCCTACTTTACATAGAAAAGTAAAGTAGGGTTTATTTTAAATCGGGTTCATTAAGTTCTCTACAGGCAAGCCCTTACAATTAATTACATCCTAAATAAGTGGATTCCTTAGGAATACTCTCTATTAAGGTAAATAATTATTGTCTCCAAAGATTTCAAAAAGGTAGGACTATCAATCGATTGGTTTATTTTTAGAAATTTAAGTGGGATCGATCAAGAGGAGGGAGTTGTTATCAAATCCAAATGAAAATAAGTAGGGGATGCTTTAAGATATTAGGAAGCCTAGTAAGCATCCCAAACTACCCTATGGTTGGGTTTTATATTTTTGAAATTGAATTAATATGTTTTAGTAAAATTTTTATTAGAATGCTAGGGTTGACAATTCCATGGTACAAGGCCATGAAAATGCCTAATAGATGAGGATTTATGCTTATGGAACGCAAAGAGAAGTAGTAACCTCTGAACCTAAATCTAGGGAGCTTTGGTGAGGGCCAAAAGCACGGCCTAAATCTAAGGTGAAAATGGGTATTTGGTTTGCCTCTATAATAGAGGATAAACCACCCGACTGCTTGGACTTACAACCACCTGGGGGTGGCCACCAACTAACTCCTATGATTTTAAATTCATGTAGGCAAGTCATATGCTTTATGCAAGATAGCTAGGTTGTTATTTATTTTAGAAAGAGACTAAGTCCTTAAACTCACTCCTAAGAGCTAGATCATGTAAGGGCATGAAAATGACATAGATCTAATGCAAAACATATTACATTTTTTTTTTATTATTTTTGGACAATCATTTGACTCGCTTATAGGATTCATATGCCTAATGCATGAGAAATAATTATGGGCCAAAATCAGATAAGGAGGTGTGTTTCTACCATGGTTCTTACAAGACAAGCCAAGTTCTCCGGCAAAGGTGGAAGCCCTCCAATCAAGAGTGAAATAATATGCTTTTATGCATGATGTTAGAAAAGAAATACTCATCCAAATTAAGGGTAATTCTTTTATCTTGATTTTAGCCTAAGTTTTAAGTGATGAGTTATTTTTTTAATTTTGACTTGATTAATTTGGTAGAAGATTTATTTTTCTAAGAGCCTAATCATCATCCGCCATACATCAAGCAAGGAAGCAATTAGGAAAAGGATGCCATCTTAATGCATAAGCTAAACAAAACATCAAACATTTTATAAAGATAACGTAAAAGAATAAAAGGTCATTTGTGGTCAGGCACCATCATACAAACCCAAAAGATAAATTGGGTAGCCGAGCTCTACCCTTATACAACCCGATTACAAAATGAATTAATTACAATTAAGCAAGAAAAATTTATTGGGTCTTCATTCTTCATTTCTTCATTTCTTTCTTCTTCTTTCTTCTTTCTTTTTTTCTTCTTTGGTTCCTTCTTTTGGATGGTTGGAATGTGGATGCTTCAAAGGCTTCACATGGTACATAAGATGAGATCTTATGGCCAATGCTCATCCTAATCCCCATAAAATCATTCCAAAATCCTAATTATAAAAATTACATAAAAAGAAAAGTAAATCTAACTAACACCTACAAAAATAGAGATTAGCTAAACAAATCATACAAATTCCAAGCATGTATATTGGACTTAGCCACACATAGGTAACCAAGTCCACCGCCTATTGATTATGCTTGGGGTATAAGCACCAACACAAAAGCATTTATATTTTATTTATCACTTTTAAGCACAATCTCCATAAGAGAATGGTTAGACTAAGATCACCCTATCATTCATTCTATGCACATTCACCCTAACATCCAGACTAGAAATAATACATCAAAAAATAAAAGAGAACATCAAACCATGCACCGCCCTATCCTAAAGCTAGAAATGGTGACTTAGTCTAATGTGTGTGCTTTAAAAGGTTTGTGTGGTATGCTTAGCTATGGCTTTAAGGCTTAGATTTTCTAAGTGTAAAGATGTTCAACTTAGATGGGTGGTTTCATTTAAGTGCTTAGTTGATTTGGGTTGATTTTATTTTATATTTTGATTTGGTTTAAATGAATCCTACAATTAATTACTAAGTTGTAAAGAGAGGGAAAAGAGAAGAGAACTTCTCTTTCCTTCCCTACCTTAAGTAATTTCTAAAGTGGATTCATGTTTGATTTTATTTAGTGAATATTTTATTATGTGTTTTAATTAATCCTAAGTTTAGATCAACTCTAAACAAACCCATTCAAAAGAAAAGGCATTTTAAGATTAAGTAAAGTGAATTAATATCACAAAACATACATCACTTCATTTCTTTCCCAACATGTATAACATGCATATGAATGAATCCTAAGCATATCTATACATACAAATGGAAATGTTTAGCACACTTTATGATGAATGCTAAGAAATGTTACTTAAGAAAATTGGAATATTTTATGTTGCATGATTTTCATTAAGTAGAAAAGAGTGGTTTCTTTTATCTATTATTCACATACATGTGTGTATGTATGAAAGGCATAAGTGAGTACGGCACCATTGTTAGTACTAGGGGTGTAAGGTACAAGACCTACTTAAGGCTACTTAAAGCCTTGCAATCCTGGGGTTGTCCTGTCTAATATACCACTTTCCTTAAATATAAACACATGTACAAAAGAAATGAATGGAAAAAGAAAATTGTAAAAAATTTGTATTTGTTTGTTTGTTTTGTTTATGCAATTTATATGTACAAGTGTGGATAATAGCATAGAATGGATAGGAATAGCAAGTGTTGTGTTCTTTTCAAATAACTATACACTTTGTCAAATCCTATTCAAAACTATGCTAAGAGAAAAGAGAAGGAAAGCCACACTATGCACATCTTCATATTTATATCCACATGCAAGCTTATGAATAATTATAAGTAGCACACTTTCAATTTTAGGTGTTTGATTTATAGGTTTTGAAAATAGTTTTGGATTTTGTAGTGATAATAGTCATTCATATATTTACTTTAGCCAAAACATGAAATTTGACATAAAGAGAACATTTCATTTTCAATTTGATTTAAAAAAAGTATGAATGCATGAATTTCATATGACATACACATTTAGCATGCTAAGAAAGAAATAAAGTGATGAAAGAAATGTAAATTCATTCACCCTAATTAATTCCTAAAGGTAATCTTATGAAATAAGAATGTTCAAAGTGAATCAAAGTTTGTTTAATGTGATTTTTTTTTGAATTTGTTTTATGTTTGATTTGGGAAATGTGAAAGAATGTTTGTTGGTCCTAACCCATTTCTCCCACATGTGAGTTAATTTAGTTTGTTCTTAGAATGATTAGGTGATTTTTATACTTTATTTAAGGTATGAATTAAGTGTGTTAATTACCCTCTTACTTACCTTAGCATACTTAATCAAATAATTATGAGCCAATGAGATGACATAAAACACACAAGGAATTTAAATCAGAATGCACCTAGAAGAAACCTAATGCAATTGGCTTATGATTAATGATTAATTAAACTAAAGGGTTTAATTTAAGTACTTTCCTAACCTCTCTCACACATGTTAGTTGGATTTTGATTTTCTTAATGTACTTAGGTTATTGAACACCTAAGCATCTACCCAAGATGGATTAGTTAAGTTCTGAAAGGTTTAAAAATTTTATCAAATTAGTTAGGTAAGTAATTAGTGGGTTAATCCTTAATTGAATTTAGATTAAGGATGAAAGTGGAGGGTTAAGGAATAGCTTAAGAAAAACATCCCAAATTTATTCCCTAAACCTCTTATTCACTTAAAAAAATTTAATTAACTCAATCAAGGGGTTAAACCACTAATTACACACTAAATTAAACTTAATTATATTAAGAGGGAAATAAGAAATTAATCTTGCAATTCCTCTAATTACACCATCAATAAATCCCAAGAAAATTAAGGGAGGTAGAAATCATCCCACTAATCATACATAAGAAGTTTGGAATTAATCAGTGGGATAAGTAGAGGGTAATTAGCAAAATCAAATTCCCAATAAAACCCAAATCTAGAAAAGAACACTATTCAAAATTCATTGAAATCAATTTTATAATATTCTAGATTTAAATTATTTCATTTGCAATTTATTTCACATTTTTTTATTTTTCTACACTTATATATGCATTTTGAAGTTTCCAAGCTTAACTAGATAATTTAAATCCCTAATTATATAGTTAATTTTGTCGGTCTATGGAGCTAACGCGTGCGCAACGCACATGATGAGATTCACTATTTAAGTTATCACATCATAACATCGCATCAGCGACGGTGCTATGTCCTTTCTCCTTATCCGTCCAATCAGGGATCAGATGGCTAAGATTAGATCTATGGTTCTAAAGGATTAAATGATAGACTCTACATATTTTTATCATGGCCATCCATCTAAAACATGCGGATGGACGACCCATGATTCTTCCCTAAGATCACCTGCAGAAGATGGCCACCGTCCATCTTCCATGGCATGATTCTAGCTTGATTGAGCTCACATTGATCTTAAATTCAACCCACACCTTCACCATGCAAGGAGATCACATCTAATGGCTAGAATCTCATGAGATAAAACTTCACTTCATAAAGGACAAGACTATGGCTAGAGTGAGCTGATTTAAAGGCTTACCTCACTGGAGGCTATCACTGGTGCTAGATTCCCTTGGAGAAGCTTCGCCTAGTGGAGATGAAGCTTTGTTAGGTGTTGAAATTGGGTAGATCCTTCTAGAGGCCAACTTCACCTTCACTTGAGCTCGATCTTGGTTAAGATCACCCCTCCCTTATCTTTGGAGGTTGGGAAAAGGTCTAGGCAAGTTCAATTTGATCCTCTAATGAAGCTTCCAAGAGGAATTAGCTTGGTATGGAGTATTGGCTAAGTTGGATTTTCACTTGAACTCCCCTATTTTCAGTCTAGGAAAATCGATAAAATGGAAATTCTAACTCACTCTAGGAAGCTTGGGAACACTAGTAATGGCTTGCTCTGAGCTCCTATGCTTCAATCAAAGGGAATAAAATTTAAGTGAAATTAGGGGAGTATATCTCCTCTGAGCAATCGGATCAGCCTCTTTCTTGGAATTTTGATCCAATTGACCACCTTGAGTGGGTTAGTAGAGGTGTCCATGCATTCGCTTGCCTGGAGTAGTGGAGCTCCCATGTGCTTAAATCAAGTGGAGGAGGGATTCCATGTGCTCAATTTCATGCAAGTGGTCGATTTTGACCTTAAGCTAGGTTGGGCTAACCCAAATCCCATTGAGTTAGGTGCACCACACTCACTAGTGTCCACTTGGTCCACTAAGAGGGTGTCAAGTGATCATAAAGAGGATTTGACCAAGATCCATGTGAAGCCTAAGGGTAAAATAGTCATTTGGGTGGGTTTTAATTTGAATATGTTTGGTATGTTTGAAAAATGGGTTAGGCTAAGTTTCATTAAATTTGGAGTTGGTTTGATGTGATTTGTCTCATGTTGACCCATTTAGGTCAAAATAACAAATCAAGTTGATCAATTGGTCAAATTGATCAAGGGTTGGGTCATATGACCATTTGAAATATTTTTGTTTGGTTTGATTCAATTTGGTTTATATTTGGTTTTGGTTCAATTGAGTTCATTTAGGTCAAATGGGTCAAGTTGACCAATTTGACCCATTTGAGGTTAGTGGTTGGTTTAGGTTTCATCATTTTAAATGGATTTGTTTCCAATCAATTTGGTTTATGTTTGGTTCAATTGTTCAATTGGGTCAAGTTAATTTGACCCATTTGACCTCTTTGGTTAGGTCATTTGGTTTAGGTTTCATTAATCATTTAAAATGATTGGTATCTTTCCAATCAATTTGGTTTATGTTTGAGTTTGGCTCAATTTTGACTTTTAGGTCAAGTTCAGGTCAATTGGGCTAGGTTAGGTCTAATTTGGACAAGTTCAACAATCATTTTGGAATGAACTTGACCCATTGGTTTCAATCAATTTAGCTTAGATCAAGTTTTGACACATTTTGACTTTTAGGTCGTTGGGTCAACTTGGGTCAAGTGCCAATTGGGCTAGGTTAGGCTCAAATGTTGACTTGTCAAGTTCAAACATTGGTCATGAATGAGTTGATCAATGGTTTCAATCAATTTGGCCTATGGTGGGTTTTGGCTATAGGGTTTCATTTTGGCTAAGTGTTGACTTGGTCAACCCTTAGTTGACTTGGTTTGACCCAATTTGAGTGATTGATCTCATAATGATTGTTGATCATGATGAGAGCTTAGATGGGCTTAGTTCAATCCAATTTAGTTAGGATTAGAATTTGGCTCATAAGGGTACTTTAGGTCACTTTGGGTCAAGTGAGCCTAAGTGGGTCAAATGGCTTGGTCAAAGCTTGATTTGAGTTTGATTAAACTCACATATGGACTTATGATCAAAATATAAATCCATTTGCAAGTAGTTTGAAGTCAAATGGGTTTTAATTCATTTGACAATTTCAAGTTCAAAGGGTGGACATGAGTTTGAGTTTTTGATTTTGAATTGAGTTTTTGATTTTTGAATTGAGTTTTAGTTAAGTGATTGAAGTTTGTGTTTATATTTGGATACATGATTGAAGTATTGATTGCATCATGAAGAAAAATCAAGAGTTTAGCTCGATTTGAATTTGATTTAGCTAAGTTCAAGAATTTGACTTAAAGGGCTTAGGTTGACTTTTGATTGAATTTGAGTTTGATCTTTGAATTGATTTTGGATATTTGAATTTATATTTCATTTATATATGTGAATATAAATGAGAATATAAATGGGTTATGAGAAAATTTCATGAATTTGAACTGATTTGAGCTTGATTTTGGCTAAGTCCTTAAGAGGGAATCAAAGGACTTATGTAAGATTTTTAGAAATTGGATTTGATTCTTGAGTTTAGTTTGATTGATTTGAATTTATATATCATTTATATATGTGAATATAAATGAGAATATAAATGGGTTGTGAGAAAATTTCTTGAATTTAAGTTGATTTAGATTTGATTTAGTCTAAGTCCATGAGAGGGAATCAGAAGGACTTAAGAAATATCTTGAACTTGGAATTTCAATCATAAGCTTCAATCATTTGTTTCAATCATGGATTTCAATCATTTGGAATTGATTTGAGTTTGGAGAAAATCAATTAAGTTGGAATTGATTTAAGCTTTGATGTTGATTTGATTTGGAGTTTGACTTGAAGGAAGGAAGTGAGGAATGTGGTTCAAGCTATAGGGCAAATTTTCCTAACACCCCTAAGGCATGACCTATTCCTATGGCTAACTCTTTTAAGTCTCTAGGGCTAGGTTGAGTGTCCACCTGATCACTAGATGTGTCTTAAGGCTAACAAACTCTTAAAGGCTAAGAGAAGTCTTATGTCTAAGATGGAGGGGTTGAGGGCTCATTCTAAAAATGAGGTCAACAAAAGGCGTCCAATAAGTGTGGTGTGACTGACAAGGAACACCACACGTATTGGTGTTGATTGAAATGATCAACAACATCATAAGCACTAATAGAAATGGTCTACTCCTAACCCAAGGTGTAGAAGAAATCCAAAGCTTACTGTAATGTGACTCTACTTATGTCAAAGACATAAGAGAGAAAGGAGGAATCCACTAGGGATAGAGCATGTGAACCTTCCACTAGGGAAGCAGGTTCAAGTCATCCATAAGGGGATGAGAGATTTGATTTGGTTTGAGTCTCGCTGGGGAGAAATTTGATTTGTTTAATTAAGTTTTGTTGGGGAAGAGGGTTGAATTTGTTTCAATTTATTGTTCATTTAATTGTGTTTGTTTTGACCCCACCGAGGATAGAAAAGTGAACTCTCCATTGGGGAGGCAAGTTCAAGTCATCCACAAGGGAGGAAAGGTTGTGAAATCCGTTGAGGGATTAGAATTTTAGATCCATTGGGAAGCTGGAAAGATTTACATCTCACTGAGGAGAAGCAAAAGATTTGATTTGTATTGATTGATTGTTTTGTTTTGCTTATTTCACTTAATTTATTTTGTTGAATTTGTTTGACTCCTCCATGGGAGAAGGGTTGAATTTATTTTAGATTTTTAGATTTTGGATTTTGAGATGAACCCTGTTGGTTTGATGGATCGTACTGAGTAGGAACCGAGGTGGCTTAAGCCTAACTCAGATTTTCCAATCCAAAGGGGTAGTCTACCAAACACATAGTAGGACTAGCCAACTAAAGGGGATGCCTCTCAGTATGCAGCATTTATACTAGGAAAAAAGTATAGTAGACTTACATCCTCCAAAGTAGGGACCAATTGTTGGGGTAATCTATTAGCAAGGCAACAGATTGAACCCAACCTAGGGCTGACTATTGAGTGAATGCTTCTAGGGGACTTAAATCAGATCAAGGATAGTCAAGATTAATTTCATTTTTAGATTTATTTTGATTATGATAGATCTCATCAATTTGTGATGGACTACACAAAGTAGGGGCCATGGAGGCCTAGGTCTAACTCAAACTTACCAATCCAAAGGGAGTAGTCCACCAACCATAAAGTAGAACTATCCAATCAAGGGGATGCCTTTCAGTTTACAAAGGTCAAGTCTTATGAATAAAGCATGGGGACTCACATCTTCGATACACAAGAAACCACTGGGGTGATCAGTTGGTTTAGGCAACAAATCGAACCTGACCTAAGGCTGACTATTGAGTGAACAACACTGGGGGAACATAAATTAGCTCAAAGATAGTCAAAGATTAATTTCATTTTTTAATTTGTTTTGATGGATTCCATTGGTTCACAACGAGAAGGAGCTTATATTATCCTAGACCTATCTCAGACTTGTTGAACCAAAGGGAGTAGCTTCTCGGATGGGAGAACTATCCAGCCAAAGGAGTGTCTTTTGATTTGCAATGATCAATTTAGGGGAAGAAAGCTCAGGGACTCATATCTTCCACTACAATAGACCACTAAGGTGATCAGTTGCTTTGGGCAAATAAATCAAACCCGACCTAGGGCTGTTCGTCGATTTGTGACAGTTGTGCTAGGAAGAATGCGTCATAGTCTTATACCTTCCAAAGCGGAATGATTATTAGGGTAACCTGTTTGTGGCAAAATAGATTGAACCCGACCTAGGAGAGACTACTGAGTGAGTATCGACCCAAGGATTTATCTCAACTCAAGTAGTTAGGCAATTCCTATAAGGAGTTCTATTAATACTACCCTAAAGATAAGATGCCTACTTAGGAAAAGGGGCCCTTTGGGGGCTTGAATTTGTAATCCACAAGTGAATTAATTTATTTATTTTATTTAGTTTATTTTAATATGGATTTTGTTGGTTTGCAAGGGATCAAACTAAGAAGGAGCTTATATCATCCTAGACCTATCTCAGATTTACTGAATGAATGGAGAATCTGTGCATCCGCTGATTCTCCAACCACAGGGGTAGCTACTAGAAAAGGGGGACTATCCAATCCAAGAGTAACTCGGGCAGTGTCTAAATGGGGTCGCAAAGGATGTGATCCAAATAGAATGCCCACAGGGAGAGGGGCTACTAAGGGCTTGATCCAAAACCCTAGAGATGATGACATGGCTAATCATATATCAAATATGTATTCGGTGGCCAACTTAAGGAGAAAGCATGGGGACTCAAATCTGCCAAGAGTGGTCTATCAACTGGGTGAGTCTTTGTCAGCATAGTGAACATCAACCAACCTAAGGTGCCCGTCGGTTTGCAACAATCAACCTAGGAAGAAAGCTCGGGGACTCACATCCTCCTATAGCGAAACTGATTACTGGGATAGTCTGTCTTCAGCTTGACAAGTGCCATCTAACCTAAGGCGACTATTGAGTGAATGCCATACTTACATTGACTCAAACATAGTTAAGAGGAAAGGAGCCTCTGGGGGACTTGCCCTAAATCTCAAATATACTCAAACTAATTAGTGTATGATGGCTAGTTCAAGAAGAAAGCATAGGGATTCACATCTTCTTAAGCAAAGTCAACATGAGGTAGCTTACTGACTGGGCAGTGAAGCCTACCAAACTAATGAGGTGCTCATTGGTTTGCAATGATCAAGTTAGGAAGAAATCATGGGGATTCACATCTTCTAAACAAGCGACCACTGGGGTGACATACTAGCAAAGTAGCATGTAGACCCGACCTAGAGCAGCTAATGAGTGAGTGCCACAGGGAGCTTGCTCCCACATCAAAATAGCCCGAGACAAAAGATATGTGTTTATTTTTTTGCATGTGTTAAAAGGAATAGGATGCCTCTTGGGTTCTCTCACACCTATCCTAAACACATTGGGGATTTTGATGAAGTGGTACCATGGATGGAAATCAAGATTTCCACTAAGAAAGGATGTCGCTTGGATTCTCTTACACCTAACTTAGTTATGCTGATCGAAATAGATGCCTCTTGGGTTCTCTCACACCTATTCTAATAGCGTCAGAAGATTGTGTTTGATTGTGTTTATATTATAAAAGAGGGATATGATTCCATTAGGGGACTCTTACACCTATCCTAGACACGGCATGGCGGATTTGCAAGACAAGCAAATAAAGCTTTGAAAGAAGAGAAGATTTAGATGAAATCAAATCAGATTTTTGTTGATTGATAGAATTTTTTTCAAACATAATTTTTATGGGTAATAGTTCTTCAAATAGAGCCCATTAATTGAAAGCATCAGGTATTCCCCTTTATAATCAATAAGCTAATAAGATCCTCCTTGGTAGGCCTTATCTATGACATAGGGGCCTTCCCAAGTGGGTTCAAGCCCAAACGAGCAACAATTGGTCCTTAGGACTAACACAAGTTCTCCTACTTGGAAAGACCTAGGACTAGCTTGTTGTGAGCTTGAATCATTTTATCCTTGTCAAATTTACTACGCATCTCTCCTGAGCTCTTCTAACTACCCACAGACTTATCCTGATGGAGTTTACTTGGATCCATAAGAAAATTAGGTAGATTGAGTTGGAGTTGTAGCGGTAGGCCCCAAAACTGCTTCAATTCCATTCCAACAAGTCTTCTTTAGTGGATGAGAGTTTTGAATACTTCTTGGGTATGGTATCTCTAATCTATACCATATCTTCTAGTGAAGTTATTGATCTTTGTGCTTTTGAATGCATTACCATTATCGGATATAATTCATCGGGCACCCTGAACCAACATACGATATGATTCCTGAAAACTGAAGCGCGTGCTGAGCTGTGACCTCTCTGAGTGGAATTGCCTTCGCCCACTTAGGAAAGTAGTTGGTGGAAGCTAAGATGAACCGGTGACCCTTAAAAGAAGGAGGATTGATTGGACCCACAATGTCGGTACCCCAACACTCAAAGGGCCATGAAGCCAAGGTAGGGTGTAGAATGTTGGGTGGTTAATGTAGGACCACATCGTGTACCTGACACTGATGGCATCTCATAGCTACATCCATGCAGTCTGTAATCATCGAAAGTCAGTAGTATCCTAGTCTCTTGATCTTTGCTTTCATCTTTAGATCAAATTGATGTGCTCCGTATAGACCTGAATGTACTTTGGTTACAATACTATGGGATTCATGTTTATCTAAATAGTAACCACATTTGGTCAAAGGACCATCGGTACACGGTGCCATCAACGAGAGTGTAGGAGAGAGCTCTATGTTTCATCTAATGAGCTTGTGAATTCTCTTGAGGTAGTTTGTCAGTGTTCAAATAGTCTATGAACGGTTGCCTCCAATCCAACTCCTCATCCTTTTTGGCAACGGTAACCTCCCCTTCAAGAGAAAATCTCTTGATGAGTTCAATATCAATAAGGTATAGGACTTATCTATTTTAGACCCTTATTAGAATGGACTCATCTTTCGGACAAGCCAATTCTTTAGCAAGTTTAGCCAAAGCATCTGCTACTACGTTCTCTGCTCGGGTAACCTTGTAGATGGTGACTTCAGGGATTTTGGCCAATAGCTTCATGGTATACTCGTGGTAATAACAAAGCTTGCATGTGAGAACCTTGTAGGACCCAGCAATCTGGTAGATGACCAACTGAGAACCCCAAAGGATGTTGATGCTCTTGACACTGGCTGTGATGGCTAACGACGAATCAAAGCCTTACTCGGCTTTTAATGTTGGTATAGGGGTTGGAAAGATAGTATGAGAATCTCATCATATCATGGTCTGGAGTTAAGAGATCTATTCCTACCCCTATCTTTCATAAACCATCATGCCAAACATCTGAATAGCTTTGTCTGTGTCATGAGATATTGCAGTGGATTATTTCTGGAAATCCAGTTCACCTTATGAGAAAGCATATAGTGTCATAGCTTTTGGGAAGAAAAGATCAAAGCTAGGCACTATTTCTTGATAAGTGGGTAGTTCGCTTCAGTAGAAATCAGACAAAGGTAGTAGAGCACTCTCCTTCCCTTCTTCATTGGATTGGGCCAACAAAACACGGAGAGACTCATCCAATGCAACAGTGTAGAGGATGAGTGGCCTACCCAAGAAAGGGGCTGTTAAGACTGGCAACTTCACCAAATACTGCTTGATATCTTCAAAGGCATGCTACCACTTATCATCCCACTTGAACTTGGCATCCTTTTTGACAAGTGCTGAGAATGGCTTGCATCTTTCGAAAGGTTGTAGATAAAGCATCTCAGATATGACAACTGTCCTTGGAAAGATCTAAGTTGAGTTAAACTCTTAGGAGGTGGTATTTCTAAGATAGTTTTGATCTTTTCTAGACCTATTTCTATTCCCTAGTGTCCAACAACAAACCCAAGAAATTTTCCTGAAGCTACTTCGAATGCACACTTCAGGGGGTTCATTTTGAGGTTATATTATCTTAACTGTTTGAAAACTACTCTCAAGTCAAAGAGATGGTCTATCTTTTCTCTACTCTTAACTACTAAATCATCAACATAGCACTTAACCTGATGATGATGGATGAGTTCATTAAAGATCTGAGTCATGGCCCGTTGGTATGTAGCACCAGCATTTTTAAGGCTGAAAGGCATGACCCTATGACAATAGATTCCAATCGTGGTTTGAAAAGTGGTGTTTCTATCATCTTCAGAAGACATCTTGATTTGTTTATAGCCAGATGACCCATCCATGAAAGAGAATACTACATGAGATGAGGTGATGTCCACATTAATTCTGGTATAGGAAGAGGAAACTCATCCTTAGGACATGCCTTGTTCAAGTCCTTGAAATCGATGCAAATCTGAATTTGGTCATTCTTCTTCTTAACTAGTATGACACTGGCTAACCAAGTAGGGTATTTTTCTTCCATGATGAAACTAGCATCAATCAATTTCTTGACTTTAGAAATGACCTGTTGTTCAATTTCTAATCGCATGCATCTAGGAGCTTGCTTGATAGAATTAACGCAATGATCTATTGTTACTTTATGGACTGCTATGTCAGGAGATAATCTGGGCATATCTTCATAACTCCATGCATAGTAGTCTTTAAACTCAGTCAATATCCTAACTAAGTCATTGGTTTCTTCTTTATTCAGTAACGAACTGATATATGTCGGGCGTGGATTTTCTTTTGTCCCGAGGTTGATTCCTTTAACCTTGTCAATTATTGAATGAATCTCCTCTTCAAATTCTGGAGGTGCATCCTTGATTTGAAGATCATCTAAGATTTCTAAACACACATTCTCATAAGAGTTGGTATTTTATAAAAAGAACCTATCAGACTCCAAATGATTGGTAACAAAAAACTAGCATCATCATCATTGGCTAGACCCAGCATCAATCCTAGTCTAATCTTGATTGTGCCTTCCTACCTGTGTTGTTCCATAGCTTTTCAAAATACTCTAACCTGTGCTTGGACCATGTATGAGGAACCAAACCTTTCTATATAAGAACATGAACACAAGGCAAGTAAAAGTTAAATGATAATTCCATTAATTCTTTAAATGAATCTTTCTCAAGTTCTACATCAACTTTAGGACTCAAGGATGATGATCCAAAAAAAAGAATCTCTTCGGCTTCATATCATTGGAAGACTTAGGGGCTTCCTTAACTACTAAACCTTCAACTTTTTGAGATGAAAGTGAGGTTGTTAAGCTAAGGTTCCTTCATAGTCTCACATAAACTTAATTTGAATACTTTGCTTTTATGAGGCCTAGTCTTTGATCTCGATCGAAAGTCACCTCCAATGGAACCCCTAAGAGGGGTTGGGTATACTAATCACATTAGACTCATCCTCCAAGCTAGATTCCAAGTCTATATGAATAGTAGGGGTACTCTGAACTCTCATAACCCTATTGGTGATGGCCAACTAAGGGTCTTCACCTCTAGAACTACTCTCTATTTCTACCTCTACCGGTGGAGGTCAGCCATCCTACCCACATGTCCATATTTTGGAATGAACTGTGGGTGGAATGTGATATGCGGCTTTATTTCTTCTTTAATTCCCCTTTCTTGTTCACTTGGATTTTCATTTTTCTTTTCTTTTTTTTTTTTTTTGCTCTTTCTTTTTCTTCATTTTTTTTTCTTTTGGACTTGAATTTTGTCCAAGTTCATGAGAAAGGATGTTTTGAGGAAGATAGTAGGTCGCATCCTCATAAATCTCAATCTCTCTAACTGAAAATGGCTTTTCATCTCCTTTGACATAGTACTCAATCCCATCCTTTTTGAACTTGATGCACTGATGGAGGGAGGATGGACTCATCTTGTTCTGATGTATCAAAGGCCCACTGAGCAAAGTAATGAATAAAGTATTCAAATCAATTATGTAAAACTTGGCTTCAATCTTCCAGTCACCTATCTCCAAAGGTAACACTATGGAACCTAAAGCCCGCTCACTTCATTGAATCCTCTCAACATCATCTGATCTCCTCGAAGTGTAGAGATGTCGATCCTCAAATAGGCAAGGGTCTTTAGACTCATAATGTTCACCGATCCACCTAGATCGATGAGAACTCTGGCAAGTCTGAATCTGCCCATGTCAACTGTAATGTAGAGGGGACGGTTGTACTCCATGTCCCCCAGAAGTAGGTCTTCATTTGTGAAATTAATCCCCCGGGCTTCTTTTGTGTAATGTGCCTCCTCACCAATAGCAGTCAGTTGAGCTAAACATATTTTAGGATTAATGAGAGCCTTGATTAATGATTCCCTCATCTCTTTGGATAAGATAAGGGCATCGTATATGCTTAGCTTAGATGGAAACTTTCTTAGATGAGAGAAGGCATTGTAGTCTACCTTGGGCTGATCCTCTACAAGCATATCCAAAGGTAGAGCATCCTGTGGAGGGGCTTCTCGATCCTCTGAACCAATGACTTGTTTCCATCTATCTTGAGGTGCTACCCTAGGAGGTAGAACCTTCTCACTGAGGTTGACTTTGGTGATCTCTTATGGTAGGGTAATGGAAGATTCTACCTGCACATTAAGCTCACCTACAGCTTCTCCTATGGGACCCTCAAAATTGGATGATTCTAAGTCTATCTCAAGAGGCGAACCCGTAGTATTCATAGTAGGAAAATCCAACTCTGAATTAGAAAGAGGAAGATCGGAGTTATTATAATTATTATTTAGACTTGAAGAGTTATCATTATGAATAGATTCAGACAACCCATCAAAAGTGACATAGATGTTATTCAAGCTAGCTTTATTCTTCAATTTCTTGGATTTGATAAGGAAGTTCAAAGTAGAAATCAAGTAAAGTAAGAAGGGTGAGGGGTTTGATGCCCTCATCCACCGATACAAGAGTTTTACTGGTAGAAGAGGAAGAGCTAGCTGAACTAGAAGAAGTCCCTGATGTGGTAGCTACAACGATGGACTGGAGGCTAGACTTGGTTAGAGGTTGCACTAGTGGGCTATCCCGGGCTAGCACATGCTACTGCTGCTACTGCTGTTGCTGCTGCTAAGCTTCCACCTTCCTTAAGTTGGCACTGGTAACTTACAAACATTTCTTGATGTTGGTGGTTTGAGCTAAATCAGACACCTACAAGAAAAGTTTCTTGATTTTCTGAACAATCTTTTTAGAGGTTTTGGATAAAGAGATATCCCAACCTTTTTTAGTTTTGGAAGGATCGCAAGTATCCCCAAGGATTACCATAATGGAACAGGATGGTTATTCCATAAGGTATTCCTTCAGGATGACTATAACACCGGTCTTGAAGCTATGTTCAAGCCAGTCCTTAAAGGTAAAGCAATCTTCCAAAACATGACCAAGCATATAGTGGTAGGGGCAAAAGTTAGGATCATGGCTTTTGCCCACTTCCTCCAGTCTCCTTGGTTTGGGTAGCTGAAAATTAGGCTTCTTTAAGAGATTCTTAAAGATCTTCTTGATTAACTCCCTCTTAAATGAATAAGGCTGTGGTGAAAATTTTAATATTCCAATGTCTTCATCTATCCCTCTTTCTTGTTGGTGGAAAGAAGATAAATGAAAACAAAAATATAAATCACCTTGGTCGGACATCACGTAGATCTATAAATATACTTATTAGGGTGATCGGGTACAACATTGATGAGAGGTGTACTATCTCGAAAGAAAGAAGTCACCACCCTACAATGGACCTAATCACAAAAATAAGGACTCCTAAGGATGTTGGGTCTTTGAGGTATGGAAAAATAAAGGGGTTTATTTTAATCTGGTTCGTTAAGTTCCCTACAAGCCCTCATTATTACATCCTAAAGAATGGGGATTCCTTAGGAAAAATCTTGATTAAGGTAAATGATTGTTATCTTTAAAGATTTCAATAGGGTAGGACTATCAATCTATTAGTTTATTTTTGAAGATCAAATGGGATTGATCAAAGAGAGAGCTATTATTGAAGCCAAATAATGATAAGTAGGAGATTCTCACAATGCTAGGAAACCTAGCAAGCATCTCAAACTATCCTATGATTGGGCTTTACATTTTTTAAATTGATTTAATTTATTTGAGTTGAATTTTTCATTAGAAATTTAGGGCTTATGATTTCACAACACAAGATTATAAAATGCCTAAGATGTGAGGATTTATGTTTATCAGGGGAGAAGCAATATAGAACCTAAATCTAATGAGCTTTGAGGCCAAAAGCATAATCTAAGGCAAAAAAGGATATTTGCCTCCATAAGAGGACATAATCCTTGGACTTACAACGCTTTGGGGTGGCCAACTAACTCCTCCTGATTTTAAATTCATGCAAGTCATATGCTTTATGCAAGATAGCTCATTTAGAAAGAGACTAAGTCCTTAAACTCACTCACTAAGAGACTAGATCATGCGTGCGAGTAATGACCTAAATCTAATGCAATTCATATTACATTTTATTTTCATTTTTTAACAATCATTTTGACTCGGGCTAATAGAATTCATATGCCTAATGCATGAGAAATAAGATTATTTGCCAAAATCAGCGAGAAGGGAGGAGGTGTGTTTCCACCATGGCTCTCATAGGTCAAGCCAAATTTCTCTGGTAAAGGTGCATGCCCTCCAATTAAGAGTGAAATAAGATACATTTATGCATGATGTTATAAAATAAATACTCATCCAGCTAAGGGGTTGCTAATTCTTTTATCTTAATTTTAAGCCTAAGCTTTAGGTGAGGTTATGAGTTCTTTAATTTTAATTTTTGAATTGTTAAATTTGGTAGAAGATTTATTTTTCCCTAAGAGCCTAATCATCATCCAAGCCATACATAAAGCAAGGAAGAAATTAGGAAAAGGATGCCACTTAATGCACAAGCTAAACAAATCATCAATCAATTTATAAAGCTAACCACAAAAGAATAAGGGGCCATTATGGTAGGGTACCACCACACAAATCCAAAAACAAATTGGATAGCTGAGCTCTACCCTTATACAACCCGGATTACAAATGAATTAAATATAATTAAGCAAGGAATTTATTATTATGGGGGTCTTCAAGCTTCATTTCTTCATTCTTCTTTTCTTCTTTCTTCTTTGATTCCTTCTTTTGGATGGTTGGAAGGTGGATGCTCCAAAAGGCTTCACATGGTACATAAGGCATGGCCTTATAACCAATGCTCATCCTAATCCCCATAATAATCATTCCAAAATCCTAATTGCAAAAATTACATGAAAATGGAAAAATGAAAATCTAACTAACAGCTGCAAAATAGAGATTAGTTAAAATAAACCATATAATTCTAAGCATGTATATTAGACTTAACACCGCACACATGAGTGATTAAGTCCACCTGGCCTATTGGATTATTCTTAGGGGTATAAGCATCTGCACAGCAAAAGCATTTATATTTTTATTTATTACAGTGCCCTTTAAGCATGATCCCCTACAAAAGATAATGGTTAGACCAAGATAGCCCTACCATTCAATCTATGCACATACACCATAACATCCAGTCTAAAATATTACATCATAAAATAAAAGTAAACATCAAACCATACACGGTCCTAACCTAAAGCTAGAAGTGGTGACTTAGTGTAGCTTTTAAGGTTTGTGTATGCTTAACTATGGCTTTAAGTTAGAATTTCCTAAGTGTGAAGAATGTTCAACTTACGGGAGAGTTTCATTTAAGTTGTTTAGAAGTTTTGGGTTGATTTTATTTTGTGCTTTCATTAGGTTCAAGTGAATCCTACAATTAATTACTAAATTGTAAAGAGAGGGAAAGAGAAGAAAATTTCTCTTTCCTTCCCTAACCTAAGTAAATTCTAAAGTGGATTCATATTTTTAATTTTATTTAGTGAATGTTTTATTATGTGTTTTAATTAATCTTAAGTTTAGATGAACTCTAAATAAACCTATTCAAAAGAAAGGCATTTTAAAATTAAGTGAAGTGAAGTAAATTCACAAAACACACATCACTTTACTTCTTTCCCAACATGTATAACATGCATATGAATAGATCCTAAGCATATCTATACACACCAAATGAGAATGCTTAGACTTTATGATGCATACTAAGAAGTGACTTAAGAAAATTTGAATGTTTATGATGTATGATTTTCATTAAGTAAAAAAAAAGATTTCTTATCCAATTTTCACATGCACATATGAGTGTATGAAGGCATAAGTGAGTATGGAACCATTGTTAGCACCAGGGGTGTAAGGTACAAGACCTACTTGGGGCTACTTAAAGCCTCGCAATCCTGGAGTTTTCCAAACTAATACCACTTTCCTTAAATACAAATATGTGTACAAATAAAATGAATGGAAAAGAAAGAATGCAAAAGTTTGTGTTAGTTGATTTTTTTTTTATGCAATTTATATATGCAAGTGTAGATATCCTTCTTAATTAATAGCATAGGAATTAATAGGAGATGGAATTAGGCAAGTGTTAGGTTCTTTTCAAATGAATTAAACACTTTACCAAATCTTATTCAAAACTATACTTAAAGAGAGGAGAAGGAAAATTACATTAAACACATCCTTATATTTTTAATCACATGCAAGCTTATAAGTAAGATATCAGTAACACACTTTAGTTTTGATAATTAATTCATATATTTTGAAAATAATTTAGATTTAATAGTGATAATATCCATTCATATTCTTACTTTAGCCAAAATATGTAATTTGACATAAAGCAAACATTTCCATTTTAAATATGATTTTTGAAAAGAATGAATGCATGAAAACATATGACACACATATTTAGCATGTTGGGAAAGAACTAAAATAATGAAATCATGTAAACACAATCACTTTAATTAATTCCTAAAGATAATCTTATGAAATAAGAAAGCTTAAAGCAAATCAAAGTTTGTTTAATGTGATTTTTATTTGATCTTGAGTTTGATTTAATTTGGAAAATGATAAGTGAGTTTGCTATTCCTATCCCATTCCCACATGTGTTTGATATTTTTGTTAAACTTTTAGGTGATTATATTCATTTTATATTTTGATTAGGTTAAGGTATGAATTAAGCATGTTAATTACCTACACCACCTTAGCATATTTAATCAAACAATTATGAGCCAATGAGATGACATAAACCACACAAGGAATTTAAATCAGTAATGCACCTAGGAAGAAAAGGGCCTAATGCAATTTGTCTCATGATTAATGATTAATTAAGCTAAGGGGTTTAGCTTAAGTAATTTTAAAACACCCCTCACACATATGAGTTGAATTTTTATTTCCTTAATTATACTTAGGCTCTTGAACACCTAAGCATCTATCTAAGATAGATTAATTAAGTTCTGAAAAGTTTTAGAATTTTATGAAATTAATTAGTGAATTAACCCTTAATTAAGATAGGATTAAGGAAGAAAAGGGGGTTTAAGGAATATCTTAGGGGAAATGCCCCAAAATTATTCCCTAAACCTCATATTCATGAAAACAGATCTCAATCAACATCAACAAAGAATTAAACCACTAATCAAACTCTTAATTAATCTTAATTATATTAAGGGGAATACACTTAAAAAATTTAGGAATGATTAATAAATTAATTAGAGGGTAAATAAATTAACATTCCCAATAAAAAACTAAAATCATAGAAGAGAACTATTTAAAATCAATTTTAAAATATTCTATGTTCAATTATCTTTCCAATGCAATTTATTTCATATTTTTCTAATTTTTCTATGTTGAGATATGAATTTTAGAAGCATAGGTAATTAATTAGAATTATTTAAACCCTAATTAAATCCTTAATCTGCCATGCACAGTGACATCCCTTTATATGCGATGTATTATTTCTATATAAACATGATCATAGCATGGCGGCATACGAGCTTTCTCCCTAGTCCATAGGATCGAGATTAAATATCATAGGGGATAAAAATAAATATATTGCATGTTTTAATCTTTGACATCCATCCAAAATGAGTGCATGGACGGCCGAAGATCCTTCCCTACAAATGCCTATGAGCCATGGAGACCGTCCATGTTCTAGGCCTTGATCCGAGCTCGATTGAGCTGGTTGATCCCAAATTTTACCCACACCATCAACATGCATAGAAAATTACATCCAATAGTCAAGATTTATGAGATTAACATTTCTTTCATAAATCTCCACACCACATTGAGTTTAGTGATCAAAAAAAGTCTAACCTCTGGAGGTGATCACCGGTGCTCGATTTCCTTGGAGAAGCTTCGTCTGGTTGAGATGAAGCTTTGCTGAAAGTTTGACGGGGCAGAGGTTGAACTCAGCTTTAATTGAATTAGATCTCCTCTTGCTTCAAGAACTTGGAAGATAGCTTGGGCAAGCTCGATTAGACTCACTGATGGAGTGTACAAAGGGAATTGCACTAATTTTGAGTATGAAGAAAGTTGGAAATTCAATAGACCTCCCCTATTTTTTTCTTAAGAAAAATTGAGAAGATGCAAATTTAATCTCCCTCTAGGAAGCTTAGGATCACTTGCAAATGGCTCCTATGACTCTCTCTCACTCAATCAACTATGGCTCTGTTTGAATTGAAGTGAATTAGGGGTAGTATATCTCCCCCAATGGCAATCAAATGGTCGAAGCTTCACTTGCCATTTTGGATCAATTGCCCTGATTTATAGGTTTGTTTGAGCTATTAGAGGTTCCATGTGATTCATTTTAGGTCAAGGAGTGGATTAATGAAGTGGCAATATGCTTCAATTGAGTGCAAGGAGGTTTGCCATGTGGCTATTTCAAGACTTGTGCTCGGTTTGGCCCTTGGGTCAAGTCAAGCTAACCCAAACCCATTAGTTTGGGTGCACCACCCTCCCTAGTGTTCACTTGATCCATTAAGAGAGTATCAAGTAGATATGAAGAGGAATTGACCAAATTCTCAATAGATTTGATCAAAATTTACCCTATGGCCTAGGGATAAAATGGTCATTTGGATGGTTTTTGAATTTGGATATGTTTGGTATGTTGAGAAAATAGGTTTAGCCAAGTTTCATTGGATTTGTACTTCATTTGATATGGTTTGGCTCATGTTGACCCATTTAGGTCAAAATGGGTCAACTTGGGTCAAATTGAAAAATTGGTTAAATTTTGGTCAAAAAGGGTTTGTCAAGTTCATATGACCATTTGAAATGTTTTGGTGGTTTTGGTTTGATTCAATTTGGTTTAGGTTTGAATTTGATTCACATGACTTCATTTAGGTCAAATGGGTCAAGTTGACCAATTTAACCAATTTGACCTATTTGAGCTAGGTCATGGGTAGGATTAGTCTTGGTTAGTCATATGAAATAGATTGGTATCTTTGTTTCCAATCAATTTTTCTTAAGTTTGAATTTGGCTCAAAATGACCCTTTAGGTCAAGTTGGGTTCAAGTTCAATTTGGCTAGGTTAGGTCTAGTTGGCCAATTGAGGCTTTGGTCAAGTTCAACAAGTGATTTGGAATGAACTTGACCCATTGGTTTCAATCAATTTGGCTTAGATCAAGTTTTGCACATTTTGACTTTTTAGGTCAAGTTGGGTCAACTTGAGTCAGGTGGCCAATTGGGATAGGTTAGGCTCAAATGTTGACTTGGTCAAGTTCAAACATTGATCATAAAAGAGTCTTGATCAATGGTTTCAATCAATTTGGCCTATGGTGGATTTTAGCTATGTTGGGTTTCATTTTGGCTAAGTGTTGACTTTATCAACCCTTAGGTTTGACTTGGTTTGACCCAATTTGATTGATTGATCATCTCATGATGAGAGGCATGGATGGTCTTAGTTCAATCCAATTTGATTAGGATTAGAATTTGGCTCATAAAGCGTACTTTAGGTCACTTTGGATCAAGTGAGTCTAAGTGGGTCAAATGGCTTAGTCAAAGCTTGATTTGAGTTTGATTGAACTTGTATATGGACTTATGATTGAAATATAAATCCATTTGCAAGTGGTTTGAAGTCAAATGAGTTTTGATTCATTTGACAATTTCATATTCAAAGGAAGAACATGAATGGATTTTGGCTTGATTTTTGAATTGAGTTTTGATTAAGTAATTGAAGTTTGTATCTGTATTTGGATTCATGATTGAAGGATTGATTGAATCATGAAGGAAAATCAAGAGTTTGGCTTGATTTGAAATTGATTTGGCTAAGTTCAAGATTTTGACTTGAAAGACTTAGGTTAGATTGAATTTGAGTTTGAATTTTGGAGTTGGTTTTGGTTATTTGAATTTATATTTCATTTATATATGTGAATATAAATGAGAATATAAATGGGTTATGAAAAAATTCCAAGGATTTTAAGTGATTTGAAGTTGATTTAGGCTAAGTCCTTAAGAGGGAGATTAAGGATTTAGGAAAGATTTAGTGAATTGATTTTGAATTTTAGATTTAGTTTGATTAATTTGAATTTATATTTCATTAATATATGTGAATATAAATGAGTGGTGAGAAAATTTCAGGAATTTGAATTGATTTGAATATGATTTAGGCTAAGTCAAGAGGAGGGACAAAGAAAATATTTGGAACTTGAAATTTCAATCATGGGTTTCAATCATGGATTTCAATCATGTGATATTGATTTTTGTTTGGAGAAAATTAAATAAGATTGATTTGGAGTTTGAGAAAATCAATTAGGATTGATTTGGAGTTTGACTTGAAGGAAGGAAGTGAGGAATGGTTCAAGCTAACGGTGGGCAAATTTTCCTAACACCCCTAAAATATGACATATTTCTATGGCTTTGATGGTGAAGCTCTTAAGCATGAAGGCGACCGGGCCATGGATATTCTTTAGAAGAATCTCAATGGCATGTTGTTTAGACAACTATGGCTCGCATTTCATACTCTTAATCTAAGAATGTGTAGGGACTCAGTGTTATGCTACAATGAGATGGCTCACAGGCTTCTCAGAAACCTCTTGATAAAGAGTTGCTCCAACTCAATAAATGTCTTCACTGAACTGTTGGGAAGTTCAATATACCAGTCAAATGCTATACTCGTTAAGCTACTGATGAAGAGATAGAATAGTAAAGCATCACTACCATCAATGTTGCAATAACTAGCTCTGAAATGTGCGATGTGCTGCCATGGGTTCCCACTGTCATCAAAACTCTTGAAAGGAGGTGGCACGAAACCCTTAGGATATTGATTACATCAAATTCCTCTAGGTAGGGTCCCTCAACGATCCTCTCGGCTGAGCCAATGCTTCTTTCACTTCTTTCAACCATGAACTTGATATCTTTTCCTATATGGAAGTACTATCTACCTTCTATACATGTTGGTGACTCTATTGGAGGTAGGTCTTCTAGATCAGACAATTCTCACTAGTCTTAGTTATGGTAGGATGAACTATTGGAGCTTAATTCTGTAATGCTAAGATAGCTCCTAACAGATCTTCAAGCCTCTTCTCCATCATATCCATCTTTTCATCCTTCTACTTTGTCGTCAGAGGTGTTGGGTAGTGTCTTCGCTCGGCCTCAACACCATATTTGCTCTCTAAGGAGGGACCCAGTATCTACCATGCAACTCTCTCCCAACAAATCATCTTCATTGGGATCAAAGCTGATCTTTTCCTCATCAGACCAATCATTTTCTATGATTTCTTTCTTCTCCATGAGATAATGTGCTACTATGTCCTCTAAAGAATGATCTGCAAATGACTTTGGCTGAAATGTGGGATCACTCATACTCGCCGACTTCCCCTTGCTAGAGAATCAACCCTTGAGGCTATACTCGGAAAAAATGCATCAAACTCTGAGACTGTGGTGACACTCCAGGAGGATCTATCATCATGTTCTTCTCCTTCAGCTGCAATCTCCATGGATGTTATCTTGGTGGTGGTGGTGATGGGATGACCATGCCCACATTCCTTCACACGATAAAAGGTCAAGAGAGAGCTTAGGTGATGTGGATGGGATGGGATCTCACCATAGTTAAACCAACAGTCTCTTTTCCCCATGGCCTTCATGGCCTTTGGTAGAGATCTTTGGAACATGGATTATGGGCAGGATCGGTGTGGTAGACACCATCTAACTCTCCTCCCTGATCTCCCAATGGCGAGATTTTCAATCCACGGGTAGCATGGATGAAAATCAATTAGTGCCCGACTCAAACCTCCACCTCCTCGGTGAAATGAACCAAGTGCAATCTCCTGCCTCTCCAGAAATGCTTCCCCACCACAAACCTCAATCATGAGCCATGGAATCAAATATAGCTCTCCCAAGATGAACTAAAGGCTAGCATATGACCTCCTACTTTGACTAATGGTACAACCACAGATGGAGGTGAAGTAGATCCTGCATCTTCTATCGACCAAGAGATGGAATGGGTTCTATAAAGGTGGGGAAACTAAAGTGGACAACTCAATAATAGGAGAGCTACCTCCATCTCACGGCTCTGGTATCGCTTTATCATGTGATTCTTGTTCTTCCTTTGGGCCTTGGTGGGGTGAGCAGAGTAATAGCTAAACCCAACCTCAAAAGTAGGGGAGACAATCCCAGGATCGAGACCCTTTTGAGTGCTAAGAGTCCTCACTAGGGTAGCACAAAACAATGCGCATTACATCATAGTGGGACTAATCACCACCACTACCTTCATCTTCACTGAGGGAATATCAGAATCTGACGGCATGTCAATATGAATGACCAACTTTGCCCTCACTGCTCATAGTGGTGAGGGGAGTGCTCCTCTGGATGAGATGGGCATAGTCGGGAGGAAGGTTGGCCTAATCCAAGGCCAAGTCCATCTCATGGGGAAATGTGAAACATACTTAGGCTACCATTTCTATCATTTGAAATTGAACTAAACCTTTGAATGAGAGCAATTGTTGAAAATAAACTTGAATCAAATTTCTATTGATTTTGAATTTAAATTTAGAATTTGAACCCATAATCAACATCTTGAAAATGTTAAGTCAAGTTCAAATGGATTTAGAATAGATTTTGAGATTTGATTAGAAAGAGGAATTTAGAATGTAAAATCCATTTTCAACAAATTTGGGTATGTTGAGAATGGCTTCAAATATTTTTGAAGAGATGCTTCTATAGGTTCATATTTGAATTTTTATTTTTGATTTGATGACCCTTCATTTAACAAATTTTAGCATGTTAAAGTAAAGGGTCAGTTGATTTTATTTTTGATTTGAGATTTTTGGAATTTGTTCACTTAGCAAATTTAGGTATGCTAAGTAAGATGTTTTAAAAACAATTATTTCTTTTCTTTGTTTACTTTGTTTTGTAAATCATTTATGATTTTAAAAAATGGAATCCTTATTTAGCAAATTTGGGTATGCTAAAATGAAGGATCCAAGTGTGTTTTGTTTTGAAAATTTTTGAAAATAGGATCCTTAGCAAACTTGAGTATGCTAAGAAAATCCTAATGTGTTTCTTTTGATTTTGATTTTGTTTTGAAAAATGGGGACTTCACTTTAGCAAATGTGAATTATAGAATGAAGTTCTAATGTGTTTTGAATTTTTTATGAAATGGATATTTCACTTAGCAAATTTGAGTATGCTAACTGGAATTCCAAAAATATGTTTCAAAAGTTTTTTTTTTTTTTGTTTTTGATTTTGTTTTGAAAATGGAGACTTCACTTTAGCAAATATGGCATGCTAAAGTGAAGTTCCAATCTGTTTTGAAATTTTTTGTAAAATGGATATTTCACTTAGCAAATTTGAGTATGCTAAATGAAATTCCAAAAATGTGTTTCAAAAATTTTTGTGTTTTTTTTTTATTTTGAAAAATGGAGACTTCACTTTAGCAAATATGGTATGCTAAATAATGAAGTTCCAAAAGTGTTTCTTTATGTTTTGGAAAAGGGAAACTTCATTTTAGCAAATGTGGTATGCTAGAATGAAGTTCTAAATGTGTTTTGAAAATTTTGTTTTTGTTGATTTTGAAAAGAGAGATTTCCATTAAGCAAATTTGGGCATGTAAGATGGAAATCAATTTTTGAAAGAGAAAATCTCAACTTAATCATATATGGAATATGTTAAGTAGGATTTCAAAATAATTTCATTTCTTTTGGAAATGAAATCTTCATTCAATAAATTTGGGTATATTGAATGGAGATGTTCATATGTGCTTTTGGAAAATTTATTTTTTGATTTTTGTTGAAAATGAAACCTCCATTCAATAAATATGGGTATATTGAATGGAGAGGTTTCATATGTGCTTTTAGAAAATTTAATTTTGATTTTGTTTGAAAAGGTGAAAATTCTAACTTAACACATGTGGAATGTGTTGAATGGAATTTCAAAGTTGTAATTTTTGTTTGAAGATGTAACATCGATTCAACACATTTAAATGCATTGAATGGATAAACACATCTTTAAATTTTGTGCTTTTTGAAAGTTTATGATTGTTGGAATTTTTATTTTTTTGTAAAGATGATCCTACATATAACAATCATGAAGATTATTAGTTGAAGGTGATTTAGGAAATTTTTTTGCAAAAATATTTTATTATGTGTATTTTGAAAAGTTCTTTTGAGAAGCAAGATTTATGAAGGATTTATTTTATCTTTATTATTTTAGAATGAACCTTTCCTTACCATAAAATGGTAAGGAGGACATCTTCTTTTTATTAAACTTTTATTTTCACCCATTGAAAAAAACAGAGGTTTTAAGACCAACACGGGGTGAGGTCCTAAAACTTAAAGATGTTGGCTAGCTTAACTTAAGGATGAAATGAGCTAAGTGCCAACGGAAAGAAAGATAGTCACAAACTCACTATCGATACTTGGAGATAACAATCATTTACCAAAGATGGAGAGAGGAACCGTCCCCAATGGAGTCGCCAAAAAATTTATGGTGAAAATTTTATTTCTACACCTTGGGAGGACTTGCCTACCCTATAGCTTGAACCTAATCCTTGTTTCCTTCTTTCAACCCAAACCTCAAATTCAAATCCAAATTTCAAAGTTCAAATCATAAATCAAACCAAATCAAAACTCCTTTTTTAGACTTTTTAACCTATCTTATCCAAATTCACAATCGAATCACTCCTATTTCACATGATTCTCTCATGGATCATTTATATTCTCATTTATCTTCACAAATATAAATGAAATATAAATTCATATGGCCAAAATCAAATCAATATAAATTCAAAACTCAAATTCAAGCCCAATTTATATCCTTTAAGAAAAATTATTGGATTTAGCCAAATCATTCTCAAATCATTCTCAAATCAATCCAAACCCTTGGATTTTCTCTTCAAACAACCACTCCTTCAATCACATGCCCAAATATAAACATAAACTGCAATCACCAAGCCAAAATCAAACTAACCCAAGTCAAATCCATGTTCATCCTTTTGACTTGAAATTGTCAAATGAACCAAAACACATTTGACTCCAAATCACTTGCAATTGGATTTATATCTCCATCATAAGTCCATATGTGAGTTCAACCAAACTTAAATCAAGCCTTGATCAAGCCAATTGACCCATTTAGGCTCACTTGACCCAAAGTAACCTAAATAACCTTTTTGAACCAAGTTCTAATCCAACCCAAATTGGATTGTACTAAGCCCATCTAAACCTCACATTGTGTTCAACAATCATCCTAGAATGATTAATCACTCAAATTGGGTCAAACCAAGTCAAACCTAGCTTTTGACGAAGTCAAGACTTAGCCCAAATGAGACCTAAACAAGCCAAAATTTACTATGAGTCAAATTATTTGAAACCATCAATCTAAACCAATCCATAGTTAATCATTAAACATGACCAAGCCCTCACTTGAGCTAGACCAACCCAATTGGCCCTCCTAGTCCAAGTTGACCCAAATTGACCTAAAAAGTCAAAATAGGTCAAATCTTGATCTAAGCCAAATTGATTGCAACCAATGGGTCAAATTCATTCCAAATTGATTGTTGAACTTAACCAAAGCTTCAATTGACCAATTAGACCCAACCTAGCCCAATTAACCATGAACCCAACTTGACCCAAAAGGTCAAATCAACTTGAAATCAAATTAAATCAAAATTAATTGAAACCAATGCTTGCAATACATTTCAAATGATCAATCAAGCCTAAACCAACCCATGACCTAACCCAATCGAGTCAAATGGGTCAAATTGGTCAACTTGACCCATTTGACCCAAATGAACCTAAATGAATCAAAACTAAATCTAACCCAAATTAAACCAAACCAAAGATACACATAGGCTCCAAATGATCATTTGAACTTGACCTAACCCATGGTTTGACCCAATTTGACTAACTGGTCAACCTAACCCAACTCGACCTAAATGGGTCAAATTGAGCCAAATCAAATCAAATGAACTTCAAATCACTTGAAATTTGGCCCGACCCATTTTTAAAACATTTCAAATCTGCCCAAATTAAACTCATAGCCAAACGACAACTTTGCCCTTGGGTCAAAGGGTATCCCATGACCAAATTCACTTGGAATTTGGCCATTTCTTTCCCAAGGCCACTTGGCATCCATCTATTGATCCACATGGGCACCAAGGAGGGTAGTGAACATGACCCAATGATATTGGGCTGGCCATGAAAAACTGATCAGCCAATCCAACTCATTGAGCCAAAGCGGCAAATCAGCCATCCACCATCTGATCCAAGGAGGGGGAGATATACCCCCTCTCATTCTCAATCAAACAGAAGGGAATTGATTCCTTAAAGCTCAAGAAGCATTTTTGAAATCTCTAAATCTTTCTAAAGGTCTCCCGAAGCTCCCTCGATTGGCATTCTTCCTCTTCGTGCAAGGCCAAAATAGGGCAAGTCTATTCCGAACAATACTCCCTCCTCACTTCACCAAACCAAAATTTCTTTTACCCACACTCTCACCACACCTCGTCAAGCTTGATTAAACCATTTCCCAAGCCTCCAAGTAAAGGGAAGTACAACTTCGATCAAAGCCAATCACCATTGAAGAGGAGCTTGGTTGACCAAGCAAACCAATTCAAATCAAGATCGGATTTCTTCAACAGGGCTTCATCTCTACTAAACGAAGCTACCTCCTCCATTAGAAGCACTAATGATAGCCTCCTGTGAGGTAATTGCTTGAAACTGTAGCTATAGAAAAATTTTAGTTGGTCCTTTTCAAAGGTAATTATCATCTCATTCAATTTTGACAGTTGGATATGCATCCCCCCTCCTTCCGAAGGTGTGGGATCATTTTGATCCCAATCTGAGCTTGGGTGAGCTCGAATTGAACAGGAAAGATGAACTGTGTTCATCTCTCATCGCTCCCAAAGGAGAAGGATCATACGCTGTTCGTTTAGCGTGATTAGAATGGACGGTTGCGATCAGATCACACTTTAGATCCCTCTAATTTCCTTCAAAACCAGGATTAACCTCGGCTGTCCGATCTTAGATTGGATGGCTCGCAGAGAAGATGCATCCATCGCCAGCTGACTCAGCCAATGGATGTGACAACTTAAATAATCAATCCCATCGCGTCACGTGGAAAGCATGTCACGTCAGCATGCCATGTCAACCGCCACATGGCTTGATGGGATTAGGAGTTTAATTAGCTTAATTAATTTGATTTTAATGGTGAAACTTCCAAATTTATAACTGATTATAGAAAAATCTAAAAAAATACAAATAAATACTCATTTTAAAGGTACTTCAGAGGAGAATAATGGAAATTTAAAATCAATTGATTTTGAATAGTGATTTTAACTCAATTTAAATTTTATTAGAAATATAATTAAGTTAATTACTCTCTAATTACTTTAGCAATTAATTCCAAAATTTTTGAGATTAATTAGTGGGATGATCTCTGCCTGCCATGATTTTCTTGGAATTTATTGCTTGATTAATTAGGGAAATTATTTATTTCATTCTTAATCCCTCTCTTAATTAATTAAATGATTAATTAGCATGTTAAATAGTAATGAATCCATTAATTAAGTTGGCTAATCATTATGAAATAGTGAATAAACATAGGGAATGAGATTAGGACCTCTTTTCTAATCTTTTCCCCTAAGTTCATTTCATTTGGATAATACTTAATCAATTTGCAACTAATTAATGGCCTAATCACTTCATTAAATACTTTAATTAATCAAACTCTAAAACCAAATCATTCCAGAAATCAATCATTCAATTCTTGGGTAGATTCTTAGGTGTTCAATAACCTAAGAGAATTTTAAAGGAAATTATAATCAAACTACATGTGTAGGAAGGTTATAAAAGTACTTAATCAAGCCTTTTAACTTAATTAACTAATAATTTTGAGTCAATTGCATTAGGCCCCTTCATTTCTTAGGTGCATTGCTGATTTAATTTCCATGTGGTTACATATCATATGCTGGCTCATAATTACTTGGATAATTATGTTAAAGTGGTATAGGTAAGGGTTAATTAATGGATTTAATTTATACCTTAACCTAATCAAAACATAAAATCAACCTAATTATTCTAAGTTAAACCAAACCAATTCACACACGGGGGAATGGGTTAGGACTAGCTAACCCTTCTCATATTTCCTAAGTTAAATCAAATTCAAAGATAAAAAATCTCCTTAAGGAATTTTGATTCATTTTAAATGATCTTATTTCATATGATTGTCCTTAGGAATTAATTAGGGTGAATGAAGTCATGTGCTTACATTCCTTTATTTCATTCCAATCATGCTAAATATTATTTTTCATAAGAAATCATGCATTCATTTCTTTCAAAAATTAATGAAATAAAAATGTTTTATTTTATGTCAAATTGCATGTGTTGGCTAAAATTAAAAATATGAGTGGTTATTATCATTATCAAACAAAAGAAATTATCTTTTAAAACCTATAAATTAAAGATTATGAATGAAGTGATGCTAGTTATAAATATTTATAAGCTTGTATATGATAATAGCATAAGATGTGTATTATAAAATTATATTTCCTTCTCTTAATATGGATTCACATAGGATTTGCAAGTGTATAGTTCATTTGAAAAGAACACAACACTTGTCTAAATCTATTCCTATGCATCTCTATATTAAGACTTAGAAAGGACCTTCATATTATGCATGTAAATTACACAACCAAATCAAACATAATCTTTTGCATGATTCCTTATCCATTTGGCTCTTTTTGTACATCAAAATGTATCTAAGAAAAGTGGTATATCAATCTGGACATCCCGGGGCTGCGAAGCTTTAAGTAGCCCTAAGTAGGTCTTGTACCTTACACCCTGGTGTAGAAAACAATGGCGTCATACTCACTTATAACTTTTATACATGTGGATGTGCATTTAGCTAATGGATGAAAAATCCCTCTTTTCTACATGATAAAGACATGCATTGATAATCCAATTAACAAATGGAATATGCAAAAAAATTTAAATCACATATCGCTGCATCCATTATCAAAGTGTGCTAAGATTTGCATTGCATGCATAGCTATGCTTAGGATTATTTATATGTATGGTATACATGGTGGAAAAAAATGAATGGTGTGTGTTATGTGATAGTAATCCACCCTAACTGATCTTATGATACCTTTCTTATTGAATAAGCCTATTTAGAACAAATATAAACTTAGGGTTAATTAAAACACATAATAAATCTTTCACTAAAGGAAATTCATTAATCAATTTATCTTAGAAATCACTTAAGGTAGGGAAAGAGAGCTCTCTTCTCTTTTCTTCTCTTTATAACATTTGGTCACTAAGTGTAGGTTCATTCAAACCAAACTAAATCACCAACAAAATTGACAAGTCAATTAAATCACTTAAAATGAAACCACCATCTAAATTGAATCTTTCACACTTGGAAAATTTCAACCTTAAAGCCTAACTAATACATACCACACAAGTCTTTAAGTGGCACACACATTAGGCTAAGTCACTATTTCTAGCTCTATGTTAGGGCGGTGCATGGTTTAATGCATGATTTCATTTTATTGTGTAATGTTTTGGACTAGATGTTATGGTGTATGCGTGTAGAATGGATGATAGGGTGATCTTAGTATAATCATATTTTCTGTAGGGGGTTGTCCTTAAGGGGCATTGTAATAAGAATAAAAATGCTTTTTATTGTGAAGGTTGTTTATACCCCTAAGCATAACTCAAACTAGGACAGGTGAGCTTGGTCACCCATGTGTGAGATACTAAGTCCAAATTATTCCTATAATTGCTTGGGTTGTATGGTGTGTTTAACATTTTTAGGTGTAGCTAGATTTACTTTCCTTCCTTTTAATGTATTTTTTGCATTAGGATTAGGATAAGTGTTATGGGGACTAAGGTGAACATTAGTTATAAGACTTTATCTTATATACCATGTGAAGCCTTGGAGCAAACTACATCCCAAGTTAAACCAAAAGAAAGAAAGAAATAGGGCAAACCAAGATGAAGGAATGAAGGACAAGGAGTGAAGAATGGAGGATGAAGAATGAAGACCACCATAACACTTATCACTTCATGATTGTAATTTATTCTTTCATTAATCTAGGTTGTATAAGGGTAGAACTCAGCTACCAATATTTCTTTTCGAGTTGTGCGGTGGAACTCAACCACATTGGACTCTTATTCTATTGCGCTAATTTTATAAATTGATTGATGTTATGTTTATTATTGTGCAATTAAGATGGCATAATTTTCCTAGTTTCTTAATTGTTTAATGATTTTTGAATGGCTTGGATGTGATTAGGCTCTTAGAAAAAATAAATTTTCAATCCAATTAATCAATTCAAAATTAAACTAAATAATTCATAACCTCACTTTTGGAGTGAGCTCTTAACCTCCTCTTCATAGACTTAGGATTCTTCGAGACACTAAGAACTCTTTAGTCATAAGACACTTTTAGTGATTAGGTGAACACTTAACCTAAGCCTAGAGATTTAAAAGGGTTAATCATAGGATTAGGCCATGCCTTAGGACTTAAGAAAATCACCTATGCTATAGCCTAAACCCAATCTAGATACACTTTCTCAAATCAAACCTAGATTCAAATCTTAAATCGAACCTCAAATTCAAATCCAAATTCCAAATCCATATCTCAAATTTGACTCCAAATGATTGAAACCCAAAATCAAATTCAAATCCCAAGACCCTTCCTAAGCCATATGAACCACCTTCATAAGCTTCCAAAACTCTCTTTAGATCAAATCAAACTCAATTGATTTCTTTATAAATCAATTATTCTTTCATTCATATTCATAAATATAAATGAAGCCCACCTTCCAATGACCAAAAATGAATCAAACTAAATTGATTGCCCTCTAAGCCTTTTTGACCTACATCCATGGACTTGGTCAAATTTGCTTCCAAATCACTCCAAACTCAAGTGATTTTCTCATGAATCATTTAGATCTTTATTTATATTCATAAATATAAATGAAAGAAATATAAAATGGCCAAGACCAAATCCAACATCAAACCAAAATCTAATTTATACCATTTAAGCTAATTTCTTAGACTTAACCAAATCTTATCCAAATCAACTCGAAACTAATGGATTTTCTCTTGAATCAATCATTTGTTCAATTATCTACCCAAATATAAATGAAACTTATAATCATCAAACCAAATTCAAGTCAAGCCTAACTTAACCCTTTTGACTTGAAACTTTTAATTGAGCTAAAAGCTATTGGACTCCAAATTGATTATAGTTGAATTTAAATTTCAATCCAGGGCTCACATATAAGTTCAACTAAACTCGAATCAAACCAAAATCAAACCAATTGACCCACTTAGGTCCACTTGACCCAAAGTAACCTAAAGGACCCATTTGAGCCAACTTCCAATCCAACCAAAATGGGATTGAACCAAGCTCACCAAAACCTTCCACAATGATTGTTGATCATCTTAGGATGATCAATTGTGATCAATTAGGTCAAATCAAGTCAACTTAGTCATTTGACCAAGTCAACCCTTAGCCTAAATGAACCAAAACTAGTTTAAACTCATTCTACATCAAATTGATTGAAACTAATGATTTGAATCAACCCAAAATCAATATTTAAATATGACTTGACCACTAATTGAGCCAAACCAAGCCCAATTGGTCATTTGATCAAAGTTGACCCAAATTGGCCTAAAGGACCAAATTGGGTCAAATCATGATCTAACTCAAATTTTTTGCAACCTATGGCTCAAGTTCATTCCAAATTGATTATTGAACTTGACCAAAGTCATAATTGAACCCAATTTGATCAATCGAGCTCAATTGAGCCCTTTAGCCCAAATTGGCCTAAAGAGTCAATTTGGCCTAAATCCAAATTAAATCCAAATTGATTCGAACCAAAATGACATTCATCTTCAATTAAATTAAACATGAATCAACCCATAATTTGGCCAATAATTTTGGTCAAATTGGTTAACTTGACCCATTTTACCCATTTGATTACATATGAACCAAAATTAATTTTAAGCCAAATTAAATCAAATTGATCATACCAAAACTCTTAAAATCATCATTTGAATCTAATGTAATCTTCAGTTTGACCCAATTTGACCAATTAGTCAACTTAACCCAATATGACCCAATGTGACCCATATGACCCAAATTGAGCCAAATCCCTTAAAACCAAGCCATGACCCATTGGGGGCTAATCAAACCTGACCCAAACCTATTTGAGATCAGCCCGAAATTAACTCAACCCAATTATAGATCCTCCCCCACATAAGATTCCACCTAACCTCATTTAATTCTCCCCATCACATGCATTCAACTCCCCCCAACACTTGCATTCAATTGAGCTGATCCAATGGCAACAAATGAAGACTTTGGGAGCTAAATCCAAAGTCTTCAATCAGTCATTACCTCCCAACCATTTCCCCGTCAAACTTAATGATGGATTTTCATCCATCCACTTGAAGATAAGAGAGAGGGGTTAAAAGCTTAGCATATTTTCCCCCATTCCATCCTCTTGGAATCCCCAAAGCCATCAGCAACCACTTCTCCACTTTTCTTAAGCTAAAAACATCAAAATTGGGTTAATTTTGGTGAGGAAGCGGTGGCGATCAAAGAATACATCATTCTAAAGTGAAGGCGAAGGCTACACTCATTCCAAAGCTTCCTCTTGCACGTAGAAGCTCGCTCGGATCTTCACCACTACAGAAAACCATCCTCAATGAGGTAATTTCACCAAACTTTAGCTGACCTTAGGAACTTCTATTTTTGTCTATTCTTGCATAATTTTGAGGAATTTTCTTAGAGAAGCTCAATATTTTTCATTATATTTAGTCTTAATATTAATCGGGATATTTTTCGATGAAAATCACCATGAAAACGAGCCCAATCAGATGAAATTTGGTTCAAAATCATAAAAAATCCCTTCAGATGTACAGTGTTTTGCTACTTTCTCCCGCCAGAAATCAACCGCCGCCCGATCTCACCGTTCAAGGATCGGATGGCTCATATCGCATGATCACGCAGTTTGGATCTATGGATCACGTAGTTTGGATCCAGAGATATCCGATAGTCGATCACCGATCAATCCATGAATGAATCCTCGATCAATCCGTGTCTATCCCTTTCTGGCTTGTTCGGCTCATGTGTCATCCAATCACTTGCGTGTCATGTGTAGTGGCGCCATCAAAATGGTGTGGCACCCGCTGTCAAACCTAAGTGGGAAAATCACCTATTTTTTTATTTTAAAAAATTATTTAAGTGTCATGAAACTTTTGTAAATTAATGAAAAATAAAATATTTAATAGAAAATTACAAATAAGGGCTTGTTGGATCCATCTTTCCGAGAGGAATCCAAAAAACTAAAAATTCTCAAATTCTAATGAATGGTTTGAGCTTAATTTAAGTTTTAGTAAAAATAAAATTTTATTAATTACTCTAAAAATACAAGTCTGATTGAATTGAAATTTTCAGAGATTGAAATAAAAGTTAAAACACACTTACCATAAAAATATCAAGTGAAAAGGACTTTTGTATTGGGAGAAATTACATTTTAAAATTTAGATTGTCCATTTTAACAGAACAAACCAAATAAAAATCCATAAAATTATAGAAAAATCTTCAAAATAACTTAAATCACTTCACTTAACATCTAGAACCCTTAAGAAAATAATGTAATTTTCTAAAGCCTAATTAATCCTAAGCAAACACTTAAGATTAAAGTTTAATAAATTAAAGAATTAATTAAAACATAATCTAAAAATAATTTAAATATCAAATTAAAATCAGAAATGATATAATACCCAAATGATTGGTAATCAAACTTTAAATCAGAAAAATTTTATATATTACTCAAATGAAATTAAAATTAACTAAACCTAAGTGAGTTAATGAAATTTAGTTAAATGATGAGACCTTTAAATCAAACTCATAATTGAATAAAATAATGAAACTTTGATATAAAATCAAACCAATCTTGTCAAACCTTCACCAAGCATTGAATCTTAATCATATGAAACTACTTAACAAATTAAAACAAATTAAATATTAATTAATCATTAAATAAACTAAAAATTAAATTGATTAATAAACCAATTCAACATAATCATTTGATATTAATCAAATTAAACCAAATAAAGCTAAACTAAACTTAATTAAGATATGATTAAATCACATTTAAAATCAATTCATTTGGAATAAGATGATTAATTAGCCATTAATACATAAATCTAACAACTAAATCAAACATGAATGAAATCTAATGAACATAATAAATGAAGAAAATCAAACCTAACTATGATTATGAATAATCAAGTTTAATTAAAATAAAAAAATAATAAATCACTTAATCTAATCAAATGATAATGATAACCCTTTAATCACTAAAATTTAAAATGCTTAATTAAAACTATCAAATATAATTCATATAGGGTAATTAAGTCATTAATCTCTAATTAAACAAACCTTTAATTAATCTAATGATTTAAAATTACCCTTAATAAAACTTAATTAATTAAACATTTAATTAATGCAAACTTAATGAATTAATCCATCATCTTAATGAACCAAATTAACTTTATAAATCACATTAAAATTAATTCAAATCAAACATTTAATTATTTTACTAATTAATTTGATCACACCTCTTAAATAAATTAATTAAGTTAATCAAATTAATCATATTAAACTTAAGCTTAACCAAACATAAAATGCAATTAAATGTCAATCAAATCCTAATTTAAACTTAAATCATTAAGTCATTAATTACATCATTAACCTAAATAAATATGAAATCAAATTAAAAACTAAACAAATCTTTATTTAATTTAATAATTGATCACGCCTCTTAAATAAGCTAATTGACTTAATCAAATTAATCATATTAAACTTAAGCTTAATCAAACATAAATTTGAACATAATTAAAATGCAATTAAATGCCAATAAAATCCTAAATTAAACCTAAATCATCAAGTCATTGATTACATCATCAATCTAAAAAAATATGAAACCAAATTAAAAAATTAAACAAATCCTTATTTAATTTAATAATAAACCTAAACACACTTCTTAATTAAACTAATAATCACATTGAACCTAAGAAAACCCATAGATCAATAAAGCTAATCAAATCAAATTAAATCAAATAAAGAAAGACTCTCATCAATTTAACATGTAATTAAATCAAATCTCATTCAACCTACTTAAACAAGATAAACTAATTAACTTTCCAATGTATGAAATCAAAATACAAATCAAACTTTGATAAACATGACAAATGGATGAGATTAAAAATAAAATTCTAATTACAAAGAATCAAACTCAATTAAGATCAAAATAAAATCTCAATTAATCTATTCCAATCAAACTACAAATAAATGAACCATGATTAAATCAAATAAACATAAAATTAAATCACATAACTTTAATCAAAGAAAAGAATTAGATATTAAATTATCAAGATTTAATTGAATCAGAACATCTAATTAAAAATTAATCAATCAAATTACATGAAGGTAAATAAATACAAAATAAATATAACAAACACTAATCAAATCAAATTAATTCAATTAAATCATTCAAATAAATCAAATCAAATCAAACCTTAAATACAAGCAATCAAATTAAGGGTTCGTCTTTATGTGTTTAACAACATACCCTTAAGAAAATTATGATTAACCCATATGGGAGAATCATAAAAGTACTAATTAAATTATTTAACTTAATTAATCCTTAATTATAAGCCAATTGCATTTTCTTGGAGCATTGCAATCTTATTTCACATGTTCATGTCTTTATGGCTTATAATTAAGTGGTTAATCAAAGAAGCATAGGTAAAGGTAATTAATTGATTTAATTAAGGATCCAACTTAATTAATTCATAAAATTTACTTAATTATTTCTTATTAAATAAAATAAAATCATGAACATGTGGCATGAAATAGGATTAGCAAATCTCTTCTTATATTTCTTGAATCAAATCAAACATGAAATCAAAATGAGATTAAGAAACTTTAGATTGTCTTAAATGATCTTATTTAATATGATTACCTTAGGATTTAATTGGATTGAATGAAATTATGTTCGTATGTTCTTTTATTTCTTTCTAATCATATTAAATGATGTTTGCCATATATGATCATACATTCATCTATTTCAAAAATTAATTAAACAAAATGATTTCTCTTATGTGGAATTGCTTGTGCTGATTTAAATTAAAAATAGGTGTGGCTATTATCATTATTAAATCAAAAAAAAACTTTCAGAAGTGTATAAATCAATTATGATATATGGAGTGATGCTAATTAAGAAACATTTATGAGTTTACATGTGCTTATTATCTAAGATATGTGGTATGAAGTTTTCTCTCTTTACTTTGCATGGGCTTACATAGGATTTACAAATGTATAGTTCATCTAAAAAAGAACACAATATTTGCCCAAATCAATTCCTATGTATGTCCATGCTAAGGCTTAGAAAGAATTTCATATCACATATGTAAATCATATGATTGAATCAAACACAACATTTTGCATGACTTCTTTCTCTTATGATTAATTGTACATTCCTATGTATATAAGAAGAGTGGTATATTAATCTGGATATCTCGGGAACGCACAGCTTTAAGTAGTCCTAAGGAGGACTTTACTTCACTCCCCTGGTGCAAAATAATGGCATCGTACCTACTCATATATCTTACACATATGTATGTGCATTGTGGTTAATGAATAGAAAGTCATAATTTATTCAAATTAATTTCTTCTTTTGCATGAAACTTCATCCTTATAGTTGTGTATACATTTATATGTATATGAGAATAGTGGGTATATTAGTCTGAACATCCCGGGGATGCATGACTTTAAGTAGCCCTAAGGAAATCTTTACCTCACTCCTCTAGTGCGAAACAATGGTGTCATACTCACTTAAAACTTTTATACATTTGAGTGTATATGTAGCTAATGGATTGAAGTCTCCTTTTCCTATTAAAAAAGACATGCATTCATATTAATCCAATTAAATAAAATATAAAATTCAAATATACTTCATTACATTCATCATCTAAGTGTGCTAATACATATTGTATGTGTAGGTATGCTTATGATCCAATCATGTGCATGTTACATGTGATGGAAAGAAATGAATGAACATGTGTTATGTGATAGTAATTCATTCCAATTATTCTTAAAAAGCCTTTCACATTGAATAAGGTTATTCAAGGTGAACCCAAACCTAGGACTAATTAAAATATGTAATAAGCCAATCACTAAAAGAAACTAAGTCATAATAACATGCTTTAGAAAATGGCTTAAGATAGGGATGAAAGAGGGAAATCCCCTTTCCTCTCTTTATAACACTTAGATGTTGAGTGCAAGATCTTATGGACCAAATAAATCACAAATTAAGACTTGCAAAATTAACTAAATGACTTAAAGTGAAACCAACATTCCATGTTAAATTGAATTCTTTTACACTTAGAAAACTTCAACATTAAAGTCTAATTAAGACATACCACACAAGCCTTAAGCACACACATTAGAATACTAAGTCACCACTTCTAGTGCTAAGTTAGGGCAGTGTATGTGTGATGGATGTTTTATTTTATGATATAATATTTTAGACAGGGTGTTAGGGTGTATGCCTCGTAGACTGGATGTTAGGTCATTATTAGCCTAATCATATTTTTTATAATGGGTTGTGCTTAAGGGGCTGTTGTAATAAAAATATAAATGTTTTGCTATGCAGGTTGCTTAACCCCAAAGCATAACCCACATTAAGACAGGTAGGCTTGGTTATCCATGTGTGGGGTGCTAAGTCTAAATTATTCATATAACTTCTTGGGCTATATGTTGTATTTAGCTAATATTTATTTTGTAGGTGTAGCTAGATTTACTTTTCCTATTTTTAATGTAATTTTGAATTAGGAATTAGGATTAGTGTTATGGGAGATTAGGATGAGCAGTGACCAGAAGGCTTAGTCCCTAAGGTGCCCTATGATGCCTTTGGAGCAAATCAAATCGAAAAGAAGAGAAGGAAGAAATGAAGAAAAGAAGACCCTCATAGCATGTATTATTTTTATAATCTGGGTTGTATAAGGGTAGATCTTGGCTACCCATCTTTTTTTCTCTTTTTGGGGTGTATGGCAGAACCCTACCTCATCGGCCTTTTATTCTTTTACATAGTTTATACATATTTGATTGTTGTTGTGTTTAGATTGTGCATTAGACAGCATGCTTTTCATAGTTTCTTTATGATTTATGCTTAAATGTGTGGCCTAGATGCGGTAGGCTCTTAGGATGAAATTAATTTTTCTACCTCATTAACAACTCATAATTAAATTTTTTTTAAATAATTCATAACCTCACATAAAAGTTTAGAAATTAAATCAAGATAATAAAATATCTAGCAACCCTTTAGCTAGATGATTGTATATATAATATCATGCATGTCATATTCTTCCACTCTTATTAAGAGGGGGCTTCCATCTATACTAAAGAATAAAGGCTTAACCTGTGAGAGTCTTTGATGGAAGAACACCCCTTTCTCTCTTGATTTGGCCCATAATCAAGTTCTCATGCATTTAGGCATACAAAATCTTATAGCCTGTGTCAAAATAAAGAGTCCAAAAGAATCAAATAAATTTGATAAAATTTACATTAGATTAAGTTATGAATTCATACCACTCATGCTCTAGTCTCTTAAGGAGTGAGTTTAAGGACTCAGTCTTTTTTCTAAATAAATAATAGCCTAGCCATCTTGCAATACATAAGACTTGACCACATTGATTTAAAGTATAAGAGGTGTTAGTTGACAGTCACTCTAGGTAATTGTAAGTCCAACAGTCAGACGGTCTATCCTCTCTTGTGAAGGTAGACCATTATGTCCACCTTTCGCTTACATTTAAGACGTGCTTGTGCTTGTACTAAAGCTCCCTAGCTTAGGATCCTAGGTAGCTATTTCCTTCAGGCTACAAGCATATATCCTCATCTCTTAGGCATTTTCATAATTTATATTGTGAGATTATAAGTCTCAGTATTCTAATAAAATGTCAACTCAAATATATAACTCTCTTCAATTTCAAAAATATAAAGCCCAACCATAAGATAGATTAGATTTCTCATGAGGCTTCCTAGTATCATAAGTATTTCCTGCTCATCTCATTTAGTTGCCAAAATAAGTCTCTCATTTTGATCTATCTCATTTGTTTTTTCAACATAACCAATCCTTTGATAGTCTTGCCTTGAAATCTTTGGAGATCATGATTGTCTACTTTAATCAAAAATTTTCATCAAGAATCATATTTCTTAAGATGTAATTAACTATGGAGGCTTGCCTCCATAGGGAACTTAACGAACCCAGCTTAAAATAAACTCTACTTTACTTTTCCATATAAAGTAAGGGAAAGATCTCTAGTACATTCAAAGACCCATCATGCCTTAAGAGTCTTTATTAGGTAATTAGGTTCATTATATGATGGTGATTTCTATCTTTAGAGATAGTACATCATTCCTTAATGTCATACCCGATCACTTCAATAAGTAGCCCATAAGATCTGTGTGGTGTACCCACATCTTAAAAATAAACACCACAGAATTTTCTAGCGACTCCATTGGGGATAGTTCCTCTCTCCATCTCTAGTAGATGATTATTGTCTCCAAGCATCGATAGTGGACTTGCATTTCATGTGAGTTCAAGACAATCTTTCTTTCCATTGATACTTAGATTATTTCATTCTTAAGCTAAATTAGCCAACATCCTTTAGGTTTTAGGACCTCACTCCGTGTAGGTCTTAAAATTCCTGTTGGTTTTCCCAATAGGTGAAAACATAATTTATCAACAAAAAGGGAGATAATAAAAATTTAGAACCTCCTCACCACTAGCTTAGTGAGACAAGGTTCATCATAAAATTTAAAGAAAATAATTCCTTTTACAAAAATGATACTTTCCAAAAGCACCTTTCACAAAATCATAAAGTCAAAACCCCTCCATGATTGTTACGTGGAGGTTCTTTTCAAAAGCAAATCATGCCATAATTGATTCCAACTTAACATATCTAAATTTGTTAAGTGAGAATCTCTATTTTGAATCAAACATAAAATTTGACCTTCACTTAACAATTTCAATTTGTTAAGTGGGGGTCTCATTTTTATAACACAAAATTTTACCTTCACTTAACAATTTCGATTTATTAAGTGGGGGTCTCATTTTCAAAACACAAAATTTTACCTTCACTTAATAATTTCAATTTGTTAAGTGGGTGTCTCATTTTCAAAACATAAAATTTGATCTTCACTTAACAATTTTAATTTATTAAGTGAGGGTCTCATTTTCAAAACATAAATTTTATCTTCACTTAACAATTTCAATTTGTTAAGTGGGGGTCTCATTTTCAAAACATAAACTTTATCTTCACATAACAATTTCAATTTATTAAGTGAGGGTCTTATTTTCAAAACATAAACTTTACCTTCACTTAACAATTTCAATTTATTAAGTGGGGGTCTCATTTTCAAGCATAAATTTGACTTTCACCTAACAATTTTAATTTTTAAAGTGGGGGTCTCATTTCCAAAATATAAAATTTGACTTTCACTTAACATATTCAATTTGTTAGATGGGGGTCCCATTTTCAAAATGCATACATTTAGGCTTTCACTAAGCATATCCAATTTGCTAAGTAAGAGTCTCACTTTCAAAGCATATATTTGGTTCTACTTAACACATCAAATTTGTCAAGTAAGAACCACATAATCATGTCATATTGTATTCCCACTTAACATACCAAATTTGTTAAGTGAGAATCTCATTCTCAAGTCATATCATACTTTGATTTCCTCTTAACACACCAAATTGTTAAGTGGGAGTTTCATTTTTAAAAATATATCAAACACATTTAGGCTTTCACTTAACATACCAAATTTGTTAAGTGAGGGTCTCTTTTCAACACACATTTGATCCATATTTTAACATACCAAATTTTTAAATAAGGATCCAATTTTTTATGTCAAACCACACTTGAGTTTTTACTTAACATACCAAATTTGTTAAGTGAGAGTCATTTTTAAAGAAAAATAAATATATCTCAAACACATTTGGGGCTTTCACTCTACATAACTAAATTTGTTAAGTGGAACTCCCATCTTCAAAGAAAAGAAAATCTATCTCACAATCACATTTGGCTTTCACTTAACATACCAAATTTGTTAAGTGAAAGGCTCATCTTCAAGCACAAATGAAATCAAACACATGTGACCTCTACTTAACATACCAAATTTGTTAAGTAAGAAGCGCCATTTTCAAATCAAAATATCACACAAACAAATCTTCACAAGCAAAGACTTTCTACAAAAAAATTTTAAACATGCAATCACAACCTCTTCTTAACATACTCAAATTTGCTAAATAGAAGTTCTTTCAAATCATCAATATTTTCAAAGAAGATGTACAAAACACAAATATCTCAAGAAAATCTCTCCTTAAATTTTAGAACCCCACCAAACTTACCTAAATCGGTTGAGTATGGGTTCAAAATCGAAATCAAATGGAAAAGACTCTCAATATCCAAATCTCCAATGAACAACCAACATATTTGAATTGTAAAGTGTGGGTTCAAAATCTAAACATTTATGCAACAAATATCATGAAATATAATACAAGTTATATTTCAACAAATGCAAACATTCAGCTCAGATCAGTCAGTATAGTCTTTGTAGTTTTCACACATGGCCTCTCAGAAGTTTGTTTTCACCCTTCCGTTTAGGATGGATTTTAGATCGTGCCTCCTCACCGACTCCACCCATCTAGTGTTCTATGGCTGAGGATTTGAGGGAGCCCGCATCACTTACGAGGGGGCGACCCTCACTACTATTAATCAGGATGAGGTGGCTAGGCAGAAGCTAATCATCTGGATCGACTTGTCTTTTGACACTGAGTATCCTTCCATAAAGAGGAAGGCATTTGAGGTTTCGCTAGTCAGTCTAGTTCCTACTCAGTCAGTTATTCACATAGCTGCTCGGGTGCATGCTAGCACCTCCATGATGGCCCCCTCTAAGGGGAAGGCTATCTTGGCTTCAGAGATAGCCTCCCCTACCTTCGAGGTAAGATCTAGCTCTCACACTGCCTTGCTCAGCTATACACAGTGCCACACACAGCAATGCAATAGAAGCCACAAGATCAAGCGGCACTATGATCATGCTGCCCAGAAGATGGATGTATCCCACATCATAAAAAAGGTTCCCAGAGGTTTCCGTTTCACTAGCAACTAGCTCCACCCCCTCTCAGCATCAGATGGAGAGGAGGACTATTAGAGGATAGCTATATTGCCTCCACCTCCTACATACCATGAGGCTTTGGCTAGGAATAAGAGAAAGTCTTATGCCAATCTCTATATGGTATTACAGCAGGTAGGCAGGGTAAACATACATTCAGAGTCTGCTATATTATTTAACTTGAGGTCTATCATCCCCAAGAGTGTTACCAGGTGCATTCATAGTGATAGAGCATTGAGGTCGTAGAATGAGGCAGGTTTGCTGCACGGCCTCCACTCTAGTCAATTTTCCCAATCATCGGGCCACCAGGGCTGACAGAATTGATAGTATAGTGCTGATAGGTACCACCAGTCATAAGGGAAAAGCCTCAATGAGGGTAGAGCTAGTGTTTTCTTCATCACACCAATCCACTCATCGCCCACCATCACCTGTTCAAGTCTCGCCATCCACCTTGCCCATAAAGGCACTGTAGTGTTTTATTTTTATTTGAATATTAAAAATGTTATTGGGACACTACGTAGATCTGTAGATATACTCATTAGGGTGATCAGGTATGACATTGAAGAATGATGTACTATCTCGAGAGATAGAAGTCACCATCCTACAATGGACCTAATCACCTAATAAGGACTCCTAAGGACAATGGGTCGTAGAGATCTTTCCCCTACTTTACATGAAAAGTAAAAGCGGGTTTATTTAAATCGGGTTCTTTAAGTTCCCTATGGAGGCAAGCTCTCATAGTTAATTACATCTTAAGGAATGAGATTCCTTAAGAATACTCTCGATTAAGTTCAATGATCATTGTCTCCAAAGATATCAAAGATAGGATTATTTTTGGAAAAATCAAGTGGGATTTATCAAAAGGATGGAGTTATTATAGAAACTAAAGGGAGATGAGTAGGGGATGCTCATGATACTAGGAATCCTAGTGAGCATCCCAAACTATCCTATGGTTGGGCTTTATATTTTATAAATATGAGAAAAAGTATATGTTTGAGTTGAATTTTTATTAGAAATCTGGGGCTTACAATTCCATAGCACGAGATCGTGGAAATGCCTAAGAGGTGAAGATTTATGCTTGTAGCCCACAAAGGGAAACATCAACCTCAGATCCTAAATCTAGGGAACCTTTGTGAGGGCCAAGATATGACCTAAATCTAAGGTGAAAGTGGGTATATGGCTTACCTCCACAAGAGAGGATAAATCACCCGACTGTTGGACTTACAACTGCCTAAGGGTGGCTGCCAACTAACTCTTCCTATGATTTTAAATACATGTAGGCAAGTCATGTACTTTGCAAGATGGTTAAGCTATTGTTTATTTAGAAATGAGACTAAGTCCTTAAACATACTCCCTGAGAGACTAGATCATGAAGGGCATGAATAATGACCTAAATCTAATGCAAATTTTGTTAAGTTTTATTTTAATTTTTGGAGATCTTTATTCGACACAAGCTATGGGATTTCATATTCCTAATGCATGAGAAGGTTGGTTATAGGTAAAAATCAGAAAGAAGAAGGTTTGTTTCCACCATGGCTCTCAAAGGTCAAGCTATTTTCTCTAGCAAAAGTGGAAGCCCTCCATTAGCATGAGTGAAGTAATATGATTTATGCATGATGTGAGACATACAACATCCAGCTAAGGAGTTGCTAAATCTTTTATTATGTTGATTTATGTCCTAGGCTTTATATGAGGTTATGAGTTGTTTAATTTAATTTTGAGCTGATTAATTAGATAAAAATTTTATTTTTCTCTAAAAATCTAATTGCATCCAGGCCATTCAACAACCATCGAGCAATTAAGAAACTAGAAAAATTATGACATCCTAATTGTGTAATCATAAATAAAACATCAATCAATTTATAAAATTAGCATAAAAAATAAGAGGCTGATGTGGTCGGGTTCCTCCGTACAACCTGAAAAGAAATGTGGGTAGCTGGGCTCTACCCTTATACAATCTGGATTACATATGAATAATTACAATTAAAAGGAGTTCATGTTATGGGGGGGTCTTCATTCTTCATTCTTTGTTCTTCATTTCTTCCTTTCTTCATTTTTTCTTTCTTTTGGTTTGACTTGGGATGTAGTTTGCTCTAAGGCTTCACATGGTATATAAGATGTGGTCTTATAACCAATGTTCACCTTAATTCCCCCATAACATTCATTCCAAATTTTAATTGCAAAATTTATATCAAAAGTTAAAGATAAATTTAACATACCTGCAAAATTGAGATTAGCTAAACATACCACACAACCCAAGCAGTTATATGAATAGTTTAGAATTAGCACCTCACGCATGGGTAACCAAGTCCGTCTGTCCTAATTTGAGTTATGCTTAGGGTATAAGCAACCTGCACAACAAAAATATTTATATTTTTTTTATTACAGCACCCCTTAAGCACAACCCCCTGCAGAAGGCATAATTAGGCTAATATCGGCCTACCATCCAAACTACGAACATGCACCATAACATCTAGTCTAAAAACATTATGTCATAAAATAAAATCAGGCATCAAACCATGCACCACCCTAATATAGAGCTATAAATAGTGACTTAGCCTAATGTGTGTGTCATTTAAGGCTTGTGTGGCATGTCTTAGTTGAGCTTTAAGGTTGAAATTTTCTAAGTGTGAAAGGTTCAATTTAGAGGGTGGTTTAGTTTCAAGTGATTTAGTTGATTTGTCAATTTTAGTTGATGATTTGATTTGGCTTGAATGAACCTACACTTAGTTACTAAATGTTAGGAAGAGAAGAAAAGATAACAAAAATTCTCTTTCATCCCTACCTTAAAACATTTCTTTTAGTGAATGTTTTATTATGTGTTTTAATTAACCCTAAGTTTAGATTTACTCTAAATAGCCCTATTTAATAAGAAAGACATCTTAGGATTAGTTAAGGTGGATTACTATCACATGACACAACCATTTATTTCTTTCCACCATGTATACCATGCATATGAATAATCCTAAGCATACCTATACATGCAATGCAAACTTTAGCACACTTTGATGATGACTGTTAAGAGATATGATTTGAAAATTTGGATATTCCATTGATGCATGTATTTATTATGTAAAAAGGGGGATTTTTCATCCATTAATAAAAGGCACATTCACATGTATAAAAGTTATAAGTGAGTATGGCGTCATTATTTTCTACACCAGGGACGTAAGGTACAAGACCTACTTAGGGCTACTTAAAGCCTCGCAACCCTGGGATGTCCAAACTAATATACCATTTTTTTAATACATGGAGATGTACAAAAAGAAATAAATGGATGAAGAATCATGCAAAAGATTATGTTTGATTTGGTTGTATAATTTACATGTGTAAATATGAGGATCCTTCTTAAGTCATAACATAGAAATGCATAGAAATAGATTTAAGCAAGTGTTGTGTTCTTTTCAAATGAACTATACACTTTATAAATCTTATTCAAATCCATGTTAAGAGAATAGAAGAAACCAACATAAAACACATCTTATGCTATAATCACATGCAAGCTTATAAGCACTTATAAGTAGCATCACTTCATTCATAATATTTAATTTATAGGTTTTGGAAATAATTTTTGGTTTAATAGTGATAATAGCCACTCATATTCTCAATTTTAACCAACACATGCAATTTGACATAAAAGAAAACATTTTATTTAATTAATTTTTCCAAAGAAATGAATGCATGATTTCATATGGAAAATAATATTTAACATGCTTGGAAAGAAATAAAGGGATGTAAGCACATGACTTCATTCACCCTAATTATTTCCTATGGACAATCATATAAAATAGGATTATTTAAAATGAATCAAAATTCTTTAAGGAGAATTTTATTTTTGAATTTGATTAAACTTAGAAAATATGAAAAGATTTTGATTGTCGTATCCCATTTCCCACATGTGTTAATCGATTTAGTTTAATTTTATAATAATTAGGTTGATTTTATGTTTTATTTAGGTTAAGGTATGAATTAAATCTATTAATTACCCCTTACCTATACCACTTTAACATAATTACTCAAGTAATTATGAGCCAACATATGATATGCAATCACATGGAATTTAAATCAGCAAATGCACCTAAGAAATAAAGGGGCCTAATGCAATTGGCTCATAATTATTGATTAATTAAGCTAAAAGGTTTAATTAAGTACGTTCATAACCATCCTACACATGTAGTTTGATTATAATTTCTTTTGAAATCTCTTAAGTTATTGAACACCTAAGAATCTACCTAAGATTAAGTGATTAAGTTCTGGAATGATTTGGTTTTGAATTTGATTAATTGAACTAATTAATGAAGTGATTAAGTCATTAATTAATTTGTAAATTAATTAAGTGTTTATCTAAATGAAATAAACTTAGGGGAAAATATTGGAAAAGAAATCCTAATCTCATTCCCTAAGTCCATTCACTATTTCATGATGATTAGCAAGCTTAATTAATAAATTTATCACTATTTAATAGGTTAATTAATCATTTAGTTAATTAAGAAAGTTATTATGGGTGAAACAAGCAATTCCCCTAATTAATCCAATAATAAATTCTAAGAAAATCATAGGAGGCAGAGATCATCCCACTAATCAATCTTAGGAAGTTTTGAATTAATTGATGAAGTAATTAAGCCAGTAATTAGCTTAATTTCATTTCCAATAAAACCCAAATTGAGTGAAAACTACTATTCAAAATTAACTAATTTTAATTTTATATTATTCTCCTTTGAATTATCTTTAAAATGAGCCTTAGTATATTTTTTTTTATTTTTCTACAATTGGTTATGAATTTTGAAAGTTTTCATCTTAAAATTAGATTAATTAAGCCTAATTAACCCCCCCCCTAATCCCATCAGGCCACGTGGCAGCTGATGTGGTGCGCTTTTCATGTGGCGCGACAGGATAGGTTATTTAAATTTTCACAGCCACCTGCTAAGTCAGCTGGCGGCAGACGCACTTTCTCTACAGGCCGTCCGATCTAAGATCGGACTACCCGGATTAATCCCACGATTTAGGCTTAAATCAAAGAGGATCTATCGAGATCTAGTCACCGCAGTTCATTCCAATCATATGGAATGGACGGTGTGTGATCCTTCTCCTTCGCGAGCGATGAGAGATGTCGTTCAATTCAAGGCCACATGAGCTTGGATTGGGATCAAAATGATCCCACACCTTCGGAAGGAGGGGGATGCACATCCAACGGTCAAGATCCAATGGGGTGACACTTTTCTTCAAGAAGGACCAAGCAAAATTTTCTAAGGCTATGGTTTCAAGCAATTACCTCATCAAAGGCTATCACCGGCGCTTCCAATGGAGGAGGTAGCTTCGTAGTAGAGACGAAGCCCTGTTGAAGGTATTGAATCTTGGTTTGGAGTGAATTGCTCGGTTGACTAAGCTCCCCTTCAAAGGTGATCGACCTTGATCAAGGTGATGCTTCCCGTGGCTTGGAGACTTGGGAAATGACTTGGTTGAGCTCGACGAAGTCCACTGATAATGTGTGCAAGGTTAATTAGATTTTGGTGGAGAATTGAGTGAGTCGGGATTTGGATTAAGCTCCTCTGTTTCAGTTTTAAGCAAAACCGAGAAGGAGAAATGGGGGAGCTCGGGAATGGCTTGCAAAGGCTTGGAGAAGCTTTGTTTCAACCTCCTTGGCTCTTTCGAAATCAATGCTTATGGTTTGAGTGGGAATGAGGGGGAGTATATCCCTGGATCGAATGGTGATGAGTTATTTTGCTATTTTTGATCAATGGGTGTGATTGGGCTCACAGTTTGAGTTGCAAAACACCCCATGTGGGTCATTTTAGGCAGAAGAGTGGAGGAGAGTGAGTACCCATGTGCTAGGTGAGTGCATTTGGTGATCCAAGTGCTCAAATTTCATTGGAGTGGTCGGTTTGGCCTTAGGTTGGGTCATGGCCGACCCAAGTTCAATGGGTCATGTTCACTAGGGTTGTAAATAAACCAGTGCACTCGTTGAACTACTCAAACTCAGCTTGATTAATGCTCGTTCATGTTTGTTCAAATTAATAAACAAAAAGCTTGAACAATTTTTGATAACTCGAATGTTAAACAAACTAAACATGAACATGGTCTTACTCACTTGTTTATGTTCATGAACATAATCATTTTTTGTTCGATAAGTAATTTATTAAATCATTAATATTAAGTTTGGTAATAATTCATATATTATCTTCAAAATATGAGTAAATATAACTTATAGTTATTAAATTGTATATTTAATAAAAAAATATTATAATTTACTAAATTTACTAATATAATTTATAAAAATATATGATACATTTAATTAAATATTTATAAAATATAATTGATCATAGTTTATAAATTATAAGATAAATACACTTATACACAAAAAATAAAAGAAACTCATATTAACTATTAAATGTTTAATTAAAGTTAAAAAATTATTTCATTTAATTATAAATGATAAAATGGCCAAATGGGTGACCCAAGAGCCTAGTCGCCAAAATAAAGCCCAAGCTCTGTCGGTTCGTCAAAATTCCAAAAGAGTGAAATGCTTAAGCTCGCTTTTTATTCCAAAAGTAGCGCTAAAATTGGCCTGTATTTAGTCATTTATGTCATTTTCCTCATCTTCTTATTTTTTGTTTCTCCTCCATCCTTTTCAATCGATTCATGAGGTAAAGTGGAGGTAAACCATGGCTTGCGATTGTTCTCTCTTCCTCTTGTCTAGTATAGTGTAACATCCTCTCCTTTTGATTTTGAAGGTGGAAGAAAAGCATAGGTAAATCATGGCATCCACCTTTCAACTTCTTTTTCCTCTTTCGACTCTTGATGTCTCTCTGATTTTATTTTGTCACAGACTTTGTCACTTTGTGCTAATGCTCTCACTTACTGATATGCTTGTGTGCTGATAATGAAGTTCTTATGCATTGATCTTGATAATCCATCATCTACTGTTGATTCTGGTCTTATGAGAGTTCTTCGATCCTGGTTCTTCCTCCTCAGTTTTTTTATTTTGATTCATTTTTTTTGTTGCCTATTGGTAGCTATTCTCATGTGTTTGCTAACCAAATATTACGTTAAATATATCGGCCAATAATCTGGATATTTTGTGTTTGACTTATGTAAAAGTTATTCTATTTGGGGATTTCAATTTTAGTTATTTGTTATAGTAAAAGAGTTATGGAGACATTGATGAAATTGATATTACTCTTAAATCTTGGAAGGATCAAATTTGGATTAGATTTCCTCTTGAATTTGAGGTTATTTGTTAAAATTTGATGAACTGTGATCCCTCTCTTTCTGTGGACGTGTGCTTTAGAGAACTACACTATGAGCAACAATAATAATATTGTAGCATTTGTAGATGAAGAATAAAGGAACTGGATCCCTCTCATTAAATTTGATGTCTTCATTAGAAGGCATTTTTTTTTTTTTTTTTGAAAGGCAATGATTATATCTTTTTGCTTCGTTTAGTGCAACTTAGTTGAAGTGAGCTCTATTCGGTCATTGATATTCTTCTAGATTGGGTTTATTCTAATTCAGATTATATCTTGTTTGCATTTATATATTAAATTCGGCTGCTGTTGTAGATCTTAGTTCATTGGAAATTGAAAGTGTTGTTTTTAACATTTTACTGACCTTTTCTTTTAGTTTAGGGTTTGGAAGATCAAGCCTAATATCTCTCATCCTATGATGGCACTAATGAAGCATTTTTTATGAGCCTACAATTTTTGTCCTTTATATAGTTTTTTTTGTATTTAATGTTTTAATTTAATAATGAAGCAGTTGACCATTTTTTGAGTGATCATTATTTTGCCTTTTTTTTCTAGTGTTGAAATCATGAATGAGACTCAAGCAGATATAAATATTAATGTTATTAAAAGTTCCACTGAAGGAGGTGAAGATCTTAATACTGATGATATTCAAGAAAGCCATTTTGGAAAGAGAAAAAGAAAGAGAACTTCAGATGTTTGGAAAGACTTCACTATTATAAAGCTAAGAAGTGGTGTTGAGAAAGTACAATGCAATCATTGCAAGTTATATATGAATAAAAATAAGGATGGCGCAACAACACAATATAAACGACATCTTCAAACTTGTCAAAAAATTCTAGGAAAGGAATTGTTGCCTATCACTATGGGAAAACCAACACTTACATCTGATAGTGGTAGTAGCGTGCAAACTTAGAAGTATGACCATGCTAAAATTAGAGATATTATATCTCATAGGATCATGGTGCATGAGTTGCCTTTCACTTTTACAGAGTATGAAATGTTTAATATTTTGATGAAGGTTGCTAGTCCACAATATGAGAAAATTTCACGTGTAACGGTAAAGCAAGATCGTATCAGCAGTTATGAGATTGGGAAGAAATGATTGAAAAGTTTGTTAAATTCAGTGGGGATGATAAGCATAACAACAGACTTATGGAAGTCTGGACAAAAAATTCAATATATGGTTATCACAGGATATTTTGTGGATAAAGAGTGGTGTCTACAAAAGAGGGTTTTGAATTTTGTTGATGTTAATTTAGCATATAGAGCACATGACATTCATTATTCTATTTATATATTTTTGAAAGAGTGGGAAATTGAAGATAAGTTTTTAGTGTAACAGTGGATAATGCTTCATATAATGACAAAGAAGTTGGCCTTTTGCGTGATAGCATCAACTTTCAAAAGAAGCTTCCATTGAATGGAAAATTATTTCATGCACAATGTTGTGCACACATATTAAATCTCATAGTTCAAGATGGTCTTTCTATGATAAGCCATATTATCGATAATATAAGAGAAAGTGTGAAATTTATTTCAGCTTCCACTGCAAGATTAAACCGATTCAGTGAAATTTCAAAGCAACTTAAACTTCCAAACAAGAGGCTAATGCATGATTGTTGCACAAGATGGAATGCAACATTTGACATGCTTTCATGTCCATTGGAGTTTAGAGAAGTATTTCCTAGCTATCAAGATAGAGATCCATCCACATGCTGTCCATATGAAGAAGATTGAAATAAAGCAGAAGATGTTTGCGCTTTTTTGGGTTTATTTAATCAAGTTACAAATATCATTTGAGGTTACATATAATATTATTTTTCATGTATCTATCATTTCATTTTTTTTTATTTCATAAGTATGCCAATTTTATTTGTAGGAACAGAGCATCCAACATCAAATCTATTTCTTTCTAATCTTTGGAGAATCAAGGATGTGTTGGATGAAGTTTCTATAAGTGGTGTTGATTATATGAGATTGATGGCCTTAAACATGAAAGAGAAGTTTGACAAATATTGAGGAGAATGTAACTTGCTAATTTCTATTGCTGCAGTATTTTATCCAAAAAATAAGATGAAGTTAGTTAACTTTGCATTTTCCAAAATATATCTCCTAATGAAGCAGCTAAGCATGTTACAATCATTCTTCAGTCACTACAACTATTGCATAATGATTATGTAAATACTCATGCTTCAAGTATCACAGAAAATACAACTTCTATTAAAGAGGTTGTTAGCCACTTTGGATGCAACACTCATTTCACTTTATGAGGCAAATCTTTTGAGGTTGGAAGAGAAATTTTTAAAAATTATCTTAGGAATAATGTCAACAAGAATGTAAAATATGAACTTGATGTTTACTTAGAAGATCGTATTCATATTCCTGATAAGAATAATGATCATTACTAATTTGATGCTTTAGAGTGGTGGAAAAGTAACATATTAAAAATTTTTATGCTATCTAAAATGGCTTGTAATATACTATCAATACATATTACTACAATTGCATCAAATCCAATTTCAGTGCTGACAGTCAAGTTATAGATACATATCACTCATCCTTGGGTACAAACACTGTTCAAGTTCTTATGTGTGGAACTGATTGGTTTAGAAATTATTATGGAATTAAGAAAAAATCAATGGTATGTTGTTCTTTTTTATTTTTAAGTTGATAATATATTTATAGTAGAAGAGTTATATTAATTTAGTTTTACCTAACAGGATAAAGAAGACATGAAAGTCATTAATCTTTCTTAAGGAGTCTTAGAAGGTGATATTATAAAAAATTTTGTGCAACCATTCAATATGAAGAATAGCCTCATTGTTATTAATCCACTAAATATATGAATGATTGTATATTTTTGGGAAGAACTATTATCAAGTTTTGAATATGTTCTAAATGTTTTTGATTCATTATGAATAGGAGTTTTCAATGTTAATAATTAATTTTTTTGTGGAAAAATAGCAATATATTTTCACTGTCTTATAAATTTGAAGCATTTTTCTATTTTGAGGGGTTGATAAAAGCTTGTTCCATATAGAATGCTTCTTATCCAAGTATGTACTCATTTATTTTTTAGTATTTTTTCTTCAAATTAAGTTTTTTTTTTTGTTTCAGGTGCCTTATTTTAGAGAAAAATTATTGTAATTTGGGAGCATACAATAACTCAATAAGGCATGTTAAGAAAGTTTGATTATGTATTTTTATGTTTTTTTAAAGGCCGACTGTGTGCCTTATTTTTTTTATAAAAAGGCAGATTGTGTGCCTTCATATTTTGAAAATGGCCGACTGTGTGTCATATTTCTTTATGAATTTATATGCATTGTATTATCAAAATATTTAACTCTTAATTTTTATGTATGTTTTAGTCAAGCTCACCCCTTATAGAATTTTTCATGATTTAGTTTCTTTTTAGAATCTGGATTTTGTATTGTGAGTAAAACTTGCATGAGATTTGAGAGGATAACTGCTACAAAAAATTAGAGAAAATATAAGTACTCATTTAAAACTCATTAATTAACTCAATTAAATACTCGTTCGATTAATTCAAATAAGGCAAGTACAAATCAAGCTTGAACATATATAAAATTAGGCAAGCCAAGCTTGAACATCCATACAAAAGCTCAACTCGAACTTGAAGCGGACACGAACAATATTTAATTTTTCCAAGCCAAGTCCAATCCGAGGAGTACTTGGCTCGGCTCGGCTCGATTACAGCCCTAATCATTGTCAACAAGGTTGGACTCAATGTCATTGTGCAATGGGTAACGATGTATGTAATTATGTAGAGCCATTATTGTGGCAACTATTTTAACCTATTTTTTGAAAGAGTATGCTAGCATATCAGGCAGAATCACCCATTTCTTCTTCCATACTCCAAACAATTGCTCAATTACACCATGGAATGAGGAGTATTGTTTATTAAATAATTTTTTCCTACCCCTAATAATTTGGCTGCTCCTTTCGAAATCAAGGATATGATATTTGTATCTACAAAAGGCTTCAAGAACCCTCATTGCATTGGATAACTAGCATCCACAAGGTAATATTTTCCTATTTGAATTTGTAATTATAGGTACTAAATATAAGTTATTTGTAATGAATAAAAGATTTAATAAAAAAACACCTAGAGGGGGCAATGGGAAGTTATTTTCTCTATGACACACTGCATTCATGAATATGCGACTGTCATGTGCACTTCCTTTCCATCCAGCCATTAAAAAGGTGAAGCACATATTGAAATCGCATATTGGCATTACATTCTAGGTAGACGACCCGCATCGACCAATATAAGCAACCTTATCAATTATAGGCACACGGGCATCGACATGTGTACCGTCAATTGCTCCAATGCAATCTTACATCAGAGTTTCATACATGATTGGGGGGTAATCAAAAATGATTATCGAGACATAAATTTAAAAATTAATTTCACCTTGAAATATGGCATGTATCGAGAATCCTGCAAAATCTTAGTTGGTATATTCTAAAAAGTTGAGTCTATCGGCTTTATAACCTTAGTTGATAAACTTATCAAAGCATCAAGGCCAATAGAGAAGTATCTGCTTATGGTTTTAGATGAGTGTTGAAATCGCTCGCTAGTCACCCTGATAGATTCATTATGTGATAATATATATAATGTTAGGATCAACACTTCTCCAATTGTAGTTTTAGAAGATCCACAGAGCCCATGAAAAGTTTCTAACTCTTCTAATAAATCAAGGAAAATTATTTGTGATATTCAAAACATGTTATGAAATCTCCCTGGGTGCTCTCTAAGAATCTCGGTGATCCATTTCTCTAATAATTTAGAAGTCATACATAGCGTCTTGCAAACATAAGACTCATAGTACTCATTTATTAAGCATACAGCAGTTACGATAGCAGTCATAGGAAGATCATCATTATCACTTTTTGTAAATGCAACCTAAACAAATAAGCAATTCTTCACATTAATCTTTAATAAAAACTCACCCAACAACATATCACGAAAAACCTCCCAAGCAAAGCATTATATATGAACGTAAACAATTGTACAAAATAGAAGCAATCTAGTTGTCGTTACTTTCTAATTAACAGCAACACATTACTACAAGCAATCAACAAATTGTAATATATTTTATAGGAAATGCTAAATATCACATTTTTCATAATAGTAGCAAAGAAAATGAACTCTTCGTTCTGGTGCCATTGTCATGAAGATCTCTCACCTGTTGACATCTTCAAGCAAATTTGTTGAGTGCAAATAAAGTGGAATATCCTGAAAAACTTCTATGATCTGCTCTAACGTAATATAGCCTCAAATAACGAAGGTGGTTCTATTAGCTTATTCACTTTAGATGACACACTACTGGTGCAAGCAATAACTAGTTGTGATATTTGGTTTCGAAGAAAACTCCTTTTTTTTTCTTCAGACCCCTAGGTCCTAGAGATGATGGGCGTCTAGAATGACTTGATTCAGTGAAGGAATATGTGGCATGTAATGATTCATGATTTGAGTCACTTGAATCAGCTCGCTGCTCAGAGTTGCTTTGTTCATGAACATTGTCGTCAACTTCTTGGTTTGGAGTCCACGAATGGACTCCTATAGTAACCACACTCACAAACATAAGATCTAACTTCTCTTCAAGCTCAGGTTCTATGCCATAGTGCCTAAATTTTTTCACATTTAGCATCACCTGCAGTTTACAAATAAGAGTCGCATATTATATCTACAAGAATTCTTTGTAAAGTAAGTGGACTAATGCAAGTGCATATAAGAACTTCACCTGTAGCTTTTCACACCACCAATCTTCTGATGCATCAATAGTTATCCTTCTTGGATCCCATCCCAATCCAGTTGATCCTTGTTTCAACTCTTTCCATAAATTTCAATCATTTTTCAGTTGATCCTATTTATTTTTAAGTTGTGTCCTATTATAATCCCTTCCTACCCTCTCCTTAAAATTTTTTTGTCAAATTATCCAACCCTCTTTATTGAAATAGGTTGTCGGCCTATTGCCTAACTCTATTTCATTTAAACAAATATCACAAAAAACTAATATAACTTCTTTCTCACATGTAGCACCTACTCCACCGTCTCTTGGATTTCCCATTAATCTCCCTACATTGATTTATGCATGCACTTATTTCTGTTAGATATATGCATCATAAGAAGATGCTAAAGTGTGTAAGCCACGCTAATATATAAATTAGTAGACAAACTAAATTATTAAAATTATGCATTGAAAAATCAATTCAACTAATGCATTCAACACAATTTAGGTTGAATATTTTCCAAGATTGTTATTTTATGAAAACACAAATATCATGATTACTCAAAGCATCATAAAACGTCAAAACCTAAAATTATGAGAGAATATTATGTACGATGTCCCGATGCATCCGAACATCCAATAATATATTGACACGTGGCAAAACAGAAATCTATTATCTTCTCTGGTACAAACTCCTTTCTCTCACCCGCCATGAGGTGTTTATGAGCCTCCACAGCTCCATAGTTGCTCCCAAGAGAAGATGAAATCATAAAATTAAATCCTTTAAAACGATACATTTACACATATGACGCATAGAATGGCTTCAAAAACATAAAAAAAATGATTTTAACAATGGGATAAACCATGAAAATGGAAAGTGGGTGACCAAAAATGAAAACTCATGAGAATAATCCAACCTCAATAATGAATTAGAGCTGCTTGCAAAGGGATTCCTTTAGTTTGTTGGCCTTAATGAGGGCTAAAGAGAGGCTGCACTGCCTGGCTAGCTCCTACTGCATCTCTTCCCACTCTATGATTTCTGAATTATCGTAGCAGATGATTTTCTTACTGGGAAAGGAATCATCTTTCAACTCCTCCACTGATCTAATTTCAGAGTCGACGCTGATGATCTATTTGGATTCCACCGTTTGATTTCATCATCTCTGCGTAAGCAACAGCGAAGGCGTCGAAGCTCATATACAGTGCAATTCATGGCGGGAGTCGGACTGAGAGAGAGGGAGCGCGAGAGTGAAAACTCGTCAATGGAGTTTTTATCAGAGAAGATACGGAGGATGACAAAGTGCTAATTTTGGGGTATTAAAAAATTTTAGATGATTAAATTTCAGGTATGAGATATGTAAATACTAATGTTTCCAAGTGCTGTGTATGTAAATTCTAATGTCGTATCTTTATAAAATTCTCCAAATGTAAAAGATTTCTTTTAAGCTTTGATCAGGCCTTGCATAAAGGAACAACGTTCTTATCCTAAAGCTCAAGAAGAGGCTGAAACTATAAAAATAATATATAAGATGCATGTTCATTGTTCATATCATGTGAAAACACCATAACACACATAGGCTAAATAATTTTAATTTAAAATAATTTTTAAAAAAATCACAATAAGAAATTGGCTGATTAAGATTATGAGATAAGAACTTGAGTTGTGATATGACCCTGAAAATTCTATTAGTCGAAGCATGAATCTTGATGTCGGCCAATCGATTAATCAAAATCGAGATCAAGCGTTTATTATCAATCGACTCTTAAACATGGAGTTTTTATAGTCAAATCGAGCATCTTGATGAGCCGGATCTAACAAGCCCAAGATCTCATAATTTCGACTTCATTTGAGCACTCAAATACACAAAATACATCATATGATCAAAGGAATCATTTTGAGCCGTCCGATGGAGAGGAGTGGTTCGGATTTTGCATGTATTTATAGAGGCTACTCCTCCTATAAATAGCCCCTCATTCTTCGTATGAGAGGAGGCCAAGCAAGAGAGAGGAGAGAGCTCTAAAGCTTGAAAATCCTCCAAGCATAATCGTGTCACCACTTGCGACCACCCCCGTTGGTTACTAACCATCGTCACCGGCCGCCGCTGTCAGCCGCCACCGCTGATTCTTGCCGTCATCAATCTTCGCCGGTCGTCACCACCGACCACTGTCGTCGGCCCTCGTCGCCGGTCATCATCGTCAACCATCGTCGCCGGTCATCATCGCCGACCACCGACACCGCCGCTGATCCTCGCCGGTCATCTTCGCCGGTCACCATCCCGACGACCTTCATCGTCAGTCGTTGACCCCCGCTATTCACCATTACTATATGACTATTGTTGCCTGATTTTGGGATTCTCATTGTCAGCCCTTCTCATGTACAATTTTGTAATCCCGTTATCGGTAAATTTTGTACTTTGAAACAAATACATAGTGAAAGATTCTTACTGGGCTAGGCCCCGTGGTTTTTCACTCTTTTTGAGATTTTCCACGTAAAATATTCTTGAGTTTTTTTGTTCACTCTTTAAATATATATGTGTGTGTTAGATTTCACATACAAGGCTAAGGCGTAAACTTTCACTCTACCATAATTGATTTTCTAGCACGCAACAAGTTGAATTTAGATGCCTCCTTATTAATCAAAGAGCCATGAAGATTAAATCACTCGATTGTCTTGCTTAAACTGTAAGATCGTAAGATCTAATCTTTTATCAACTCATAAATAGAGATCCCCATTAAACTTAAATTATAGCTTTCCAATCTATGTAAGCTTTGCTTCAATTGAAAATAGAACTTCCAATAGATATCAGAATCATCTCAAGCTGTGTTTAATAAATTGAAATAAAGTACAATGTAAAATAATTAGCTAAATATTAAATCATCATAAAATCAAATGAATGATTAAGAAATCATTATTTTAATTATTAAATGAAATTATTCTGTAAGTAGTGAGCCAACATCTCAAAACTTTAGCATTTTTGGCACTTTATTCAAGCATCGACATTTTCAAAGTAATCTAAATTTAAACTATTGGATGTAGAATATTATTTTAATATTTTTTGCAAAAAATTTGTTATTGCATGTAGAATAGAAGATATTTAATAAATAATTTTTTCTTTGTGACATTTTCTTTAATAAATTTTGTACTCATTTCGATATTTTATAATGCATTATTTGGGTCAATGAAAAATTGAAAATTCAATAAATATAAGTTGGAATATTTATATACATATCATATAAGTTTTTCATATTTGTATATTTAACATCTAAATTTTAATATTTATATATATATATATATATCTTTATATATGATATCTAAAATATCATTATTACTAACTTTGTAAGTAAAATACACCTTCTCATGTATAGTAAAATTATATATATATATATATATATATATATATATATATATATATATATATATATATATATATATATATATATATAAATATTAAATTTTTTTTATATTAGATATATAAAAATATTAGAATTATATGATATGTATGTAAATCTTATTAAAATTAATTGAAATTTAACTTTGTTTCTTGACATTTCAACTGAATTTTAAAGTGATTGATTTTAGCTCATTTTATTATTTAATTTCGCATTATTATAATCAATGAAAAAAAATTAGAATTTAACGTATACAAAATAAAATATAGTCTAACATACTTAGCCGGCCAAATAATAAATCATAATAAAGTCAAATGAAAGATCATTATTTTATTATTATATAATTTATTATTATTATTATTATTATTATTATTTTCTCGTACATACTTAGCCGGCATTCTTCTCTACTAATAAGCCATTGCCTCAACACTTTAGCATCTACTAAATAGCCTCGCTCAACTCAATCTCTCTTTCTTTGACTTTCAGACAAATCATCGCCATGCTGTTCTCTCATCATCGTCTTCTCAGCCCCGCTCTCATCGTTCCTGTTCTCATCTTCATATCCTCCACATTACTGAACGCGTCCATGGCTCGTCGCCTGGACCAAATCCCCATTAATGATAATGACCACACGGCACAGGTCGCCGGAAAGTTCGCCATAAAACAGCACAACTTGCAGCTCAAGCATGGCGAGTCACCTCTCTCTTTCTGTCGGGTGAAGGGCGTCCAAAAAGAACCATTTTTATCGCATTCGACCAAATACTCTCTCGATATTGTGGCACGAGATAAGAGCAGTGGGGCGAAAAAACTCTTCTATGTGGGGGTGATCGTTAACGATAATCCAACGGTGGATCCATTCTTGTATTTCTTCTTCTATATTCGCACTCTCTCTTCGGGAACTCAGTCTGGTAGATGTGCTTGATATGTACTTTCCATTGCCCTTACAACCAAATGGAAAGTCTTCATATCTTTCCATCTATGAAAGTGCAAAATAATCTCTTGATTTTTTGTATGAATCCATTTTAGTTCGAGATTACAAAAATATAATCTCGTAACTCCTTAAATATGGTCCAAAATAATCACCTCATTGGATTTTTTTAGATTAAATTTTAGAACTTAATGTACTATTTTAAATCAAATTTGAGTTAAGAGATTAGATTGACCATATTAGATAGTTTCAGACTAAAATTCCCCTATAAAAAGTCAAAGGACCATATCAAATTATTATTTTATACTATAATATAACTTGAATTTATATAAACTATCTTAAGTAATGATTTCAATTGCATATAATAGCATAAATATATGAATCATAAAAATATCAATACCACTATGTTTAATTTTCTCCTTTCTTGTTGTATGCAACATGTAATTTCCATTCATAATCATTAAGTAACACCAAAATTACTTATTTGAATGATTGTTATTTCAAGTAAGAATAAATTTTAATAACATTATTGCATATTAGATGAAAAAGAAAAAATTCTACAAGAAAAAAAATCTTACATTTGTGAAAAGGCATGAATGTAATAATTCTAAGATTATCAATTACTTAATATTTCTTCTAAATAACTTTCCTAAAACCATTCTACTAAACATAATTATTAACTTAAGATTAGTTGCCTACTTTGGATGTGAAGATACCTACTAATCATGTCTTTATAGAAATATTTCTTAGTGAGATTAAAAAAAACTCTTCTTTGCAAGGATGATCATTATTAATAAACTCAAGGTGGCACCACTCTTGTATTTCTTCTTCTATGTTTATACTATTCCTTCTTCATTTTGGATAGCTTTTAACTACGGTACAGTTTAAACCGCACTGCAAGAGACATTTGAAAATTATATTTTGACTATATTTTGAAAAAATTGTGCAGAAAAATTATATTTTTTTAACCTAATTTGTCCGATCATGCTAGCTATCAAAAAATTATAGTATGATTTTCTTAAAATAAAAAAAAATTATAATACTCATCAAAATTTTTTAGAGAATAACTTCTTCTGCAATAGTTATCGTTGTTTTTTCAGATGCAGCTGCTCTAAATAGACCTTTGGGTGACCAAAATTATTGACATATGTGTTTCAATTATCAAATTTTTCTCTTAAATATTAATATCAATATAAAGTAAAATATCATCAAATATATGTATAATCATATTTGCTCAAACGTATATTGAAAAAAAAAATGAAGACATTTGAACAAAGGCAATGTCATATACTGGTGAAATGTTTGTGTAATTTTTAAAATAATTAATAGGTCAATTAGTATTTAATTAGTATTAATTTGTTTTTTTAATTGTCAAAGAAAAAAAAGTTTCATCAAAGCTAATAATAATGGGCTTGCTATTTGCCAATCAAAATACTTCCTATTGCTTTTTTAATTGATCAACAAATAAGATTTTAAAAAGGAATAAAAAAAGACATTATCTCATGTTCATGTACATAAAATAAAGTAAATGAAGCAAGTTATTATTATTATTTTAAAGTAACAGAAACTATTTTCATAATTAAAATAAAAATAAAAAAAAAGAGAAATCTTTATCGCTAAGAAATAAATAAATAAAATGATTGAAGGTAGAACAAAAACTATAAGCCTCAGCCACGAGAACATAAGAAAACTAATGTAATCATCTTCTCCGTTTAAGCCACTACAATCAAGAAATTAATGAAAGGTATAATAAGTGTTGTTTTTTATCTTAGATATCTTAAACTGAGTGGTGTAAATAAATCATGTTTGACTCAGGGTTACAAATGAATTGAGCATTCGACAAACTAGGGATACAAATGAACTGAGCATTCGACAAGTTACTCATGGCTCTGCTCGATTAGAGCTCGTTCATGATCGTTTGGTTAACCAATCAAACAAATTTGAACACTTTTATAAATACTCGATTGATAAATGAACAAGTTTGAATAGATTGTTGTTCGGTTCATTTTATGTTCATGAACATTATCATTTAACGCTCATGAACAAGCTAGCTAAGGAGCTTGATTACGGCACGATTAAGGCTTGTTTGTGAACAATATTGTTTAAATTATTTTAAGCTTAATAAGCTTTAATTGATACATCTCATATATATTTCTCAATAAGCTGCTCATGAACAAGCTCGATTAAGGCTTGATTAAAGCTTATTTTTTTTCATTAAACAAATTACTGGTTAACAAGCTTGATAATCCAATTTGAACCAAGCTCGATAATGGTAAACAAACTCAAGCTTGAATACTATTCTAAAAGCTTGAATCGAGCTCGAACTTAATAATATTAAACAAGCTCAAGCTTTAACACATATATGCTCGGCAGTTCGATTCGTTTGTAGCCTTGTGACAAACTACTTGTGACTCGGCTCATTAAAGCTCGTTCATGATCATTGATTAACTAGAATGAGTTTGAATATTTTTGTAAATACTCGATTGCTAAATGAACAAATGTGACAGCTTATTCTATTCATTTATGTTCATAAATAATATTATTTAAAGCTCAAGAATAAGCTCATAAAGAAGCTCGATTACAGCTGAATTACAACTTATTTGTAAAAAAAAAGGTTTAAATTTTTATTTTTAAAACTTAATAAGCTTTACTTTATATAAATCGTATACATTTCTCAATAAGTTGTATGCAAATAAATTCAATTAAAGCTTAATTAAAATTTATTTATTTTATTAAACGAGTTACTCATTAATATGCTCAATAGTCACAATTTGAACTGAGCTTAATAATAATGATAAACAAATTTGAACTCAAATAAGTACATATTCGACTCAGATCGATTCATTAGAAGCCTTATATTTGAGCTTTACTTTATAAGTTTGATTTAATTCATGAATCGGCTCATTTAGTATGAAGGCTATAAAATAATTTTAAATAAAATAATTATTATAATAATAATAATAATAAGTCACTTGATTTAGAAAAGAGATCATTTTCAATATTTTTAATAATTTTATACTTTAATTATTAAATTATAATATATTTTAATATATTTTAATATATTTTATATTAATATTTTTTAAATCAAGTGGTTCAAAAGCTAACAAATTCAATTGAGGTTAATTTTAATTTAACTTATTAACTCATTAAAGCTCAGCTCAATAATCATTCATCAAACTAAAATTGAGTCATCTCATAAGATGATTTTAACTCACCTACACAGCTACACCCATTAATATAAAATATAAAATTTATATGATGTCTGATAACGATAGATTATCAATCATATGACTATTATGTTCATCCAGATGAAAGAGAGATAGAGAGAATAATAATTTTAGAGAAAAACTATCAATCAATGCATCATGTCAAAAAATCACATGGGATTACTTTTTATTTTTTATTTATATTTAAATTTGAAATAAAATACATTTAATTATTATTATTATTGTTCTTAAAATAATCAAAATATCTCAAAATTATTTAAAATGTGATTTATTTTTAACAATAAAAAATTAATTAAATATTGCTTCTTGCTAGAAAACTAATTACGATAGAATAAAAATTTACGACTTAATTTTATTGCGGAATTCAGCACACACAGATATTTAAAGAATTGATAAGAAAATTCTAAAAATTTTACGTAAAAAAATCTCAAAAGAGGAAAAAATCATTTCTAAAATCTTCCACTATGTATTTGTTTAATACAAAATTTCCGATACAATTACAAATTATATAAGAAGGACAATGAATTCAAGAATCAGCAACAAAGACTTCATGATTATGTTCACTTCAGTGGTAGTTGATGATGGTGACATGATCGCCGTGACGATGATTGGGGTGATAACAGCTGGCCGGCGATGGTTCCAACGGCCGGCCAGCGGAACCGGCTGATTGATGGTTGATGGTGAGCGGCCAAGCGGTGGCAGCGATCTCATGGTGGGAGGCGATTGCGGCGTCCGAGCAGCCCGGCGAATGGCAATGATTGCCTGCACCGCAGCGAAAGCGATGGAGATCACACGATGGTGCAGCCTGGCCTTTGCAGCCGGTGGTGCGGTCGCCAGTGAGTGCATGATTATCAAGATTTTCCTTTGCTCTCTCTTTAACTTGACCTTCTAAGAATGAAATTTATTTATAGATTGAGAAAAATTTTATAAATACATCAAACCACTATATAGAAGATGATTCCATCATCGATATATTTTATATTTGAATCAAGTCAAAATCAGAAATCTTGAACTGTTAAATCCATCGACTATTTGATCATAAACATCATATTTGAACTTATTTAGATTTAAGATATCAGAATTTCTAATGATTATCTGATCTACTAATTTCAACTCGGGCATTTTTGACATCAAGATTGTCACTAATATTTTTAGTGTTATATCAAATATATATATTTAAAAATAACATAAAAAATAAAAAATACAAAATAAAATTGAACCCAATAAAAAAAACTTATTTAGATTTTTTAAAAAAAACCTAATAGTCTAATACAACTTTGATTGATTTCTGAAAATCAAAGTAGTCAAAAAACTACTCATAGAAAACAGAGGAAGAATGAGACAGCTCAAACTATAAAACTGCATTCATGGTGTTTCGCTTATAAACATCAGCTACTGTCTCCAAAGGCTACAAATCCCAGTCTCTAAGGAGGCATGAAGTTTACGAGAGTTACTAACCAGATAATTTTCTCTTCTTCTGGAACCTCTCACTCTTCCACCCAGCTGCAGAACCACCACGCCGCCGTCGCTTGGGTTTGCGGCCTCGCCTCTTGCCGGTGTAGCTGAGTTGGTGAGAAGCATGAACGCCGCCTTCTCCTTCAAGGCTTTGATCTGCTGATTCTACAGCCATGGAAGCAGGGGACGGGGCAGTGCTCTCATCATCGGAATTGGGTTCTTTGCTGGCAGCTATCTCCCTCAGCAGCTTCTCTCTCACATGGCTGACTTCAAAGCTCTGCAGCTCTTCATCGGCCGCCTGATTGTTTATCAACACATCGTCGGCATCCTGCATTCAATTGAAGCTTCGTTTACAGTACTCTCAAAAATATTCAATTTTGTTTTAACATGACCTGATTGAATTTATTATACTTCCAAAAAACTATAAAAATACGTAAATTTGATTCATTAAATCAAAATTCATTAAATCAAAACTTGAAGTCAGACCAAATCCCAATCATTGAAAGGATCTGTGGAAGCATCAATGCAGGTTTGTTGTTAACTTCGATTCAGAGAAGTTCTACCATTATAATATCACCATGTAATTCTCAGAAGGCATTTTTTTACACAAGATTTCAACAAAGAATATCTAGAACACTGCATAACTTTTTTAATAAAATCAGAAGTAACAACACAAACATAGAGTGGTAGAATAAGCGCACAGTTAATTTGAACTGAAAAGAACAGATAACAATCCGACCAACTACGAGAATCAATTACTATCCTCCCAATTTTTCACAAATAAATGATTGCAGAAGAAGAAAACTTACATCTTTGCAGTAATCTTCCAACTGATTTGGATTCAAAGGGCCATCAGCACCAGACAAGAAGCCCATAGTACTTTCAATAATGTCAAGATCTGGAGCATCTCCAAAACTTGAGACTGCACTACCAGGTAAAACCATATCGTCAATCTCATACTCAGAACCATGGTGGGACGAGGTGTTCGGAAGTCCGACCGGCATTTGATGTCCGATATTGCCAAGAGAACAACTAGGACTTTGTGCAGAGCTAACAGGGTGATCGCCGACGAAACTACAACCAAGTGGCACATCTCTGACATTTGTGCTTATAATCTGTTTTAGAAGAGCCTTCACATTGAGAACTCGAGAATGGAGAGCTTCGATATTCATGAGGACTTGCTCTAGGGAGCGATCCCCATCCCTGAAGTCTAGTGCCCACAAGTGATCATCGCTGCCTCTCATGATGTCATTCACTGAATGGCGTAGGGAAGAGAATAACAAAGTATAAAATTAGAAAATGGGAAAATTTACATGGATCCTTGGTTGAAGAAGTAGGTTGTTTCTTCAAGATTTTAGATTTAAGTAGCATACTTTGCAATTTATAAGAAGGGAACAATTTGGAAGGTACTAGCATCGAAAGAAAATTAAGATCAAGCAGTAAGTTTCAAATTTAAAAATAAAATAATATAAAACATTCCAAACTGAAACAAAAAAAATAAACAAAAGCATGAAGATATGGAAAGATTACATAGCGTAAACAGAAACATATGACAATTGTCAAAATATTCAAAAAACTAGTCTATTTTTATCCATCTAATCTTCAATAAATGTAACACAATCATTCATCTAATATAATCATTTCTTAATTTAAAAAACCTAATTTTTGTGCACATCCATCTTAGCATTTTCAATTTCATCATAGTCAACATAGCTATCAACGACTCTTTATAACCCAACACTTAAATCCATATAACATAAATGTTTTAAATACAGTTTTATAAGATTTATCTTTAAATCTCTAGAAATATCATTCTACCACATAACACCCTTAATGCATGCCAACATTTTAACCATGCAGCTTTAACTCTATAAATTTTATCCTCATATTTATCCCCTTGAAGCTACCATGCCTATATGAACTCAAGGTTGACCCTTCATGTAATCCCAATATAATTGAAAACAATTTGGCGACTCTATAATCACTTATAATATTAATTAGTGCAACATCATATTCTTGCACCACAAAGACCAAGATATGTCATTTATTATAGCATAGGTAACGTTTGTGCCTAAGAGCCCGACAACAGCTTTCAAGCCAAATCATGTAGCAGATACTAAACAAGTTCAACAAGAATTGTTCCAAGATGACAATGTTAGGACCAATCATGTAGCAGTATCATAGGGAGTTCGACACGGCAAAACTTAGGAACGAACCTGAATAATGGAAGGGTGTCAAAAAATTATACTTATCTTTTTTGAACTTTACTAATTCAGAGGCTCTTCGTCTTTACCTCACACCCATCTTTTGAAAACTCTCATCTTTGAAATCTTCCATCACAATTTACTCTCAATGGTTCCACTAAAACAGACAAAATGGTAACATACCAATCATCTCTTTCTATTAAAATAAATATTTGATTACAGCTCAACTAACTCTTTGGAAGGTAAAAATATTGTGCCAACTTTGTGAGGGAGCATATTTTCATGATTGGAGAATAGAGGGTATATTGCCTTGAATATTGAATATTCCCAAGCCAAGTAAAGGTAGTGGTGATTGAACATCTGGGAAAGAAAAATTTAAAACAGATTGGCTCATGCAGAAGGGTTTCCATGGTGTAACTTCTATAGAAATAAACAATATAGGAACGCATATTCTTGGCAAGTATTCACAAAGGGAATGGTCGGTAAAGGAAGTAAAATACAGTAACTGAATGTTGTTTCAACTGCGTTGTAACAGCAGTATTTTTTTTACCTTGATCGGAGAAGTCATCATCAACGGAGTGGCCATCAGTGTCACCTCTCTTTTTTTCTGCATAATATTGTGAAGCAAAATGTCAGAAATACTTCAGAAAATAGCAAGAAACCAATAGAAATAACAAAAATAATTACCGTAGTATGAGAATATATTGTGGTTTGACATATATGACAATATATTAATACTATCCTCAATTCTTTTCCTTTTTCTTCTCTTCATGGCTGGCTTTCTGTGGCTTTTACAGGTTAGAGGAACGGATCTTGAAACAGAATCATTTAGATCAATCATTTTTAATTGCAGTTGTTTTTCATGCGTATATGCCTCTAGTTCTTTATCATATCTTAGAGCTTGTGATTGCAATTCTTTCATCCGAAGTTCTAACCACTGGCACCTCCACATTAGAGGACTGATAAACTTTCTCCAATGAGCAGTCACTTTCTTCTTCCTGAGAAGTAAAGCACAATTTTAAATTGGACAGAATGATAGACAGAACATGCTTAAACTCAATGGCAAACTCGCAGAATCAGAGCACTGATCTTAAGCAGCTTATAGAAGTTGCTATAATGCAGAAAAGAAAATGTACTATCTACAAGAGAAATTCTTCTCAATAAACTTATAGCTTATCTCAATAAATATTTCACACTGAAAACATGTATACAAACATGCATGCATGTATATGTATAAATCTGCATAGTTATGAGTGTATGTACCTATGTGGAAATAAAAAATTATATAAAGATATTGAAAATTGATCACGATCAGGCCAAGCCAACCTATAATCAGACTTAACTCAATTAAAGCTAGGATCAATGACTTCGAGCTGATCTTGAGGCATGATTGAATTAGCTATAGATCAGATCATTACAGCCCTATATAAAAGATGGAGTCAAGATAAGGCGCCTGAAATATGCCCAGTTGTGATCTATACATATTTCTTTGCAACTTTTAGTTTAATAATTCTATAAACTTAACAAATTACTCATTTTTAAACCCTATGAAGGTTGGAATGCACATTATATGACTAAAAGAAAATATAACAACCCAATTGCTCTATCTATCTATTACACTCTAAATTTTGAAGGCCTTTTTTACACACTTCCTTACCCCAGCAAAAAGGTCTAAGAAGCATCATCTTAAATGCAAGTAGATCAATACATTCATGGAGAATGTTGTGGTTTGTGTGTATGAGAAAGATGTGCAATTTGTATGGAGAAGGGGGAGAAAGAAGCCCTGTTTGAATAAAAGATTAAACAGGCACCATTCCATCCTCCTTAGCTTTGGCCATTCAACAATAGAAAGTTATCACATAGAAATGAAATCACTCACCCTATGTCTTAGCAAGACATGGGTTTTGCGATAGGATGGCATATGCCAAAATAATTTATTTGATTTTTCTGTTGGTTACATCAATTAAAAATCTACAAGCAAGAAATCATGCATTGCTCGATCAAAGGAGAAGTAATCGATTAGAATAACAAAAGGAACGTACTTGAAAAGCCGGACAGGTCCGCCAAAGGCACGCTGATGCCCATTCTCAATGCATAACGGTGATTCCACCTCCATATCACTGCAGTTAATCTTCAAGCCCTCATCTGAACCCGAGAACGTGTCCCCAAAGGAGCTTGAGCGCTCGGTAGCGTCCGCGTCAGGATCTTCAACTTTCACGATAGGTGTAGATATCCCTTCATCACATCCAAGAACATCCACCTCCAGATCTTCTGCAGTTGATGCTCTGAGAGAAGCAGCATCGAAACCACTGTCGCTGTTATTCTCGCGTAAAAGATTCTTCGCTCCCATGGCCACGAACTCCTTTTCTTTTCCCTCCAATAGCGCATCGTTCACTAAAATATCAGGCTTCACTTCTTCGGTCTCGGAAGCAAGCGGTTGAACAAGACTCATCCTGCGAAACTTCGCTCAAAAACGCGTCGGAGGCTCTTGAATACCTTAGGATGTTAGAAGCAGAAAAACTATATGTTACAGGAACGTCAGATAAGGTAATTACTAAGCAGCCGAGAAAGGTTTGAGAAAGAAGGGAAGTTGGTGGTGGTGGTGGTGGTGGCGGTGGCGTTGGTAGAAGATGGCGCCAGCGGCGCGGCGGCGGCGGAGCAGAGTGTGTTGAGACTCCGGCTAGGGTTTAATGATTTAGCCGGGAATGAAGGATTACCGTTTGATTTTGATCTGATGATTCCGAATGCAATTAGGTTGACAAGAGAATTTCCGGCCTTCCCACTGCGGCAATAAATGGTTGTCTCTTAATAATTAATTTATTTATTTTAAATAGTCTTTTAATATTGAAAAATAATATTTATAATTATATAAATAAAATTATATTTATTAAATTATTATATCATATTTTTTTTCTTTTTTAATATATTTTAAAAATATTTACATGCATATCATATAATTCTTATTTAAATCACTAATGAACTAAAAATATGAAATATATTTTTAAAAGATTTACATACATATCTCACAATTCTTATGCATTTACATATTTTACATCTAAAGCTAGATATTTACTTATCTAATATTTTTCTGTGCTTAAAAATATACATTTCACTTTTAAAGAATGAGTGATTATAATATTTTTGATATGATATTGAAGATTGCAGTATTATATATGCAAAAAATAAAAATTTAAATGTTAGATATATAAATACATGAGAATTATGTGATACTTATGTAAATCCCCCTATTTTTTTTATTATTTTAAATAATAATTTGGACTATTAGGGGTTTGTAATAAAGCTAGTGAACCAAGATTTTTTATGGTCGAAAGTCTCTAAAATTAATTATATGTCGAGTTTATTATTCAAAAAATAATAAAGATGTTTTATCATGCGAGTCTGCCCTCAAAGAGCATACCCCCATTAAAGGAAAATATGTAATGGAATAACATTTTGGTGAGATATATTTTGATGTTAGATTAGATAACTCTTTGGAAATGATTATATACAATAATCATAGGCTCCGAAAATTCGTCACTGACCTCTCGATGAAGAGAGTGATTTGAATGTCAGTGAAATTTTCAAAAGGCGGATGGAATAGTAGATAAGACACTACCCAGAGATTTTACTCTTATTTTGTGAGGACTTTAGATTTGGTTCGAGATTTCTATAAGCAAAACACATAGTTAATTACCCTCTCAATCTTTGAGAGAACTTTCAATTAAAAGTGATAGTTAAATACAGCAGTATTGTAGCAGCATGTGAAGTTTTGAAATTTAGATTTATGAAATTCATTATATTTAACTTAAAGCGGATGGGTGAGAGAACGATGAAGCACCCGATCTAGATCTCATAATTCCATCATCCTGGGTTGTCATGATCCTTAGTTTACTTAGTCAGAGGAGGTAGTTGACCCAACCTAACAGAAGGATCCTTACCAGCAATCATGGGTTGTGTCGTCCAATAAATCCTTATAAACTTAGGGTGATGTTTGTCTAAGGAGATATGGTTAAATCCACCTTAACTGACAGAGAATTTTTTGTCATATGAGGTGTACCCTATGGTTCACATCTCAAAGAGCAGAATCATTGGGGAGCATGTGGGCTACAGTTGTGACCATAATATAATGGTGTTATTTGATGACAGCCACCCGGTCAGAGGACTCTAGTCATAACTTCATCATATGTGGAGTCTGGCCAGCCATGTACATGGGTCCCTAGACATGAGATTGATTGAGAGTGAACATAGTTGTGTACTTGATTTTATATTAGCTTCTTTGTGAGATAGAGTTTTCTTAATTTATCACCTACGACAAATAATTGCGGAATGTGGATTAAATTTTAGCCTTATTTTAAGCCTTTAAAGATTAAATTTTATTTAACCATTCAACACTTAATAACATGCTAGATTTTGCATTTGAATTGATACTTAATTTATATTAATTTGATTTAAAATTTAAAACATATGTTAATAGTAGTATCCCCTTTAGTTGAAATCTTCATTCAAAACAGCCATCATCGAGGTGACATATTATTTCAGATCCTATCGACTCTATTAATTTAATAATAGAGGATCAGATCAACTGTCATGTGACAGAATTAACTTCTCAGATATTTTAATAAGTTGATATTCTTATAATATTATTATTGAACTTTTAAGTTTTGTTAACTCGGACCCGGTCATAAGACCCAGCCGGGAATCAACCGGTGCAGCATCCTCAATCGCTAAGTTTAAGCATTCAGCGTAGTGTCGGAGCTCATGCTGGTTATTTAATTTAAAATTAATTTAACTTTAGAGATTTGGATAGTGTTGCTTATTTTGATTGAGTTTTATTGCAAGTTATAATTTTAGGTAAAATTTTGACAATATTTTGGCATCCTCCCGGCGTCAACCCCACATAGGGGGCTACAACGGGGGATGGGTCTGCCCATCATGCAAGAAAGGCATGTATGGGTGGTGTAAACACGATGGCCGAATGCATCATCCCACCATGTCAAGAAAGGCATGTATGGGTTTATGAAGTACCTGCATGTAACACAGATTTTCTTGTCACGCTAAGAAAGCCATGTACATGTACTTACATACTTGCAATGTCAAGTTAAACTATTAATTTTAGCATTGTAGTTGAATTTTTATTAAATTATTTATGCATTCTGTCATTATAGAAGTTTGGCAAGCATTTCAGCAGCATCCCGATGTCGTCCTCATGTAGGGAGGCCACTTTGGGTATACTAGGCTTGCGCATCATGCCAAGAAATGCATATATGGGTGGTATAAATACCACGATTGAATATGCCTTCCTATCATATCAAGAAAGGCATGTATGGGACTCTGAGATACCTGCTGAAACAGATTTTCCCGTCACACTAAGAAAGGTGTGTACGGATACTTATACACCTGCAATATTAGTTTAAACATCAATTTTATATTGTGGCATGGTTTTATGTCAACCCGGTCCGACACCGGCCTGGTGGAAGTTGGGCAAAGATATCGATAAGATCTCCGGCCGCCTCCGCTTTTGGTCGCTTCGGTATTGGGGCCCACCATGTCAAGAAAGGCGTGTATGGGTGGTATAAACTACGGTTTGAATGTGTCATCCCACCATGTCAAGAAAGGCATGTATGGAGCTCTAAGGTACCTGCTGAAACACATATTTCCCCGTCATGCCAAAAAGGTGTGTACATATACTTATACACATACAAGCAAGCACAGCTTTCCTCGCCGCGTCAACAAAGACACATACGAGTATTTATATTTCAATCACGACTCGAGCGAACGGCCGGTATTGGTACTCATCGGGGCTCATGATGCGGCACACGGCTGCAGACCGGCGGGTGCATGTATGAGTGCTGAGTGAAGCCGACGCGTGAACGCCAGTCGCCGTGGGTGAACAATGGGGCGAGGGGAGGCTCGCGGGAACGACGGATGAGGTCATAATCGGCGCGCGACGCTCTACTCGGGTCATGCAAGAGGGAGGAGAGGGAGAGGTCGGCTAAGGCTTTGGGGAGTTGGGGAGAATAGAAACTAGGGTTAGGGTGATAAGAGGGGTATTTATAAGATTTTTTTTATTTTTTAATTAGGCATAATTTGAGTTTTTGCACCGATATTATCATATATGCAATATATATGTTGATCTTAAGTTATTCTGATATTCCGGATGCAACAGCATAGTCCGTTTCTCAATCGAAGGCCATTTGGTTCAAGTCAACGTCGAATCAAAGTCAACTTTAGTTTAAAGTTGCGTGTTATCTCGCTCGATATTCACGCAGACTCGTTTGACTTGAGTGTGAATAGTTTCATTTAATAGATTTTGATATTTTGATACTAACGATATAATCAATTTCATGAATGGAGGTCATTTGGGTATTGTTGCGGCTTCATGGCCTCGATATGCACATAGGCGCTTCGACGACCCTCCTTCTTGATCGGTCGATCATCGAATTGTGCAAGATGTATATTCTAATCAATTTTGATATTTTGAACATGATGGCGAAGTTCGTTCATCGATCAGAGGTCATTTCAACTTATTTTGGGGATGTCTAGTGCATTTTAGTTCTGATTTACGTGTTGTTGTATTCGATTGCTCGATATTTACATGTACTTGTCCAAATTGAGCGTGAATAGTCTCATTTGATAGGTTTTGACATTTCAACGCTAATGGCATAATCAATTTCGTGAATTAAGGTCATTTGGGTGTCGAGTGTATTGATGAAAGATGCATCCAAGTCCGGTCGAATTTGTTCTTGTGAGCTCGATTTAATCGATGCAAAGATGCATGAAGGTCAACATCATTTAATTACTATCTTAGCAAAAAAAAGTTATGGTATGAGATGGGTTGTGACATACTTAGTATCAAAGCAAAAGAACTTCTAAATGAATGTTAATGAATAGTTAGAATTGATTGTGAAAATAAACTTTATTGAAGTGATTGGTTATTGAGAACAATATATAATGACTTGGAGTATTATAGTAACATGATTTACTTCTATATCTTTTAGAGTGATTAGGATATGAAAATTATAATTATAATATGATTGGCAAGCTATCTAAAGCTTTATTTGTATTAATTTCAAAGTTTGCAAGCTAATATATTGTATTTATTAAAATGGCATTAAAAATTATAAGTATAAATAGTATGTAAATATTTTATTAATATTATTTAATAAAAAGTACATATCAAGGTCATCATATATTTATTCTTCAAGCACCAAATAGGATAAGATAGGGTTGGTAGCTTCAATCAAATATAATCTGCCAGCCTAGATAACTGAGCAAAGGCCATGTGCCCACAAAGAAAGATAGATGAATGTAGGTTTCTTGCTTTTAATGTCCTTGGAAGACAAACCCAAATTGGTAAGTGATGAGACAAGTTGCACTCACCTAGAAAACCATAAGTCATAGGAGTGTAATATTGTAAAAGAAACATCAAGACTTGATTCAATATAATAGATCAATTGGCCAAAAAGTAGTTATTCAAAATAGAGAGATGTACTGACAATTTATCAACATTGAGCCTTATGCTTTTGCCACCTGAATGGTCTAAGTCAAGTAAAACAACAGGGTGATCAGAAGTACCCTCTTGTTGAGAAATATTTTGGTTGTTTATGACAAATTCATCCATTTTATTATGATTTTTTGTTTTGTTCTTCAATCCATTTATGATATTAAAATAGATTGGAGAAATAAAAGAAAATGTAATGATAAAAATATATATTTATTAGAAAGTTACTTGTGACCAAATTATCACTCAAATTATACTTTTTGACTCTATTTGTCTCAAACTTGCTCATGTTGCATCTACCTCAATGAGCTGCCTAATTTAATAACTTGGGTTAGATCGAACCAATTGAAATTAATGGCATTTAATCTTATTTTGCATTTATGTGTGTGTGTGTGTATTTGTGTAGATATATGTGTTTGTGTGTGCACTCGCGCAAGAGCGCACACTTGTATGTGTGTGCAATACATAAATACACATATAGTAAGTTATGTCACATAATTTTACCCATGCCTCATGTGTTGAGTCAAACCAAAGTCATCTCTTTTCATTTAACTCATGGCATAATAGAAATGAGGAAGATATGAGGAACTAGAATAAAAATAAGAGGAAATGAGAGTGGATGAATGAGAGAAAGTCTAGTTTTTGCAAACTCATGTCTTTTAGCCAATCCAAAAGAGATGAAGTTGGAATTTTCTCCTTCCCCACTTCTCTCATTGAACTCTTCTTCAGATAAAAGGCACATAATATTGTTATAGGACAATATTTTCTTGAACTTTTTAGTTGCACCTTTAAAAAAAAGTAAAAAAGTAATAATCTTAGTATTTTTTTTAAGAAAAAAGGTATGAAACCCCTACTCAAAAGAACTTAAGATAAGTTAGCACTTTACTCGCTAATTTCACCACTTATTTTGGGATCCAACCATGTCCATATAAGTTTTTGAAGATTAATGTTATATTTTTTTTATAAACAATAATTGTTTCCCCATCTTTACTTGCATGTTGTTTAGCAAATGAGTCTAAGAACTTGTAGTTTAAACAAAATCCATAATTCTTCCATTTCAATGTCTTGTTATGCTTCTTATGATAGATACTTTATTATTCTTCAACAAATTTTGACAATAATATTTATCACCTTAATGTTATTTGGTGTTTCTAAGATAAACATAAAGGCATCATATATGCATATTATACAAAACTCATCCCATTAGTTCCCTTATTCTTCTTATGAAAATCATTCATTTCTCTTGATAATGTATATATCCTTTCTAAAAAACATTCTATTTTTTGAAGTTATGCTTTCAATAAGACATCTCAGTTATATATCTTGACAAATCCTCTTGGGATATTCTTTTAAGATGTCATCTAAGATTACTCTTTTGACATTTTTTTTGGATTAAAATTTTAATTGCCCAACTTTGGATATTATCTCATAATGCTGTCTTAACAGGTTTTCACTCATATGATATATGCATAAAAATGTTCTTGAACAGTGCATACAAAACTTATAAATTGTATTGCCTACTTGTGGTGTTTATTTTTAGATTATGTATATGGGGGGACACCATGCATATCCGAGAGTGTACTTATTGAGGTGATCGGATACGACATCAAGCAATAGTGCAATATCTCAAAAGATATAAATCACTACCCTACGATGGACCTAATTACCTAATAAGGACTTCTAAGGCATGATGGGTCTTCAAATGTGCCAGAGATTTTCTTCTATTTTACATGGATGAATAAAATAGGGTTTATTTAAACCGGGTTCTAAAGTTCCCTATAGGGGCAAGTACCCATAGTTAATTACATCCTAAGGAAGGTGAGTTCCTCAGGAATACTCTCGATTAAAGTAGGAAATTATTATCTCCAAAGATTTCAAAGATAGGACTATCAATAAATTAGCTATGTTTGAAAAATCAAATGAGATATATCAAAAGAAGAGACTTATTATCGAAGCCAGAAGGAGATGTGTAGGAGATGCTCATGAAACTAGGAAGCCTAGTGAGTATCTCAAACTATCTTATGGTTGTGCTTTATATATTTGAAATTGAAGAGAATTATATATTTGAGTTAAAATTTTATTAAAAAAACTAGGACTTATGATTCCACAATACAAGATTATGGAAATGTCTAAGAGCTGAGAATTTATGCTTGTAGCCCAAGGACAATAGCAACCTTAGATCCTAAATCTAGGGAGCTCTAACGAGGGCCAAAACTCGTCCTAAATTTAAGACAAAAATAGATATATTATTCACCTCTACAAAAGAGGGTAAACCACCCAACTGGTAGACTTATAGCCACCTGGAGTGGCATCCAGCTAACTCATCCTATGTTTTAAAAATATGTAGTCAAGTCATATGTTTTGCAAGATGGTTATGTTGTTATTATTTAGAAAGAAACTAAAGTCCTTAAACTCACTCCCTAAAAGACTAAAGCATGAGTGGTATGAATAATGACTTAGTCTAATATAAATTTTGTCAAAGTTTATTTGATTTTGGACTCTTCATTTTGACAAATGCTATAGGATTTTATATGCCTAAATGCATGATGAAATAGGATTATTGGCTAAATCAGAGAGAAATATGTATTTTCTATCACAAGGGAGACCCTCAAAGGTCAAGTCTTCCCCTATCGTGCAAGGATGGAAACCCTCTCTTAGTAAGAATAAGATAAGATGATATGTATGATATTAAGCATACAACATTCAGCTAAGGAGTTGCTAAATCTTTTAATTATTTTGATTTAATACCTAAGCTTTTAAATGAAGTTCTGAGTTATTTAGAAAATTATATTATGAGTTATGATTGGGGTAAAAAATGTATTTTTCCCTAAGAGCCTAAGGGGATCCAGGCCACACATCAAATCATCATACATAAAGAAACTAGAAAAATACATTCTATTTCTATTGCACAATATAAATAAATCATCAAATAATTTATAAACTCAATGTGAAAGAATAATAGGCCAGTGCGATCGGGTATCGTCGTACAACCCAAAAAAGAAATGGGTAGTCGAGCTCTACCCTTATACATCCCGATGTATGAAAGAATAATTACAAGTTATAAATGACAAGTGTTATGAGGGTCTTCAAGTCTTCATGCTTCCTTCATTTATTCATTTGATTTACTTTATTTGATTTGGTAGGCTTCTAGGCATCACATGGCACCACATGATTAAACCTTCTAGTCAATGTTCATCCTTAACCCCCATAACACTTAACCAAATTCCTAATGCAAAATTACATTAAAATAATGAAAAAGTAAATCTAACTATGCCTACAAAATAAGTGTTAGATAAACACACCATATAACCCAAACAGTTATATGTATATTTTGAACTTATCACCCTACACATGGGTAACTAAGTCCACCTATCTTAACTTAGATTATGCTTAGGGGTCAAGCAACCTAAAAAAGAGAGCATTTATATTTATTTTAATTTTCCTTTAAGCATAATCTCCTATAGAAGATATAATTAAGCTAATCACGACCTAACATCTAGTCTATGAAGCATACACCATAACATCTAGTCTACAATAATACATCACAAAACAAACATATATCAAACCATGCACCGCCCGAACATAAAGCTAGAAGTGGTGACTTAATCTAATGTATATATATTAAGACTTGTGTGATATGTTCTAACTAGGCTTTAAAGTTTTCATTCTCTAAGTATAAAGGATATTTAATTATAAGGGGTGGTTTCACTTTAAATGGTTTAATTGATTTGTAAATTTTTACTTAGTGTTTTATTTTATTTCATTTGACCTACACATAATAACTAAGTATTTTAAAGAGAAGGAAAGAGAGGATCACTCTCCTTTATCCCCACCTTAAGTCACATATATAACAAATTAATTAATCAATTCTCTTTAGTGAATGGAGTATTACATATTTTAGATTAATCATAAGTTTATGTTCACTTTAAATAATCTCATTCAATAAGAAAGGCATCTTAAGATTAATTAAAATTATTTATTATCGCATAACACATGTTTGTTCATTTCTTTCCATCATATATAGCATGCATATGATTAAGTCCTAAATATAACTATACATGCAATTTATATCTTAGCACACTTAAATGATGAATGTAAGCAAACTTGAAATTGATGTCTCATTTGGTTGAATTATTTTGTCATATTAATTTAAGGCTCTATCTAAATTCTTATACAAAAGCATAAGAAAAGAATTTCAAATTATATGACTAATCAATTCAACCATTCAGACAAAATATGAATGCATGTCCTTTTAATAGAAAGAGGGGGATTTTCATTCAATTGGTAAATACATATTCAAATGTATGAAAGTTTTAAGCAAGTACGTCGCCATTGTTCTGCACCATGGGAGTGAGGTAGGAACCTCCTTGAGGTTACTTAAAGATGTGCATCCCTGGAATGTTCAAACTAATATGCCTGCTATTTATAAATATATATGGATGTATATACAACTATAATAATGGAAAAAACATGCAAAAGTAGAGTTTGATTTATTTGATTTATTTGTGTAAATGAATCAAAGCTTTATCCAAATTCTAATATCAAAATACATAAGAATGAAATCAAACATGTACGTCGTCATTGTTCTGCACCAGGGGAGTGAGGTAGGAACCTCCTTGGGGCTACTTAAAGTCGTGTATCCCCGGGATGTCCATACTAATATACTTTGACGTTTATTTTGAGATGTGGGACACCATGCAGATCTTAGGAGGTACTTATTGAAGTGATCGGGTACGATATTAAGAATGATATACTATCTTGAAAGATAGAAATCACCACCCTATAATGGACCTGATCACCTAATAAGGACTCCTAAGTCATGATAGGTCTTCGAATATACTAGTGATATTTCTCCTACTTTACATGAAAAAGTAGAGTAGGGTTTATTTTAAGCCGGATTCATTAAGTTCCCTATGGAGGCAAGCCCTCATAATTAATTACATCTCAAGGAATGGAAATTCTTTAAGAATACTCTCGATTAAAGTAGACAATTAGGATCTCCAAAGATTTCAAGGTTAAGACTATCAAAGGATTAACTATTTTATAAAATCAAATGGGATAGATCAAGGAGAAGACTTATTTTTAGAATCCAAAGGGAGAAAATAAGAAATGCTCATAATACTAAGAAGCCTAGTGGGCATTTCGATCTACCCTATAGTTGGGCTTTATATTTTTGAAATTGAAGAGAGTTGATTATTTGAGTTGACATTTTATTAGATTGCTAGGTCTTATAATTCTACAACATAAGATTGTGGAAATGCCTAAGAGGTGAGGATTTATGCTTGTAACTCGAAGGAAACAGCTACCTCAGATTCCTAAACTAAGGAGCCTTGGTACAAAACAAAGGCACGACCTAAATCCAAGAAAACAATGGGTATATGATTTACCTCCATAAGAGAAATAAATCATCCGAGTGCTGGACTTATTACCGCCTAGAGTGGCAGCCAGCTAACTCCTCCTACGCTTTAAATCCATGTAGGCAAGTCTTATGCTTTGTAAGATGGCTAGGTTGTTGTTCATTTAGAAAGAAAACTAAGTCCTTAGAATCACTCCCTGAGAGACTAGAGCATGAGTGGTATGAATCCATGACTTAATCTAATACAAATTTTATCAAATTTATTTGATTCTTTTGGACTTTTATTTGTGCTATAGGATTTTGTATGCCTAAATGCATGAGAATTTGATTATAGGTCAAATCAAGAGAGAAATGGGTGTCTTCCACTAAAGGCTCTCATAGGTTAAGCCTTGATTCTCTGGTAAGGATGGAAGCCCCCTCTTAACAAGAGTGGTATGAATCCATGACTTAATTTAATGCAAATTTTATCAAATTTATTTGATTCTTTTGGACTTTTTATTTTGACACAGGCTATGGGATTTTGTATGCCTAAATGCATGAGAATTTGATTATAGGCCAAATCAAGAGAGAAATGGGTGTCTTCCACCAAAGGCTCTCATAGGTTAAGCCTTGATTCTCTGGCAAAGATGGAAGCCCCCTCTTAACAAGAGTGGAAGAATATGACATGCATGGTATTATACATTCATTCATCCAGCTAAGGAGTTGTTAAAAATTTTATTATCTTGATTTAATTCCTATGCTTTTATATGAGATTATGAGTTATTTTAAAATTTTAGTTATGAGTTGTTAATTGATGTAGAAAAATTAATTTTATCCTAAGAGCCTATCGCATCCAAGCCACACATTCAAGCATCAATCATAAAGAAACTATGAAAAATATGTTGTTATAATGTGCAATCTAAACACAACATCAAACAACTTTATAGATTACCGTGAAAGAATAAAAGAACATTGTGGTCGAGTTCCGCCGCACACCCCGAAAAGAGAAAAAAAGATGGGTAGCCGAGCTCTACCCTTATACAACCCGGATTACAAAAAGTAATACATGTTATGGGGGTCTTTTTTTTCTTCATTCTCTTTCTTTTAATTTGATTTGCTCTAAAAGCATCACAGGGCACCCTAGGGACTAAGCCTTCTGGCCACTGCTCATCCTAATCCCCCATAACACTAATCCTAATTCCTAATATAAAATTACATCAAAAATAGAAAAAGTAAATCTAGCTACACCTGTAAAATAAATATTAGCTAAACACACCATGCAACCCAAGCAGTTATATGAATAATTTGGACTTAGCACACACACATGGGTAGCCAAGACCACATGTCCTAACATGGGTTATGCTTAAGGGCTAAACAACCTGCACAGCAAAAGCATTTATATTTTTATTATAGCGGCCCCTTAAGCACAACCAATCTGCGAAACATACACCCTAACATCCAGTCTAAAATATTACATCACAAAATAAAATACAATATCATACATACAACACCCTAACTTAGCACTAGAAGTGGTGACTTAGTATTCTAATGTGTGTACTTAAGGCTTGTGTAGCAAGACTTTACTATGCTTCTTTAGTTTAAGTTTCAATTTGGAATTTGAGTTTAAATTTTACCTTTGGGTGATTTCAATTTAAATAATTTAATGATTTACTTTTCATTTTTATTTCACTTTTATTTGGTTAAAGTGATGTTTAAGTTTTCAAGAATGAAGAGTATAATGAATTCTATTTGTACGAACTCACCCTATTCAACATCCTAACTCTAAAGAGTATAAAAGATCCTTACTTATCTTAGTTCTTTTAATTTATGTAATTGATTTGATTTACTTGATTTGATTTATAATTTAGAATTTGAGTTTGTTTAAGTATTTGATTGATTGATTTTGGATTAAGTTTTAGTTTAATTGCATCTTGATAATTCAATATCCTTAATATCTAAGTTTAAGTTTGTTTAAGTTCATGTATTTGATTAATTTTAGATTAGATGTTTCGATTTAATTGAATCTTGATAATTCAATATCTTTTTGAATTAATATTTAACTCTTTTCTTTGATCATGGTTGTGTGATTTAACTTTATGTTTATTTAATTCGATTGTGGTTCATTTATTTATAGTTTGATTGGATTAGATTATTTGAGACTTTATTTTGATTTTAATTGGGTTTGATTCTTTTTAATTAGGATTTTATTTTTAATTTCATCCATTTGTCATGTTCATCAAAGTTTGGTTTGTATTTTGATTTCATACAATGGATAGTTGATTAGTTTATCTTATTTAAGTAGGTTGAATGAGATTTGATTTGATTGTATATTAAATTGATGAGAGTCTTTCTTAATTTAGTTTAATCTGATTTAATTTGATTTGATTAGCTTTATTGGTCTATGGGTTTGCTTAGGTTCAATGTGATTATGTGATTAATTTAATTAAGAAGTGTATTTATGTTAATTATAAAGGTTTGTTTAATTTTCAATTTGGTTTCATATTTGTTTAGACTAATGATATAATTAATGACTTAATGGTTTAAGTTTAATTTAAGTTTTGGTTAGTATTTAATTGCATTTTGATTGATTAAACTTAAGTTTAATGTGATTAATTTGATTAAAATAATTAGTTTGTTTAAGAGGTGTAATTAATTATTAAATTAGATAAAGATTTGTTTAATTTTTAATTTGATTTCATATTTATTTGGGTTAATGATGTAATTAGTGAGTTAATGATTTAAGTTTGAATTAGGATTTGATTAGCATTTAATTGCATTTTATGTTTAGTTAAGATTAAGTTTAATATGATTAATTTAATTGACTTAATTTATTTATTTAATAGGAGTGATTAAATTAATTAGGATTAATTAAGTTTTATTTTGGATTAATTTTAATGTGATTTATAAAATTAGTTTGATTTATTAAGATGATGGATTAATTTATTAAGTTTGCATTAATTAGATGTTTGATTAATTAAGTTTGATTAAGGGTCAATTAAAATTATTAGATTAATTAAGAGTTTTGTTTAATTAGAGATTAATGAATTAACAATTTAGGTTTAATTTAGGTTTTGATTAGTGTTTAATTTTATGTTAATTATGTTTGATTAAGTTTAGGTTTAATTTGATTAATTTGATTAACTTAATTAGTTTACTTGAGGGGTGTGATTATTAAATTTAATTAGAGGTTTGATTTAAGCTTAATTTTAGAGTTAGATTTAATGTAACTTATTTAAATTAATTTGATTAATTAAGGTGATGTATTAATTTATTAAGTTTGCATTAATCGATATTTGACCAATTTTTGATTTGGGATAATTAAATTTTTAGGGTTTGTTTAATTAGAGATTAATGACTTAATTTCCCACATGTGAGTGATTTGGTTTAGTTAAGTATTTTCTTTAAGTTTGATTTGATGAAAGGATTATTGTTATTATCATCATTATTATTAAGTGAATTAATTATTTATTTCATTTCAATTAAGTTTGATTATTTATGATTAGAGTTTTATTTGATTTGATTCATTTGTTATGTTAATTTGATTTCATTAACATGTTTGATTTAGTTATTAGGTTGAAAGATTTATTAGTTAATTAATTATCTTATTCCAAATGGATGTGATTTAATCATATATTAATTAAGTTTACTTTAATTTTATTTGGTTTAATTCGATTAGTATCAAATGATTAAAGTTTCCTAAATTTGTTGGATTTTGGGTTTGGCTTAAGATTTAATTTTTTAATTGAGTTTTATTAACCTAAGCAGGTTTAATCATATTTAATTTAATCTCCTTTATAGACGATATTTTTCTGATTTGAGGTTTGATTAATGTTTGCTTAAGCGCTATTTCATTTTTTTATTTTGATTTAATATTTAAATTATTTTTATATTATATTTTAATTAACTCCTTAATTGATTAAACTCTAATCATAAGTGTTTATTTGGGGTTCATTAAGATTCAAAAGATCACATTATTTTTTTAAGAGTCTTAGATGTCAATTGAAGTGATTTAAGCCATTTAAAAGATTTTTGTAAATTTTTTTTAAATTTTTATTTAATTTATTTTATTAAAATGGATAATCTGAAATTCAAAATTTAATTTCTCTTAATCCAAACGTTCTTTTTACTTGAAATTTTTATGGTAGGTTTTATCTAACTTGAATTTCAATTTCTGAAAATTTCAACTTAATCTAACTTATATTTTTGGTTTAATTAAAGGAATTTGATTTTTACTAAAACCCAAATTAAGCTCACAATACTTAGGAAAATTTGAAGATTTTGGGTCTGTTAGATTACTCTTTAAAAGATAAATCCAACAAGCCCTTGTTTGTAATTTTTGGTTAAATATTTTATTTTCTATGAATTTTTGAAGTTTCAAGTGATTTAAATTATTATTATTTTTTTTTTTATATAAAAAGGGAAATACGCACTGTTTGCGCGGGAAGAGACAGCGACCCGCAGCTCGCTCTGGACCGTTCAATCATAGATCGGATGGTCTAGATCGGATCGCGATCTGAGGTCGTCGCACGATTGAACGACCGCCATCCATTGTTTTGACTATCCGGCTGATCGCGGTCGAGCCGCTCGACGCTTCAAATGCGATCGATGGTTTAGATCACATCACATGATCTGAACGCCCGGATCGCATGATCCATGCATGATCCGTCGTCGTGCTATCCGGGCTCGACGCATCGCCGCCCATCACACGATCCAAGGCGGGATCACGTGATCCACACACGATCCAAGCCGTCCGATCCCGCGAACCGTGGGATCGGACGGTAGCTGTGAGCCATCGGCAGTGAATAGTGTTTTGAGGGGTATTTTTGGAAAAAATGAGGATTTCTAAGCCAAAACTTATCTGAATGGACTCGTTTTCGCATCGATTTGCACCGAAAAATTCTATTTCCTAATTGGGATGATTTAAAATAAAATTGCTAGATTATCTAAGGAAAATTCCTAAAATTGCGAGAAAATTAATACAAAATATGTGAAATCTTAAGGCTGTCTACGGTTTGATGAAATTTACCTCACCGGGGATGATTTTCGGCGGTGAAGATCAGCAAACTGTGTAGGAAGCTTTGGAGTGATTTTAGCCTCTCTCTTCGAACGCCGCCTCGATGTCTAAGAAGAGCAATTACTTATATTTTTGAGCTCAAAATGACTCAAAGAAGTGGGAAAATGGGTTCCTTTTTTGCTTTGGTGAGCTTTTAAGGGCTGAATGGTGGTGAAAGCTAGAGATCTAAAGCCTCATCTCCCCCTCCTTTTATAATGACTGAAAATTCAATATTTTTTTGAATTTTTTGGCTCCAAATTGATTGTTATCTTGTTGTGGTGGTTGGGATGGATGCTAGATTGATTGAAGACTTTAGATTTTTGCTCCAAAGCCTTCTCTTACAGTCATATGATCAAATTTATTCAATATAAATGTTAGGGATGAGTTAAGTGCATGTGATTGGGGGAATTAAATGAGATTGGGTGGAATTCTATGTGTGGGAGAATTTATGAGGGGTTTAAATGGGTTGAGTTTATTTTGGGCTGATCCCAAATGGGTTTGGGTCAGGTTTGATCAGCCCCCAATGGGTTTTGACTTGATTTCAAGCGATTTGACCCAATTTGGATAATATAGGTCATTTTGGGTCAAATTGACCCATTTGACCAAATTTGGCCAAATTAGCTTGGGTTATGGGTTGATTTATGTTCAATTAGCTAATTGAAGATGAATGTGATCTTTGGTTTGAATTAATTTGTATTTAATTTGGGTTTAGGCCAAATTGACCCTTTAGGTCAATTTAGGCTAAGTTGGGTCAAGTTGACTAATTGGGCTCGATTGGTTAAATTAGGTTTAATTATGGCTTTGGCCAAGTTCAATAATCAATTTAAAATGAACTTGAGCCATAGGTTATAATCAATTTGGGTCGGATCATGATTTGACTTGATTTGATCCTTTAGGCCAACTTAAGTCAATTTGGATCAAATGGCCAATTGGGCTTGGTTTGACCCAATTGATTGCAATTGATCATACTATGGTGATCAACAATCATGGTGGAAGATTTTGGTGAGCTTAGTTCAATCCAACTTGGGTTGGATTAAAAGTTGGCTCAAATGGGTCCTTTAGGTCACTTTGGGTCAAGTGGACCTAAGTGGGTCAATTGGTTTGGTTTCGGTTTGATTCGAGCTTAGTTGAACTTATATATGAGCCCTAGATTGGAATATAAATTCAACGACAATTAATTTAGAGTCAAGGGATTTTGGCTCATTTGAAATTTTCAAGTCAAAAGGTAGTTGGGTTTGACTTGTTTTTGATTTGATTTGATGATTGTAGGTTTCATTTATATTTGGGTAGATAATTGAATGAATGATTGATTCAATAGAAAATTCATTAGTTTTGACTTGATCTGGATAGAATTTGGCTAAGTCCAAAGAATTGGCTTAAAGGATTTAAATTGAGTTTGGATTTGATTTTTGATATAGTTTTGGTCATTTGAATTTGGATTTCATTTATATTTGTGAATATAAATGAAGGAATAATTGATTCATAAAGAGATCAATTGAGTTTAATTTGATTTAAAGGGAGTTTTGGCTAAGCTTATGAATGTGGTTCATATGGCTTAGGAAGGGGTTTTAGGATTGGAATTTGATTTTGGGTTTCAAATATTTGGAGTCAAATTTTGAAATTAGATTTGGAATTTGAATTTGAATTTGATATTTGATTTGAGAATGAGTCTGGTTTTGATTTGAGAAAGTGTATCTAGATTGGGTTTAGGCTATGGGATGGGTAATTTCCTTAAACCCTAAGACATAGCCTATTCTTATGATTAACACTTCTAAGTCTCTAAGCTTAGGTTAGGTGTTCACCTAATCACTAGATGTATCTTATGACTAAGGAAATCTTAGTGTCTAGAAGAGTCTTAAGTCTAAGAAGAGGAGGTTAAGAGCTCACTCCAAAATTAAGGTCAACATATACCCATTAACATTTATGCAAGTCAACATATAAAAGTAAGAAATAAACTTCACTTCATACACTAAGCTTATATTCACATGCACTTTCTATGTGTATGTAACTAAAGTCGTAATATATATTATTATTCATTAATAAGTTTTTAAAAATATATTTAAGATTTAATAGTGATAATAGCCACACATATTTCTAATTAAGTCAACACATGCAAGTTTGACATAAAGAAAATCATTTTTATTTAATTAATTTTTAAAAGAAATGAATGCATGACTACAAGTGGCATACAATATTTTAACATGATTGAAAAAAAATAAAGCAACACAAGCATGTAAGTTCATTCAAGCCAATTAATTTCTAAAGACAATCACATTAAACAAGCTTATTTAAAAAGAGCCAAAGTTTCTTAAAGCCATTTTTGATTTCATGTTTGATTTGATTTGAGGGATGTAAAAGAGGTTTGCTAATCCTAATCCTATTCCTTATGTGTAAGTTAACTTGATTTATTGAAGAGCAATTAAATTGATTTTATGGCTTAATTAGGTTGAGGTATGAATTAAATCAATTAATTAAACCCTTACTTATATCACCTTAAGTTAATTAACTAATTAATGATGAGTCGACATGATATACAACCACATGAAAAGTAAATTAGCAATTCTCCTAAGGAATGAAAGGGGTATAATGTAATTTTCTCATGATTAATAGTTAATTAGGCTTAAGGGATTTAATTAATTATTTTTATGATTTTCTCACACATGTAAGCTAATCATAATTTCATTAAATTTTTTTAGACTATTAAACATCTAAAGAACTACCCAATATTGATTAATCAAAGTTAGGAGTGAATGGGATTTTAAATTAATTTAATTAAACTCTTAATTGGTTAATTAAATCCTTTGATTATATCTTTTAATTAGGATAATAAAATTAACTTAGGGAAAGAGATCAAAGAAGAGGCCTCAATCCCAATCCCTAAGTCATTTCAAACAATCAATTAGGCTCTGAAATAATTAGATTCCTTTTCTTTTAATTGATCAATTAAGTGGCTAATTAATTACTTAAGCTTTAATTAATTTGAAACAAATGAAGAGGCTTAATGAAATGATCATAAGGAATAAACCTAAACTATTTCCCTAAGACTCTTCACTGTTAACAGATGGCAATAAGCTTAATTAATTAATAATCCACTATTTATTTACTTAATCATCATTAATTAAGGTATAAAAGTAATTAAAGCTTAATCTATTGATCTCCCTAATTAACTATCAATATATTCTATGAAAAATAGGGGAGGCAGAGGTCATCCCCCTATACATCTCTAAAAAATTTGAAGTTAATTAGATAATTAATCAGAGAATAATTAGACTAATTAAAATTTTAATTAAATTTTAATTAAGCAAGAATTATTGTTCAAAATTAATTAATAATAATTTTCTTAGATTTTCCTCTAAAATACCTTTAAAATGAGCCCTTATTTATATTTTTAAGATTTTTCTAGGATTAGTTATAAATTTTAGAAGTTTCAGCCTTAAAATAGATTAATTAACTTAATTAAAGCCCTAATCCTGTCGGCGCCACGTGGCTGCTGACACGATGCGCTTTTTATGGACCAAGATCCTCCCTTTGAGCATTCTATCTTGATCGAACTATGGCTTCCGTCAGCTTGAAAGCTTGGGAAATGGTTTGGTAATGCTTGATGAGGTGTGGTGATGGTGTGTATGAGTTTAATTGACGTTTCATGGAGTGGGGAAGAAGTATGAATTCAGAAGCACTCTCCCCTATTTCGGTTTCACAAGGGAGAGAGGAATTCCGATCGAGGGAGGCTTAGGAAGGTTTGAATGCTCTGAGGGATTTCGCTTTCACTAAATTAAAGAGTGCGAATTCTGATCAGGGGGTATCTCAATTTCATGGAAGGATGAGATCCATCCTTGAATTTCTATCGATTCACTGGCATTGAGGTGTCAGAGGGGTCACCGTCAGCTCCACGTGGCACGACAGGGTTGGAGGAAGTTGTGGCAGGGAGCTCAAGGCAAGCTATGGGGGGATTGAGTTGGCTTGGTCCTTTGGGTGCTCGGGTATGAAGGAAGGAAGAAAAGTTGGGTTTCCTTTGGTCCATGGTTGATCCTAGGCTTGCTTAGGTTGGGCTAGGAAGTCTAGGCACACCCCATTTGGCACTTGGATGGCCGCCCAAGTGATGGGAGAATGGCATTTGCTTTTTTATGGAAAGAATCAAATGTGGGGAGGTTTGTCCGATGGCTAATCCTCTTAGGTTGGATCCCACTTGGATTTGGGCTGGTTTGGGTTAGGTTTGGCCAGCTCCTAGGGACCCATAGGTTAGTTTTGGGTGGTTTGGCTTCATTTGGTCAAATGGATGGGTTTATATTGAGTTAGATTGATCAATTGGTCAAATTGGGTCAAACTAAGGCTTAGGTTAGGCTTAAATAATAATTTGAAGAGTTTTGGTTCAAGTGGTTTTGATTAATTTGGCTTAGATTTGATTTTGGCTCATTTGGATTCAAATATGTCAAACGGGCTAGGTTGACCAATTTGACCAATTTGACCAAACTGGGTTGGGTTAGGTATTAGTTCATGTTCAATTGGCTAATTAAAATTAATTGTAGGCTTTGGTTTGATTTAATTTAGGTTTGATTTGAATTTTGGCCAATTTGACCTTTTAGGTCAATTTGGGCTAGTTGGGTCAACTTGATCAATTGGTCAAATCAAGCTTAAATTCAATTGTGACTTTGGTCAAGTTCAATTAAGGGTTTGATCATGTTCAATCATTGATTATGAATGGGTTTGAATCAATAGTTTCAATCAATTTGGTATATGGTGGGTTTTGACTAGTTTATGTTTTATTTAGGCTAAATGTTGACTTAGTCAAATGACCAAGTTGACTTGGTTTGACCCAACTCAAGGTAGTTGATCACCCTAGGATGATTGTTGATCATGATATGAGATTTGGATGTGCTTATTTCAATCAATTTGATTTGGATTAGAACTTGGCTCAAAAAGGTCTTTTAGGTCACTTTTGGGTCAAGTGGACTTAAATGGGTCAATTAGTTTGATTTTGGCTTGATTCAAGTTTAGCTGAACTCATATATGAGCCTAGGATTGAAATATAAATTCAACTACAATCAATTTAGGCTATGACGGATTTTAGCTCATTTGAAGTTTTCAAGTTAAAAGGGCTAACTTGGGTTTGACTTAAGTTGACTTGAGTTTAGTTTGATAATTATAGTTTATATTTATATTTGGGTGAGTGATTGAAAGAGTGATTGATTCATGAAGAAATCCATATATTTTGAATTGATTTGTATAACATTTAGCCAAGTTCAAAGAAATGGCTAAAAATGTTAAAATTAGAAATTTGATTTGATTTAGGTTTGGTTTGAGCCATTTGGATTTATATTTCATTTATATTTATGAATATAAATAAAGATATAACTGATTCATGAGAAAATCACTAGAGTTTGGAGTGATATGTAGGTCAAAAGGGCTTAAGTAGAGAATTGATTTAGTTTGATTTATTTTTATCATTTGAGGGTAGGTTTCATTTATATTTGTGAATATAAATGAAGGAATAATTGATTTGTAAAGAAACCAATTTAATTTGGGTTGATTTGAGCTCATATTTAATTAAGCTTATGGAGATAGGTTCATATGGCTTAAGAAAGATCCTGATTTGGTTTGATTTATTTTGAATTGGTTTTGGCTATTTGAATTTGGATTAAATTTATATTTGTCAATATGAAGGAATGATTGATTTATAAAGAAATTCACCAAGTTTGATTTGATTAAAAGAGGGTTTTGGCTAAGCATGTGAAGGTGGTTCATATGGCTTAGGAAAGGATTTTAGAATTTGAATTTGATTTTGGGTTTCAATCACTTGGAGTTGGATTTGATAAATGATTAAAGGATTGAATTGATCTCTTAAGAAAATCAATTGAATTGGGGTTGATTTAAATTTGGTTAAGGCTAAGTCCATAAAATAAAATTAAAAAGGCTTAAGAATGGTTTTGGAATTAGAATTTAAACTTGGGTTTCAATCATTTGATTTGGAATTTATGATTTGGATTTGAATTTGAGGTTTGATTTGAGGAAGGAAGCATGGATTGGGTTTGAGCCTATAGGATAGGCAAGTCTTCCTAAGTTCCTAAGGCATAACCTATTCTTATGACTAATCTTTCAAAGTCTCTAAGCTTAGGTTAAGTGTTTTTCTAATCACTATAAATGTCTTAAGACTAAGGAGCTCTTAGTGTCTACAAGAGTCCTAGGTCTACGATGAGAAAGTTGAGAGCTCACTCCAAAAGTGACGTCAACACTACCACACATGGAACATTTAAGTGGCTAGTTTAACTGCTTATAAAGTTCTTATTGTGATTGATGATCTTCCATATTCAAAAATAAGGTTAATGGTTTTAGTCACTATGTATTATTGTATATTATGATACACATCTTATCTCAACATCCAATAAACATAATATATAGCTATAGACCATTAAGGTTGTTATTAAATTAATTTAAGGAACATTGATTTTATAATCTCTTGAGAAATAAGTAGCCTCTATGATGTAGTTTGGCGATTAACCCAAAGGTTTCTCAAGAGACCTCCACTATTATTTAAAAAATATAATCACAAAGAAACTATTTTTTCCCATTCATTAATAATAAGCAACAAGTTCAAATTCATATGGAGTTCTCATTATGACTAGAAATCTTGTTTATTCTTGAATAAGGTTAATTTGTTATTCGAACTTTTTTGATATATATTATATCTTGACACATGGTATAAGGCTTTGGACCCTTAGGGTTAGTGTTAAATTAACATGAACTACACTAGATTTGATTTTCTCTTTTAAGAGATACATAAGAAACCTCTGTGGTGTATTTAAGTACTCAACCTAAAGATCACTCACTTAACCTCCAACCCTCATTTAAATTTCATAATCTTAAATCATTTGTTCCTATATCAACCCATTCATTCATAATGTTATTTGCTTAGTTTATTTTCATATCTTACAAGCTTATAAATTGGAGCATACTTTCTAATGCTATTCTTTTATAAATAAAAAGATCTAGAAGTTTCCATCCTTAGTGGGTAAAATAATTGTAAAACATCGAATTTAATATTTTATGGTCATAATTTTGATTTATATATTATATTGTAATTATATTATTCCATTTGAATAACTTTAAATATACTAACTCACGTGCCCAACTCTTAAGTTCTAACTAATTTCAAATTTATGAAACTTTATGAATAGAGTAGGTTTTAGGCTACCTAACAAAAGCATTAGATCCTACTACCTTACTATTAGGGGGAACTAAACAAATTGGCATGGGATTTTACATTTATATCAATAAAAGAAACCTAATAAAGACTATAGTCATGCCCATGGTTGTGATTCAATCAAATAATTACAATGAATCATACAGATTAGGGAAGCCTAAAATTTGATATTCTATTAACTGATTTAACTTTATAAGCAACACACATGATAGCAAAAATTATGCTATAATTCTAGGCCTCAAAGCACCATATGAAAGTCAATATGTCATATTCGATCATTTATGTCCTACCAACTCTTTTTAAGGATTGTGATTATATTTCTCTTACTAGGAAAGAGCTTTTCTTATTAACTTATCATTACAATATGAGAAATCATTCACAATTTCAATCATGAATGACTTGACTTAGAGAGAGAGAGAGAGAGAGAAAATTTTTCATTCACTTTCTTATATTAAAAATCTATTTCAATTTATTTATTTATTTTAGATTAAGATTAATCATCAAGTATGTGCCTTGAATTAGTGTTATTTGATGAATAATTTTATCCTCACATATCTTTCCACCATCTACTATTTTTTTACGATTATATTTCAAGTCTTTCTCTTTTCTTATCATATACCAATAAGAGTATTAAGTTGTAAAACACTTTTATTAAATTTCAAGAGTAGGTCAAAATAAATGAAAAAGATACTTGAAAGAATATATATATATATATATATATATATATATATATATATATATATATATATATATATATATATAATAATAATAATAATAATAATAAACAAAATTGAAAGCACAAACCAATCACAAAGAAAAAAAATTAGAGCATATGAAGTGTTGAGCATAAATTTAATGCAAACAATATTGAATTCTATAATTTAATCAATAACATCTAAGATCCTTAGCAACTAACTTAATTGACACACTTGAATGTTTTATTATTAACTGTATTCTTATGCGCAAAAAGTTAGTTATGAGAGGAAAAAAATCAATTTGAACAGCTTTTTATAGACTTCATAAACTAAGCTAATAATTGATGTTTAACATAAATGTTGTTCCATGAATTCTTATATTGTTATATGATGTCAATTGGGGTTGATGGGTTGAACTCATATTTAATTATAATTGATTCGAACTGAATTTATATGAACTAAACTCAAGTTAATTGTTATATGAGTTAATGAATTTGACCCGAATATTTAATTGAATCGAATATCACCTTACTTGAACTTGATTATATATATATATATATATATATATATATATATATATATATATATATATATATATATATATATATATATATATATATATATATATATATATATATATATATATATATATATATTAACACAGTCTAATGAACTCAAATATAATTTATTTAATATTGATATATTCCTCTAAAATTTATAAATAATGCATAAATCTAAAATTAAAGTATGTATATAATCAAATTAAATGACTTAGTGTGACGAGTTCAATAATACTAGAAGTGGGTCAAATCGAGCTCAAATCAAGCTCAAATGCTATATGTGAAACTTTGAAACACTACTGGATGATTAAATAACTTCCAAATTTGATGTGTTATAGTCGAATCAAGCGGCTCGATGAGACGAATCCAACGAGCCTAAGATCACTTAAATCAAAGATCTTTTGGACGGTCAAACCACCAAAATACTATCTATGATCAAATAAATCAATATACACTGTCCGATGGATTGTTTTTGGATTTTGGCTACAATGACCAAAATGCCCCTCTTAGAATTTTATAAATAGGACTCCATTCTTGTCATAAGAGGAGGAAGGAGCTAGAAGCAAATTTAGGAGAAAGCTGGGAGAGAGCTAGAAGTTCGAAATTCATCATCACCATTGTTGTTGTCGATTGCCATCAATTGTCGTTGCCGACTACCACTAATAATTGTTACAGTCCAACTGCCGCTACATAGCTGTTGTAACTTGATTATGGAATTCTCATTATCAGGATTTCTCACATATAATCTTGTAATCCCGCTGTCGGAAAAACTTAAACTCTGTACTCCAAAGCAGATATATAGTGGAACATTTTTACTATGTTAGGCCCTGTGATTTTTTCCCCTCTTTCTGGAATTTTTTCATGTAAAAATTCTGGAGTTTCTTATTCCCTTTTTAACCATCTACATGTGTGCTGGATTTCTTAATGAAGCTAAGACATAAAGTTTTATTCTACTGCTACAAGTTTTCTAGCACGTAATAGTTTAGCGCCGTCTAGGGAAAGAGATTCCCATCACTTCATCATGTTAGACAACTAAGTTTTCTAACAAAATCAGAACTACCAGCCAGGTGAAGCACTTCGTACTTTTGCAGAGTGCATGCGAAGAATGAAGATTTATCAAACTTTGATTCTTCAACTTTTGTTGGAAATTAGGGGTAACTCTTAATCTCAGAAGATCGTACATGTTAATATGTTAAACACCTTTTTGATTATTAGCTCAAGAAATAAGTCAAAGTTGGAGGATATTTTAACATTGAGAAGAGAGATAGCTTTGCAAATTATGATTCTCCAATAATAGTCTTGGAAAAATAAGACCAAGGTCAATGAGCAACTTTAGCTATAGCCTTAAACGAATGTTTTGATTTGATCTCTTCCACACAGGTTAACTTCATACTTTAACAAAACAACCTAGGATGAGAGTTAAAACTATTGACTTCTTCCACACAGGTTAAATGTCACCAAGTAATGCTCAGACCAACAACTTCGGATATGTCATAACTTTTTACCTACTCCACACAGGTCAACGTCATCAAGTAATACTCTGACAAATAATCTCAAAAGAATCAAAATGTTTATCCTCTTCCATACAGGTTAACGTCATACTTTGACAAAACAACCTCGGATGAGAGTTAAAACTATTAACTTCTTTCACACAGGTTAAATGTCACCGAGTAACACTCTGACAAACAACCTCAGATAGGTCAAAAATCCTTTATAGATTTTACCTCTTGAAGACACGCTCCTAAGGAAGCCTCGATGAGAAGCTAGTAGTGGAAAATGTCCTCACTAAAAAGACTCCAACAGAGTAAGTGGTTGACAGGGTCTCCACTCATCAAAAATCTCAATGGGCAAAATCCTTAGAAGGTACAAGTACATCAAAAATCTCATAAAATAAAAGCCTCAAAAGGTACAGGTACATAAAAAATCTTAGTAAACAAAAGCTATAGAAGGTACAGGTACATCAAAAACCTCAGAAGGTGAAAGCCTCAGAAGGTACATGTACATCAAAAATCTCAAAAGGCGAAAGCCTCATAAGGTACAAGTACATCAAAAATCTCAGAAGGTAAAAGCCTCAAAAGATACAGGTACATCAAAAATCTCAGTAGAGAAAGCCTCAGAAGGTACATATACTTCAAAAATCTCAAAAGGCAAAAGCCTCGAAAGATACACGTACATCAAAAATCTCAGAAGGAAAAAGTTTCAGAAGGTACAGGTTCCTCGACGGAGAAGAATAAGCTCATTATGATCTTTTATGAGTAATAGCCATCAAATCATTTAGAAAATGAAACTTCTTCCATAAGATTATCAAAGTATCACCGTTGATAGTTGGCGTTACATCATCGGATCTCGCCGTCTCCTGATGCTTCCGCAACCCATCATCTTATGCAAGATTTACTCGAGAATTTTTAGACATTTGGATATCTGTGGAAGGATGCTCACCCACAAAGATACTCTCTATTTTTCAAGTTTGGAATCACACTGAAAACTGAATTCGTGATGCGCTCCACCTAACCAGGTCACTTGGAAATCCCGAGATCGGGGAGAATTGGAGCCCGTGAGAGGGGTATGCACCGTATAGGATCAATGGGAGAACCCAAGACTTGAAAAGAATCTCAGAAGTACATTGGAGCCTGAATTTGGGATGCCGCCAACTGTCGGTTGGAAACCCCAAGATCGGGAGAGAGCTCTGAGGGTCAACACTATCTGAGTTAGGAGGCTACCAAAGATAAGAAATCGGTAAGACACCGGAGCTTGAATTTGGGATGGATGCCAACCAGTCAATTGGAAGCCCCGATCGGGAGAGCTGGAGCATCAGAGGGGTTTGTCATTATATAGTGGAGGCTAAAGAGAAGAAAGTGGAAGTACATAGTAACTTGAATTCGGGATGCATGTCGCATAACCAAGTCAGTTGGAAACCTCGAGATCGGGAGGAACTGGAGCCTGCGAGAGGGGTCGACACCATTATACAAGTTAGTGGAGGCTACTAAAGAGAGAAAGTGGAAACACACTTGGAGAATTTGAGATGTACCAACTAGTTGGAAACCAGATCGAGAACCTGAGCATAAGAAGGGTCTGCACCGTTAAACAGATCAGTGGAGACTACCATAGAAAAAGAAGTAAAAAAAATAAGGTACGAATTTTTCATTACCCCTTAAAAGGTATTTATACTAGGAAAAATGGCTTTTCAAATTCTTTTAAAGAAATAATCATAATAATAATAAAATGAAGAAAACTCTTCATATTCTTCATTAAAAAAATTTTAAAAAAAAATCTCTTCGTATTCCTCATTAAAAAAAAACTTTTCATCTTCCTAAAATAGAGAAAAAAAAAGTTATTCATATTTTAAATAAAAAATACTCTTGACATTCCTCATTAAATTTCTTTGTTCTATTTTTTTTATAAAAAAAGAGAGAAGAAAAAAGTATTCATATTTATAAAAAAAAATCTTTATATTCTTTATTAAAAAAAAAATCTTATGCTCTTCTTAAAAAATAAATTCAAAAAATATATATATTTTTACATCCACTCTCTCTCTCTCTCTGAATCACTCTCGACAAAGGAAAGAAAAAAAAAAAGAAAAAAAAAGGAAAAAAAAAAAAAAAAAGAAGAAAATTGGAGGGCCCATGGCCCCTCCCTTTCAAACTAAACACCACCCATTTAAAAAATAAGAAAAAAAAAAGGAGAGAATTTATCAAAATAAGTTTTAAGTATTTATAAAAATTATCACTTAATAAATAAATAAATAAATTGATATATATGATAATTACAAATCTTAATAATTTTAACTTAAGTAATTTTATTTAATATATTTTTGGATAAAATAAGTTTTATCATCTAAAAATATGAGACAAATGATATATTCTTCTAAAATTTATAAATAAAGCACAAATCTCAAATTAAAGTATGTATATAATTAAATTAAATGACTTAGTGAGATGAGTTCAACAATGCTAGAAGCGGTCAGATCGAGCTCAAATCAAGCTCAAATACTACATATGAAATTTCGAAATACTATTTGATGATCAAATGACTTTCAAATTTGACTTGCTTATAGTCGAATCGAGCGACTCGACGAGACGAATCCAACGAGCCTAAGATCACTCAAAGTAAAGATTGTTTGGAAGATCAAATCACAAATATACTATCTGGTCAAATGAATCAATATACACTATCCGATGGAGTGTTCTTGAATTTTGGCTATAATGACCAAAATGCCTCTCTCAGAATCCTATAAATAGTACCTCATTCTTGTCATGAGAGGAGAAAGAAACTAGAAGTAAACTTGGGAGCAAGCTGAGAGAGAGTTAGAGTTTGAAGTTCGTCATCATATCATTCATTGTCATTGATTTGCCGTCGATTGTAGACTAGATTCTTTGCCAATTCTGCGTCAATAGTTACATCTATTGTAACGATTTTGGAATTCTCATTATGATTTCACATCTTGTAATCTCTTTTATCGAAAAGACTTAAACTTTGTACTCCAAAGCAGATATATAGTGGATCATTTTTTACTAGGCTAAATCACGTATTTTTTCCCCTTATTTTTAGGATTTTTCATTAAATTCAGGTTCTTATTCTTTTTTATCTCTCGTCTTTGGATTTCCCTAAAAGACATAAAGTTTTATTCTATTACTATAGGTTTTTTTGGCATGCAATAAATATAATTATTGTTGCGTCTTTAGATATTTAGATGATCACGAGATCTTTTCTTCGTAGCCAAAATTATCCAAGTGGGATATGAACATAGGGGTTATCGTGGAAAACCCGTCGAGGAAAAAAACCGGCTTTTGCCAGAACTTTCACTATGTGTTAAGATCTGAGTTCTTGCTTCTCGTTCGGAGAAGAAGGTGTTTCTGAGTGTAGAAAAGAATATCTGTCAACTCCAACCCGGGAGAAGTTTGGATCTTGGGATCCACCTCTTGATCTTGGTCTTTTCTAGTCCTGGGGGCGATCTCTGGCGCTCACTCTTTGAGCTGGTGGTGTAGTCTTAGATCGTCGGCCTGAGGTGGAGGTTCTCGAGCTCTTCAGTCCTCAGGTGAGAATGAAGCTATTTATAGATTTTTTGGGAGTGGCGATGATTCGTGGAAAACTCCAAGGCGGGTCGAGGTGATGATGGGATGCCTTAATGATGTCAGAATTGGGTGATCTTGGATTCGTTGGATTCGTCTTGACGAGCCGCTCGATCTGATTATAAATATGTCAGTTTTGGTGACCATTTGGCGGATCGGATCCATTTTCTCAGATAGCATCTAGATCGGATTTCGATCGTATGCTTGATGTTCTTCGTTAGATCATCGAGGCGGTCGATTTGTAGTTTCTGAAATGGTGATTAGATCAGTATTTACGAAAATCGGCGAGATTCGCATGAATTAATTTTCTGAGTATCAATTATATATATATATATATATATATATATATATATATATATATATATATATATATATATATATATATATATATATATATATATATATATGCATACTTGTTTTAACATGAGTCAGTTAACTCTAATCTAAAACCTAAATAAATTAATTTTGAGTTAATTTAATTTAAATTCAAATCAAATAATTATTCAGCATATATTTAACTCAAAAAGTGACTTGAATAGAAAATGAGTTGAAACATAAATGAACTCAATTTCTCGAATAATTGGGGATTCTTTTGGGTTTTTTGATAAGGGGATAGAGAGAAGGCGCTGCCGATGCCTGGGCCAGCGGCCGCCGCCGCCCCCGCCACCGTCGCCGCTGCCCCCGCTATGGAGCCGGTCGAGCCACAGTCCCTGAAGAAGCTCAGTCTCAAATCCCTGAAGCGTGCCCTCGATCTCTTCTCTCCGATCCACGGTCATTACACGCCTTCAGATCCTGCAAGGTTTTTATTTATTTAAAATTTCCCCGCTCCTTCTAAACCCTAACCTTTACAAATTTCCATCACTCCCTATTGCTCTTATGCTCGCTTGCACGCTTTCTTCTGGAATCTAATCTACTTTATTTTATTTATTTTTAAATCTTTGTGCGCTGCATCTATCAGCAAGCAGATTCGAATCAGCTATAAGGTCAGTGCTTTCAAATGAGCTAAAATTTGGCTTTTGGAATTCATGGTTTTGTTTCAAGTTTTCAGTTACCTATATCTGGAGTTCGAATATAAGAATATCTTTAGTGCAATATTTGATTTTTATTTATTTTTTTCTTTTCCATTCTGCGAAAAAAGAATAAAAATTATGTAGTTTTTATGATTATATTAGAGTTATGCTTATGTTGTTTTTGTTTTCTCCTTAAAAAGGAATGATTGACGCTTTAATTTTGTGATGCCCTTATTTGAAGCTGAATGCAGAGTATGGTTCGGTGAAGAATCTTTCCTCTAATAAAGGCCAAGATCAACTTGGCAATGATGCAAAAGGTCAAAGAGATACATCACCTACATCTTCTGCTTTGGCTCTACCAGGTGCTTGGAGATTTTCATCCTTCATAGTTTTTTTTTTAGGTCTGTGAATCCTAAAACAACATCTTAAGATGGTTACCGACATCATAATTAAATATTTCTGACCTATTAAACAACTTTTAAGAAGCAAAAAACTTTAGAAGATAAATTTTAGTTGTTATACAAATTTTTTTGGTGTTCATCTGAAGCCATGCTATGAAACATAATGATGTAATAGTGTTAAGCATTTTCATGGTAATCTTGTTAAGGATTCATCAATGATGTACATGTGTTTTGGGACAAATACAAAAAATTAGTTTGCTGATCAGTTGCTTTGAAAATGAAAGATTTTCGTTGGGATCTTACATTGAAGTTGTCCTCGAAATTTTCTCAGGTAAAGATGATATGAGGGATCTTCAAAAAGCTGGAAGTGAAAATGCTATCATACCCGGGCCAACAATGCCCCCAAAAACACTGTATGTCTTCCATTGAAGTATGTTGTGCTTCAATTAGTTGCGATTATTAACTATCATCTTTCTAACAGGGAGACAGGTATTCCTAGTAGAAGCCTTTCAGGTGCTGTGGTGTCAATTTCTGGGTCTTCTGAAAGGTTTATCTATGCCTCATTTTTTGGATCTCTGTATCTTGGCAACTTTAGTCTTTATCTTTATATCATTTTTATGAAAAACTAATTAGTTGCACTTGAAATTGTCAAGTGTTTCAAATATGTTTCCTCACTCCCAAATGAAGGTAGCAAGACTAGCATGCAGAGCTAAAATGATTTGGCTGATAAACTAAATTTTTGTTGCCTAAGTAGTGAATTGATTTCCTATCAATACTATGCTACCTTAGGTCATCATAAAATCAAAAACTAGTAAACTTTCTGAGGGAATTACCCATTGATGGCGTCTGATGTTGTTGATTCTCTTGTATAAATACAAATCTACAAGACTACAATAGAGTCGATCAGAGATCAGTCCCTTTGTCCCTAGGCATGTGTAAGTACTTGAATAGTGTTGTAGGCTCCCCTACACCATCATTTACATTTTCTTAGAGTATCACCCCTGGAGGACATGAATAGTCAACGGCCTTCAACTGCCCCTAATAATGGTTGCGGTTATCAAAAATTACAGCTGAATGGCTTAATGTTTCTACTACTTGCCCCTGTCAAAGTCCATTAAATAGTAGAAGCCCCTTTGCCCTCCTCTATGATATGCACAATTATCACAAAAAAAAAAACAAAAAAAAAAACAAACAAACAAACAAATGGGTTACCACCCACACCATGCATAAGGGCACCTTTCAATTCAAATAAATTCTAAAGGTCTTTGTCCTTCCGGATGATGGAAGAGGTTTTTGGAAGATCGTAAGATTGTTTTAAACTTAGACTTAACATGATATCTTTGACAAACTAATATGCATGCCATCTAATGGATGGTTAGTCTCTACGAGTTCTTTATGCTTTATAGTTTATAATAATGAACCAACTAATCATTTTTGCATATCAAAACTCCAATTAGTGAAAAAAAAGGATGTTCCTATACGTGCAATTAATGAAATTGATGGCTGTAGTTATTCCATTCTTGTTAGATTGTGAGTTTTTCTACTGCAGTGTCTGAAAACGTACTGCTGCTTGATGGGTATATCTATTGAATTGTTGCTGTATTTTCTATATACCTTTATATTTGTTTTTCAAACATAGTAATCTTCTGTACCCTTGAAGGTATCCATCAACATCAGCGCTTATGGAACGAATTCCAAGCAAATGGCCCCGTCCTACTTGGCATCCTCCATGGAAGAACTATCGAGTATGCTAATCCTTTATTTATGCATTTCATTATTAGTGCAAGCTGCTTCTGTTTTTCATTTCATTTAATGAGTATTTTTAGATATGCCAAACCCAAATAGCTAGATCAAATAATGGTGAAGATGATCTGTGTTCTTGGAGTTATTTTCCATTATTGCATTGTCAGCTGTTATATATTTGCATTTCATTGTGGTAAAATTTGGACATTGAAGCAAAGGTACTAGACTTTTGAACCTTTTTCTGTTGATTGTCTGTACTTTTTTATAACTAGGACTAAGAACTCATTACTCCCAGTAGTGCCTCTATTTCATGCTTCATTTATGATATTGATAACTTACATTGTTCAATAGTTTAAAATATTCATTTACTTTATTGTATTGTAGACTTTTTGGCTCATGCTTTGTTTTAGGTGGGGTCAGATGAACACCCAATCTTGGAATCAGCTTGAGGTAAATTGAGCGAGGATGGACATAACATTTGGATGCATGTAAAATATTTTATGAAATAATGATGTATCCAAGGCACGATACTCCTATTAATGTGGTGCATGGAGTAACTTATGCAACTTTATGATAGTTATGTAATATTGGAATTGGTTGATTAGTTTTGTTTGCAAGATATGATCATAGATCTACAAATATTTATCCAAACTCTACCCTACTCATGCTCGGGTCTGTGGGCTTCAAAAATTCGCATCCAACCTTTCGGTGAAGAGAGCCTAGATTAGTCGGTCAAATATCCAGAAGGCAGATGAAACAATAGATAAGACACTATCCAAAGATTTCACATCTATTTTATGAGGACTTTAGATCTGGTTCTAAGTTTCCTAGAGGTGCAAGTATCTATAGTTGATTACCCCTTTCAATATCGAGAGGGAATTTTCAATTAAAGCTAGTCATTAGGTCGCTAATTGCTTAACGTATAGTAACAATAAACGGAGTTTGTAATTTATATTTATGAAATTCACCTTTTTTAACTTAAAGCGGTTGGTGGGAGAAATGATGGTGCATTCGATCATATATCTGGTTTTAGTTGTCCATTTGTCGTGTTCTACTTTGTAGGAGGAGGTAACTCAAACGAATGATTCTTCGATTATTGGTTGCGTCGTCTAAAGTAACTTTATAGACCTAGGTTGATGTTTGTTTAATGAGACAAATTTAGTCCACTTTAGCTAATGTAGAGCTTTTTGCCCTACCAGTTGTATCTTATGGTTCACAACTCAAAGAGCATAGTCATTGAAGAACATATGCGTTACAATCGTGATCATAAAATAATGGTGTTATTTTATCATCGATATTGCCCATCAATAATTGGATTGCACGTTCCTCCTCTAGTTGTTGTTCACATCTCATGCGCATATTATATCTGTGTGTGATGCATATGATTATTGACTTAACCTTTCTTCTCTTCTCTAAGACGAGATCAACAATAGTTATCTTCTTGACTGTACCGACGCATCGCTTGATAAATCTAGTTTCTAACTCGACGAAAGTTTCGACCAAGTTATTTGATAATTCGACATATCATTTGAAAGTAGTTGATGTTAGACTGTTAACAAACTGATGAAATAGTAATGCATCGTTTCCTCCAATATTATCACAAGTCATTTTAAATTGCACCAAGTGTTGTCTCGGATTGCTATTGCCATCAAATGTGTTAAATTTTGACATTGAATTGCCTTTGGGGTATGGCATCTGATCTTGCTATGCAGGGTACATGCTATATTGGTTTACTAGCTTTTCTACCTGCTTTGTAGTAATAATAATTTTAGTTTTCTCATTTAAAGAAGTCTCTAATTGAGCAGTTGTCACATGCTAAGATGTGTTGGCTAGGTTTTGAGGTCCAATTAGGGGTGTGTATTCGGTCGGATTGGACAAATCAATTCTCTAATTTGCTAATCTGATCGGATTGGAATCCAGAATCCGTAAAGTCGAACCATTTAATATTTACCATAAATCGAACCGATCCAATCTGATTTTTTTTTCAGATTCTCGGGTCGGTTTAGGAAAAATTGAAATTTTGAGTTAATGATCTTATAAATTTTTTGAAAAAGATGAATAATAATAATAATGTCCACTTAAAATAACTAAATACACCTTGAAGGCTTGGAAATTGACATATTAAATTTTATTTTGCTAAATTATATTTTTAATATTTTGTGTGTCACTCAAAAGCTAAATGTATAATGATGTCCATTTAAAAGATAAAACTAATATTATAAATTTTTGGTTTAATCGGTTTAAGAAGATACAAAATTGATCCAAAAATTGAAATTCGAATATTCCAAAATTCAAAACCAAAATCCAAATAACATATATGAAACCAATCCAAAATAAAAAATTTAGTTCTGTTCGGTTTGGATTTTCGTTTTTAACCAAGAAATGCACACCCCTAATGCCAACTAATTAACTTCATTTTTTTTTCTCTCATGAGTGCTCTGAGCTCCAGAAGCTTGGGGTGCTGGCTCAGCTGGTGGATTAGCATATGCAACATTAGCTGCCTGAGGATTAGCAGGTGGAACGGGTGCTGGCACTGTTGCCACATTCCTCTGCATCATTAAATTCATCTGTCATCAATTTGTTCATTTTGGTATTAAGTTGTGCGATTTCTTTGTTTTTTGCCCTCATATGGTGTTTCATTCATTTGTGCCTGGACTAATATGGTAGTGTCAGTAAATTGATGATTCGTTTTCTTTTTTTGACTCTTCTCCTCGTTCATCCTCTAAGGAGGAACTTGAGTGGTCTCCTTATCGATTAGAAGGGGTAGTGGGTAGGATGGTATGTCGACGTTGGTTGTAGAAACAGGTGTAAGGTTGGTCATTACCATGCCTTAACATATAGATCACTTATATCTCTATGGTCTCATCATCATCTTCTTCTTTTTGAAGTCTCACCTCTGAGTGACGTTTTCATCTGATCTCTGTATTGGGTTGTGGTATGAACATTTCTTCAATTGGAGAGTTGCGTTCAAAGTCAACCACCTCCTGATAAGATGGAGTTACTAAGTGATGGGATTTCCTAGAGGGCTCTCCAAAGTGTCGACTATCCATTTTGGCTCGTTAATGGTAATCTTCTTTTTTGGGACCCATTTTTGTTAGGCCTTAACACTGGCGGATCTCTAGGGATGTACGTCGAATGTTATGCATTTGTCCTTTTTCATAATAGTTTCTTCTTGAGGTTTTGACCTCCAAATTTATTTTTCCTTTTGCCTAGATCTTTTGGCGATTGATTCTCGAACATACGGTCCAAGTGTCGCTCCCCGATGCTCATCATGCAGGGCTTGTCTTGGTTGATCTTGAGTTCTGGCCACCACCATTGATGGTAGTTTCCTTGATGTGGTTTCTTCAACTTCTAGAATAATTGGTGTCTGAATTTTTTTTTTATTAGGCTCTTTTTTTTAACAATCTTCAGGACTCTATGTACTCAGACATATAGAGCTTCAAATTGCCTTTTATGAGGGGTTGGAGCTTGTCGCTGTTGTTGAATCCAGAATGATTATTTGATCTCACCTGTAGATCTATTCTTCTTAACTCATTTTAGATTTTTAAATTTTGTATAGGTGGGAACACTCGATTCTTACTGCAATAGTGGTTGTATGACTGGTTGTTCACGCAATAATTACTGAGCTTGTAACTCAACATTTTTTCTTCTTCACTGCCTCTTATTTAGCTTATTTCCAGATGAGGAAGCCACAGTGTCATGCTTTCTAGGAGCAAACGGTTTTGTTGACAAAGTTGTGTCACATAGAGGCACGAGAGATATGGTTCCCTTGATAGCAGTGTTCTCATACTCAAGGCTTCTAGGCAACCCAATCTTTTGAACGTAGAGGTCCTCTTTTTGGGAACCTCAATAATGATGATTTTAATTGGCCTTCTTTGTAGCATAGGCAAAGGTGCACGTCATACAATTATTTCAGCTGGTTGAGGCCTTTGTGTTTGACCTCGGGCGGACTAGTTGTTGATAGTTGCATCATAATTAGCAACAATGATAGCTGAGAAGTCTATGATATTGAATTGGATGGTTGCTTCAGCATCCCTAGTATTGATAATAATATTAGTTAGATGGATGTTAGCTTTGCGGCTAGCTTGACGATGAAAGGAGTGTTCTGAAAATCAATTTTGTACAAATGAAAAATTATTATTAGCAATCAATAATAGATACTTCACTCCATACTCTCAAAAATATAGAGATATAACAGAACAAACATAATAAAACGTAAATGCAAGTTCTCAATAAAGATTTGAAATATACAAAATTATGTTTAAAAAATATTTGGGTTCATTAAGAGTTTCATTTTAGAAGTAACTTTAAATTTCAATTAATTTTATTTAATTATTAACTTTAGATTTTAAATTTATAATACTCCACTGCTATTATAACTCAGATTCAACTAGTTAAAGATGGGAAGAGAAATTTATCCCCGGCGGAGTCGCCAAAAATTTATGGGCTCCGAAAATTCACATCCGACATTTCGATGAAGAGAGTTTGGAATTATCTTTCAAATTTTTAGAAGATAGATGAAACAGTAGATAAGACACTACTTAGAGATTTTGTCCTCATTTTGTGAGGGCTTTAAATCTGATTCTAGATTTTCTATAGGCACAAGCACCTATAATTAATTATCCTTCAGAATGTTGAGAGAGAGCTTTCGATTAAGGCTAATCGATAGATCGCTAATTGTTAGCGTATAGTAACAGTAAATAGAGTTTTGAAGTTTGGAATTTATGAAACTCATCATCATTTAGTTTAAAGCAGATGGTTGGAGGAATGATGACGCACCCGATCAATATACCATTGTTCTATCATCCCGGATTGTTGTGGCTCTAATCTACTTAGTTAGAGGAGGTGGTCACCCAAATTGATCGAAGGATCCTTGTCGGTAGTTATGGGTTACGTCATTTAAGGAAACCTTGTAGACCCAGGTTGATTGATTGTTTAAGAAGACAATCTTAAGTCCACCTTAGCTAATAGAGAACTTTGTGCCTCATCAAGTATATCTTATGATTCTTGAGGAGCGAGTCATTTGGGAATATATGACATATATAATATAATGATGTCGTTTGGCGAAAATCATCACCTTAGAGGTTCTTTATGTAAACCCCATTAAAACCATACAAATGTAAGCGAGACGAGCAAAATCTTTGGGCAATGTTTTATCTATTGTTTCGAAAATTTGACTTACAAATCCAAACTTTCTTCATCGAGATGTTGGATGTGAATTTTCAAAGCCTATAGGATCTTCCGATAGAACATCCCTGCATTTGTTTTGTGTGGGTATGAGTACGTATTTGCAGGGGTAAATAGATCTGAGAACCAAAATTGTGATTCGGACCCAACCTATAGTTATTTTTTGAGAGGACAATCGCTGTAATTCATCTGGACATCTAGGTGCAACGATGCCTTTTTATTTCTACCAAATAGGCAAGGAACATGATCTCCTTGCATGGCATTGAAAAGCCTCCCCATTATGGCCAGACAAAATATAGCGTGCTGTTTTTTTGTTCAATGTTCCTTTTTACAAATTCTCTTTCTTTTTTTTCATTATTCTTTGTTGGATACTATAGCATTAATTAGAATGAACATGGAACAGTTGTAATAGAATGATTATGAAGGGGGAAATTTGAACTCATACAGGCAGCAGTTGCTAGCACAGCTAGTTTTAATCTTCTTATGGACTAGTGAGTAATTCTAGCTTAATAGAAAACTTGTTAAGAAAGCAGTATTTATGACCAGGTATTCTGGAGTTTGAAGACTTAGTGGTAGTGGATTACATTATAATTTTCATGAATTCTAGTTATAATCTTTGAGCTATATGCCAGCTTGGAAGCTGTGATATGTAGAGAAAAGATGCCTTCTTTCATTTACATTTATTCAGAGGTTGTTTGTTGGTTGAACTTGGTATGCAATATAAAAAATATAATGTAGAGTGAATGCAAATTATTTAGATTACTTTTAGGTTGTTTGGTTGAAAATCCTACAAAATACAATTTCTTGTTTGGTAAAGTCATATAATGAAAAGTAAAATACCAAGGGTGAACAGTAGTCAACAGTGGCTATTGGTTGATGTCGGGTGGTGGTGGCAATAAGTGGTGTCTAGAGGGAAGCTCATTGGGTGGTCGGCAGAGGCGGTGATCGACCAATGACGGGCGGCCGATGGTGGCTATCTTTGGTAGTTGGTGGTTGTTCGGTTGGCGACAGGTGATGGTGGGTGGCGAGCTGCTAGCCTGCTAGCGTTAGCTGGCTATGGCGACTAGTCGGCGGCTATTGTGGTGGGTAGCTAGCGGCCTCACTTTACAATGAATGGTGCATTTAGAAGTCACCCAAATTTGTGTGAATTAAAAATTCGCCGAATTTGAACTACAAGATGAATTTGAAATACATTAAAATTTTACATTATATTTTTTTCAAACCAAATATCAAAATTTTTAAAACCCCTGCATTTCACGTACTTTACACCCTTTTTCAACAAACCAAACAGCCCCTTAAAGTAATTACAATTCATTACCACACACCAAGTTTTTTTAAAAATAAAAAAATAAAAGGGAGGTGGATGAGATGATTTAAAAAAAATTCGGCTTCTTTAGTTTTAATGTTCTGAAAGTTGCATGACATTCTATGTTGTTCTCTGGGCAAGTGAGTATCTTTAGAAGGCTGCTAGTACTACATAAGCTCAAACACATGATGTAGTTCTTTTGTCAACATTTACATGTCATTCCGTATCCAAATTTTTTAGCTGCAACATGCATAATGCTCTTCTTTAAAATAATTTTTTATTTGTTTGAATGCTTCTTTATTTCTGTTATTATTCATTTTACTTGTGCAGGTCATCAGTGGTCACTTGGGGTGGGTGAGATCCATCGCCTTTGATCCTGGGAATTCCTGGTTTTGTACTGGCTCTGCAGATCGGACAATAAAGGTTGGTTGTCATTCAAAATTTCATTTATGGTAGATTTATTTTTGATGTGTTATGTTGTAAAAAATGTGTAGGTATTTCAGTTACTATAAAGGATAATGGCAATGTGGTTATTGAGGTTGGTTCGATGTTCTACTAAGATGTAGTTTTTTAAAAACTTTTTGGCCAAGATTTACAAGCCAACTTTCTATGCGACTACTTGTCGTAACCAGCTTTTCTTAGCGAATGATGAAAATAACCTCTAATATTCAAGTAACTAGAATAAAATACATCATACTCTTCTTAATTTGATGATAATAGTAGTTCTGCTGTTCAAATAGACTTGTGACTGATTGTTGACTGATTCATCTCTCATTCTATCTCTCTCTTACGTTTCTCTTTGTATCTCCCCACTTTCTTCTTTCTTTTCTCTCTATTGGTGCGTTTGCTACTCATTAGAGCGGAGAAAGTTGGAGGAATTGGTGCTTCTTGTACTGTTTTTTATTTACTTGAAAATTTTGGAAGCAGACTTCTTCATTATTGAGTGTCATTTTTTTTAGTAAAAATGAGACTATCTTGCTTATAACCAGCTAATCTCTTTTTTTAAGTAATGATATTTCATTACATATCTATATAGCCTACATGTAACCTTTTTTTCGTGATAGTAAACAAATTTGATAATCTCTTTGTTACTTTCTAAAATGTTCGCATTTGAACTGAAGCATCCACTCTCTCATATTAAGATGCATGCCCTATGTGTGTGCATTAGTGTGAGGTTGGGAGACTTACTACCACCCACAACCATTCACCATGAAGCATACTCTCTCCTCTCTTACCCTCAGCTTCTTTAGCATCAACTCATGTCATAAAGAGGTTGGTAATGGGGTGGCTAAGGGCATACTCCCCTTATTTTCTCTCTTCTTCCATTATCTCTCTTTGCAGCTGAGGTCCTTGCTCAAGAGCACTCTCGCTTCCAATAAAAACCATTAAGTTGAGATTAAGATGCTTTGCTCTTTAATGCCGAGCCCTTTGCCCCTTAAGATGAGGGTGCGATCAGCATTGTGATGCCAATGTCTCGATATAATTCCTGTTGTCTTATTTTTGCATAGATTCAAGATGTTTCCTTCTCGTAACGATGATATGGTGATTATAATTTTCGGAGCACCAATATACTTTGTGAGGTTAATAATAAATTTCAAAAAAAAAATCTAATTTTTTAACGATTTATGTTCATCAGTGTCACGGCAATTCTTTAAGATTGATTTTTGTAGCCAGTATTTGTGTGCATTCTTGGCGAGGCTAGGTTGATATACTAAACATGGATGTGTGCTACAAGCTTTTATGGTTTTTTAATGTGTCATTGATCATCTTACTATCACCTCATCTCATGAATGGCTGCTAAGTTTTATCTTTCTTTTCTTTCTTCCATTTATCTGTTTCTTTAAAAAGATATGGGATGTTGCAACTGGAAGACTGAAGCTCACAATGACAGGACATATCGAGCAAATTCGCGGTAAGTTGCTTCTGTTGAAGAAATTAATAGTTTCACTTCTTCATGGGAGATTCTTGAAAAGTTTTCTGAAAAAAATAAGAAGACAATTATTTGATTGCCTTAAACTTCTAGGACTTGCTGTGAGCAATCGCCATACTTATCTGTTCTCTGCTGGTGATGACAAACAAGTCAAATGTTGGGACCTTGAACAGAATAAGGTTAACTACTGTTCACTTAATTAATCTTTCTAAAGCCATAACCTTTATATTAAGGCTTATATTTGAATCTATTATCATTCTAGGTGATTCGATCTTATCATGGGCATCTTAGCGGCGTGTATTGTTTAGCCCTTCATCCGACGATTGATATTCTTTTGACCGGAGGTCGTGATTCTGTTTGTCGGGTATGTGTTTTCCTATTTAAAATTTGTTTTTTTACTTTATTTTAGAAATTGCAAGTGTTCTTTAGTTAGATTATGTTTCAAAATGATTAGTTTAATATTGAGCTTGGAGTTTCTGCATCTCCTTTAGGTCTGGGATATACGTACGAAGGCAATGGTCTGTGCTTTATCGGGGCATGATAACACAGTCTGTTCGGTGTTTGCTCGACCTACGGTATAAATACTTCCTGAGCACAGACATTTTCTTTCATTGCAGTTTTCAGTCATTATAAAACTGTGTTGATTATTATTTTATTTTTGAGAACTGTAATAGTTGAAGTTTGGATTATAGAAGTATATATCATAAGTAGTGTTTTGAAGCACAAGAGAAATACAAGTGTAGGTAAAATATATATCAATAATAGTTGAAAATAAATAGGGAATTCTCATTACAAGTTTAGCATTTCAGCTTTGAAAGGCAGTTCATATTTAAAATTCTTCTATACAGAATGCTTATACTTAAAAGATGCAGATGAGAAATTCAATAATAAAGAGATGGACAATCAGATAACTCTATTTTATTATCATACTATTAATGTGAAAATATGGTCATAACTACCAAATCAAGTATTAAAAAAGGAAGATTTACATACCACACAATTCTTTTTACATATCTAATACCTAAAGTTAGATATTTACTTATCTAATACTTTGATATGCTTATAAAGGTGCATTTCACTTTTAAAAAGTGAGTAATGATGATATTTTTTTGATGTGATATTGAAGATTTGAGTGTTATATTTGTAAAAATTATGCATATTAGATATGTAAATACATAAGAATTATGTGGTATTTATGTAAATCCCTCCGACCTGTGTAATCAAAAGACATTTTTCGGAGTGCTGGTCTAGAGCATGCTTCTGTTCTGAGTATTTAATTTCGAAATCACATGCTTCACTGCACTTTAATTGCATCTATACATGAATGCAGTTTTTCATTATTTTTTTAGGACTATACATAAATCGCCATCTTCTTTTTTTACTTTTTAATTACATTTTAGGTTGTAAGCTGGGAAGATTGCAGCTCCTTGATCAATTACTTTGAGGCACTTTCCATATCATTTAGCTTAGTTTGAAGGTGTGCGATAGCTTATTGTTGCTGCATATACACACTAGAAAATTATGCAATTCTCTTAAATCAATTATACATTTTATACCATAATAGTGTCATGGCCATATGATTTCGTGTTTCTTCATAAGTAAAATCACAGAGGACCGATGATTTTTTTTTTTTTTGTTTGGCTTTAACATGAAAATTTGTATGAAAAGTACATTCTGTTGTTATAATGTGTAATGCACTATTTAAGTAGACATAATAGCTATAGTGTGCAAATTCACAGCAGTCAAATCTAACCCACCATTTAGTAATTTAAAAAGTTTTTATACATGGCGCAATATCGAGTACTATGCCAACACAAAATTTGACAAACCAAAGTATTTTTCTTAAAATTAGAAAGAAAGCAGCAAAAGTTGTAGCAGTCCTCTGAATGGCAAATGATTTGTAGGAAAGTACAATGCTAACACAAATTCTGACAACCCAAAGGTTCACTTGTTGGAAATTTTATTTCATCTCAAATATTTGCTGCCAACACAAATTTGACATGACTTCACATCTTTTTAGCTTATTAAATTATAATTTAGTACCCATCCTCTATTTTTCTTTTTTTTTTTATGTCAAAAAGATCTGTAAAATAAAACATGAACAAGGATGGGGAGATAATCACTACAATTTATGTAACTATATTGAGATCGTCTTTTTTTGAGAGATGTTTGTATACGAACTTCGTGTGATTTGAGTGATTTGATTGTGATTAGTTTGTAGGATTGCAATATGCTAAGAATTTAGAAGTTCAATGATGCTCCATGGTAATACTTTCAATAACATGTCTCACTAATGTCATTTGTGAGTGAGTGGGCTGAGTTTCATGTTCCTTTTCCAATGAAAAGCTATATTCACATCTTCACCCTAATATAGGCGGAACCGACAATGTGATGGAAAAATGGGTTTGGAAAGTGAACTCAAGGTACCGCATGTTTTCTTAAAACATGTGAGACACATCTTTCTTCAATTATGAGCTATAATGTGTTGCAACAAGTGCGCTGGTGATTGGAACATGTCCTAGATGATTGTCCTCAACTTTATCTTCTATTTTAATGGGTTGGATGCAATAGAGCTCGCTAGGGAGACATGAGTGGCAAATTGAGAATAAGAGAGATGCAACTCGATGGAGTTGATCTCATATCCAAAGGCCTTCGAGTCTCAAAGGTGAATGCTTTGGTCATCAGAGAACTCGTCACTCTACCAAAGAGGTTGTTGTTGAAGGTACAGGTGACCCTAAAAAAAACATTTGGTACCCCAATCTAAAAAAAAAACATTTTAATAGAAAAAGAGGGGAAGAAACTTGGAAGGAGAGCAAGGACAAAGCACATAAGCAGCAACGTGTATTTATTATTAATGACTTGGTAAAAGTGGCAAATATGGTTAAATGTAGTTTTAAATGCTTGTAGTTCCTAAACAAGACTACATCAAATGTGACTTAGAATAATTTGACAAGTCAATAATTAGTTTAGGATAAAGATTGATTTCATCTTCTCTCTGTTAGTGGGTAATGTATTACCAATTTGAGTGCAATGGAATCCCTCTTTTGTACTGCCATATGTTTAGTTAACGTCCAATTTGAGTGCTATATCACATGTCTTTTGTATCTTCAGGACCCACAAGTTGTAACAGGCTCTCATGACACGACTATCAAGTTTTGGGATCTTGTTGCTGGTAATTATCAGTATCAAATGCAAAAATTGTGCATAATTTTTTACCATATGTGATTGATACTTGGAACTTCTCCGCACAGGGAAGACAATGGTAACACTAACCCACCATAAAAAATCTGTTCGTGCACTGGCCTTGCATCCAAAAGAGTAAGTTCATCCCACTTACGCTGATCTTCATGGTTTTCTCTGCAGAAAAGTAATAATAATAAAAAAATCTCTTTTTTTTTTATTCATTGTAGATATATTTGACTTTGTCGTTCATATGACATTAATAAATGGCAGGCAGACTTTGTATCAGGATCGGCAGACAATATTAAGAAGTTCAGTCTGCCAAAGGGTGAATTTCTGCACAATATGCTGTGAGTTTTTGCTACTAACTTTCTCGCCTTCTATGTTTTGACAAGCAGTTATCTTACTTAAAAATTACATCTTAAGTGAAATTTGTGCTTTGCCATTCCTCATCTACCACAAATATCAGCTACGAGGAACTACTCCTTTGATAGTGACTTGACCCTCTAGAAATCTATTGATTTTACATGCATTATGGCAAGTAATAGGAGCTTTGGATACATGTATGCATGAAATTTTTCTGTGACAATCATATTATTTGATGTAGCTCTTCCAGTGATTATTATGAGGACATCAAAACAATTTGTATTGATGATCAGAGCTATGAATGCCTATCTATACTTAAGCAAGCATATATTTAATCAAATATTTACCTGCATAAGCATTAAGATGACGGATTAAAACTATATTTTAGGACATTTTGATTAACGTGTCTATTGATAGAAATTTGTTCTAATTATCTTGCTAGGAATTCTTGCACAGGTTTTTGTTGTACATAGGGGCAGATGAACTTCAGATTTCAGCTAACTTGACATGTTTAAATTGCTATCTAATTGTTTTTCCGAAGTTGATAGAGTTGACAAATAAAGCATTCTCAGAAAAGAAAAAAAAAAAACAAAAAAAGGGATAACATTGATTTGGTTAGAATGAAATATCAAAGTGATAAGCATATTTTACTCTATTTATTGGATGTATATTCCTTGGATATGTCTGAAGCATGGTTTTAAGTTTCGGTTATTTTTGTTCGATTTCAATAAAAAAAACATGGTTTTTATTACTCTATAATTGGCGACCTTAGTTTTTCACATTGCAATGAATGCATTTATCTTGTAAATACAATTGTGCCTATAGCTTACAAATGAATGATGCTATTTGTTCTTCAAAATCATTTCAAACTCTTATTTTCAGGTCACAGCAGAAATCGATTGTAAATTCAGTGGCAGTAAATGAAGATGGCATTCTAGCCACTGCAGGTATAGTAGTAGCCCTATAAAAATTACTAATTTAATCTGAAATAATGAAACCATCTGCATGCACCATGTAACTAATTGAATTTTTAATAATTTCTTTTTATAAATTTTGTTTTTTGAAAGGTGACAATGGGAGCCTCTGGTTCTGGGACTGGAGAAGTGGCCACTGCTTCCAGCAAGCCCAGGCAATTGTTCAGCCTGGTGAGTGATCTGAATTATGAGTACATGCAAAAATGTAGAACAGGATATCACATCTAAATTTTATTCAGGATGAGTCTTCAAACCATTTATTAGAAGGAGGATTTACATACATACCACGCAATTCTTATGTATTTACATATCTAATACCTAAATTTTAAGTTATATATATATAAAACATCTCAATCTTCAATATCACATCAAAAATACCATCATCACTCATTTTTTAAAAGTGAATTCACCTTTTTAAGCACAGGAAACATGAGTAAATATCTAATTTTAAAGTGTTAGATATGTAAATGCATAAGAATTGTGTGGTGTGTATGTAAATCTTCCTTATTATAATTAAATGAGAATTTGATACTTAATAAAATATAGTAGAGAAGAAAGATTCATTTAGCCGCCCACATAGTACGATAAAAGCCTATTGTTATTGTCGTTGATAAGTCTTAAAGCCGTTGAATTTGGTTCGAGATGAGCTCAATATATAAGTAACCATTTCAAATTTATATTGTATGTCTCAAAACAAATCTGATGATTTTGAGACTCACCCTGATAAAATGTGATTAGGTTATCTCGAGTCAATTTTTTTCTTTGTTGTTGTTATTAGCCTTTAGAAGTATAAATTATGAGTATCTATTAGTCATTGTCTTGGTTGATTGTATATATTTTTTCTATCAGGATCACTTGATAGTGAAGCATGCATATATGCTCTCTCCTATGATATAAGTGGGACAAGACTTGTTACCTGTGAAGCTGACAAAACTATTAAGATGTGGAAAGAAGATGAGATGGCCACACCGGAGACACATCCTCTTAACTTCAGGCCACCAAAGGACTTGAGGAGATACTAGAATTTTTGTACCCATTCAGCTGCAACATGAAACACAGAATATATATCAATGAGGGGGGGAATTGTAAGTTAAAGTGTTCCTTGTAAAATTGATTTTGGATTTATGAATTCACTTGTGTTAGTTTGCTTCAAGTTCAAGAATCTCTGTTTTTTGCTTTCTATCAAGAATTGGTGATTATCCATTGGTGTTTTGAAGCTAGGAACATTCTGACACTCTGACTGAGTTTATTATTTTGCCTGATGCAGTCAATATTTGTCAGGAGAAATTGATCCTTTTTGATCTCTTCCTCTAGAAAAGAAATCATGGAAATCTTTAATTTAGTTTAGAGCTCACATTTATGTATATATACAGGTTTCTTGTCAAAAATATCTCATTTATTGTATTTTTTTTTCGAAGTTGGGTGATGAATATTTACAGCAGAAAAAAAAAAAAAAAATATATATATATATATATATATATATAATTGTAGTTGATATAAAGGCAAATAAACAGTTACATTTATTAAGTAGTCTTTATATGAGAATTTTCTGGATAATGCTATCTTTAAATTGGTGGAGCAGCTTTGTAGGATTGCTAATGAAACAATCAGTTCTCATTTTGATTATAGTGAAATGTTAGGAGTGGCAATCGTTTTTTTTTTAATAATTTAAGAGCTATCTTGGATCACTTTTATTTTTTATTTTTTATTATAAATTTTTATTTTGTTTTATTTCAAAGTATGTGTGGTGATTATTATTATTTTTAAAACTATTTTAAAAATAATATAAAGATTAAAATAAAAATATAAAATAAGATTGATCCCAAAAAACCCTTAGTCATTGATTAAATATACTCCTAATTATATTTGATTTTATTATACATCCTGTGAAAATATATAATATTTTTAAAAATTATTTGCACAATTTTAATGAACATTTTTTATTTGTAAACTTTAATGTGTTATATCACATACTATGTAATTAATTTTGATATATATATATATATATTCAAAAGTGGTTGGGTCCACTTTTAAAAATGAATTAAAAAGTTGTTCACCCCCATGAGCGTGAGCCATATATTTGAATTAGATCATTAGTGATTTCATAATAATAAATTTTATGAACTATTATTTAATAATTTGTTAAATATTTTCTTAATTTATTTTGATTTTTATTAAATTATGATGATGAAAATAATACTAATTGCACTTTTAATTGAGCTTTTGTAGCTTGAAGATTAATCCAAGATGGTTAGATGGACTATTTAAGAGACCAAGTGTCCAAAGAAGATGCCAAAGAGAACAGTGCATGCATTCTTATTTTACATAAATATTACATAATTTTTATGTATTTACATGTCTAATACCTAAACTTTAATATATATATATATATATATATATATATATATATATATATATATATATATATATATTCAAATATTACATAAAAAAAATATTATCATCATTCACTTTTTAAAAATAAAATACATTCTTTTAAACATAAAAAAACTGTTAAGATAAATAAATATTGTTTAATTATGCATTATATCTCTTGTGAAAAGTTAACATAATAATCAAAAAGGTGAAAAATAAATAAATTAATATATTAATGGATTAGAATATTACTTATGATATCAATAAAATAATAAAAAAAGGAATGAGTGTGAGTGGAAATGAAACTCACAATAATCCAAACAATCACATGAACAGAATTCATATTGACTCAGATCCAAAATTGAGATCCAAATACTTGAGTAAAATAAATTGACCTGTAATGCTATAGATTTAGTACAATAATAGTCATATTATTCTCAACTCATCTGACCTCTGATTTCATAAATTTAAGGAGCTGTTTGATTTACTGATATAGAATAAAAATATTTAATGTAAAAGAAATGTAGGAAAATTTAAATATTTTTTAGAGTTGTTTAATTGAATGTTAAAAAAAAGAAGCTGTGTTTAGTCGAAGGTAAAATGAATTTATTGTAAAGTCCAACGACCGATGACTAGTAGCAGATAGCAATTGATAGTGAAGATAGCTGATAATAGCGGCGATTACTGATAGTGGCGGCTGACAGAGTTAGGCGATAGCTGGTGGTTGGTGATGACAACAAATTTTAAAATGCATGAATTCGAGTAAACCAAACAGTTGAATATCTAAAATGCATGAATTTAATTTACATTACACCACTTATATGACCAACCAAGCAGCCTCTGAGAGAAGTTAAGCACTAGTTTAATTCTTTTGAATTGTTCTAAAAGTGAAGAATACTCCCACATTGGCTGTGAAATAAAAGTTAAATTATTAATAAACTAGTAGTGACCTTTATCCAGTAATACAAGTGTTTTGAGTTAATGGGTTCCCACCACTAATATATTGTCATTAATTCAGGCCACAGGTGTTCTAACCCCTAACAAATTCCATTATATTTATTTAAGTTAGAAATTTAAGCAGTGGATTAGTGAAAGAAATTAAAAAAAAAAAAGCAAACTATAAAGCCCTCAAGTAATCAATCCATATAAAAAAATATGCATGATATATATGAGATTCAATTAAACGTTTAATGAGCTTATGGAAGTTTTGGACAGTTAAAGGAATACCTCACTCATGCTGTGCTGATAACTCTCGATAGAACAGATCGATTTCCCTCAATAGCCTCTGTTGATCTGTTTCTTTTCCTCTATAAACAGGAGACGCCATAAGGTGAATAAGAAGGTTGCAAGTATCACCAAAATCAGCATTGCTGGGATTGAAGTTTTTAGCTAAACTTTCATGTGCTTTGTCTCTGGAACTTTTCTTGTACGCTTGTTTTCTGCAGATCTGCAATATCAACAGTGTAATGAAATGTGATTTATTTTCTTTTCATACATAAAATATATAGCTTAGAAAGAAAGTTCAAGAGAAATGAAATGTGTGATCTTGCTATGGAGGTGAGAAGGATTGGGTTGTCATAAGATTCATCAACCATTATAATGGTTACTATCATTGATATCATAAAAGGAAGATTTACATACATACAACATAATTCTTATGCATATATATATATATATATATATATATATCTGATACCTAAAATTTGATTTTTTTATATATATAACACATTTATATGTATGAAAATGTGTATTTCACTATTAAAAAAAATTAGTGATGGTAGTATTTTTGATGTGATATTAAAGACCAATCAAAATAACCTCCAATCACAAAACAGTGCCAATGCATCTGGAACATCAAAATTAATTAAAATATACATTTCGCACTATTCGACGGTGTCGGCGAGAGAAGAGGCAGTCATTAATGCATTTCCGCATATCGACTTGAGGTCCGATGGCAACCACCGCAAATTGATTACACCGACGTCGTCAAAATGCCAAATTCTATCAAATGAAATTGTTCGCAAGCGATTCCATGAAAGTGTCGAGCGAGTGGATGCGACGTCGCACGTTTTGAGCTGAAATTAACTCGATTCGAAGCCTAAATCAATCAAACGACTTCTGATTGCAAGACGAACTGTGTCGTTGCGTTCAGAAGTTGAAATTACCTACAAATGACATCCTTAATGGAGGAGTCATCGCATGAAAGTGACATGCAAAATTTAGTGATGTGTGAGGCATTTACACAAAATTCATGGCACGCGACTTATGAAATCATTGCAAACAAGATTAAATACATATTCGTGCCCTCATGTTCCAACAAATTAGTTCATGTCCAAATGCTCGATATGATCAAAGAAGTATATAGTTGAGACAAATATATATGTGTATACATACATACATATATAGTTGGGAGTATTTTCTTTTATGGGCTAAGAAAAAATATGGAAGGTTCTTTAATGTCATGCAACCTAACTGGCCTCCTAAATTAATAAATAAATAAATAATAAAGTACCATCATTATCCATCCACTTAAATGAATCACGAGGATCATCCAAAATATAGTCAATGATCATATGTTATCGACTCTCAGGCCAGAGGCTGAACGAAGATTCACTCCTTATGGAATTTCAACAATAAGAACTCCTATCAAAGTAAAGTAATTGCTTGGTCTCAATCCCTTTGCCCAATGCAATATCAACAATCTTATAAGGAACTTATAAGTTGATTTAGATGCGATTCAAATGAAATAGAACTCAAATGGGAAATAAAATATTTGGCTTGGATTGTTTAGTATTGAAAGCACGCAGATACGTTATGTAGTCATATTGTAATTTGCATAATTATATAATATAAATGCACCAAAATACATGCAGTCAAGTTTAAAATAACCCATATGGGTTCCAAAACATATGTTGAATGTCTAAATTCAGTGTCTAAGGCTATTGCACGGGTCAACATAAAATAAATTTGAATTATCTACATGTGCTCCAGCCAATGTACTGAATGCTTAATCATATAATCTGAAAATACCACGTAAGCTATAATTACGATCAATCTTAATTCAATTTTATCCTAAGAATCATGCAAATATTTTCAAAAATTTAACATTATTTTCATAAAAATATAATATATTTTTTAAAAGATAAATTAAAATTCATAAATTATGCACATTCTCTGAAATACACTACTTTACTTATATCATGAAAGTCATAAGTTCTAGCTGATTAATCTGATCCTCTTCCTAATGTTGACCTTCATATATACCACATAAGTCGAATCAAACTTATAAGATGAATTCGATCAACTTGGATCTTTAGAAACAAATCGGCGAGATCGCAAATATCAAATCGGCCAAATGACCTTCGATTGACAAATAGACTTGTTATGTTGAGCGAAATTAGTCATAATATAAATATTATGACCAATCAACCGTCGTCATTCATCAACGCCTTTATACATATCGAGATCGGGGCGCTTCGACCAAAAACCTCCGTTCAGCGAAATTGATTCGCCATTAAACCGAACGTCGAAATTTATTAAGTGAGACTGCTTACATTCAATTCAGACAAGTCTGCGTGAATATCGAGCAATTGGAAGGGGCGACGCGCAATTTTGAGCTAAAATTGACTCGATTCGATGCCGACTTGAACCAAACAATCTCCGATCGCGAAACGGATCGCGCCATTACGTTCGGAACATCTAAATGACCATGAATCAACATATATATATATATATTAACTAGATAATAATGTCGGCATAAAATTCATATTAAGATTAAATAAATGCTTAAGAAATTAATTTAAAATGCTTATTTATTCTTAATAACCCAAATTAGCCCTAAAAAAAAAGGAAAATTTACATACATACCACAATTATCGTTTACATATTTTCACTTGAATATTTATAAACTAACTACTTTCGCAAAGGTGTATTTCACTTGAAAAAAGTAACAAAGGTGATATTTTTGATGTAAGAATAAAGATTTAGGTGCTATCTTGTTCCGCTCCTTGTTCGTTCGCTTGGCTTCCCCTCAGTCGACCCTATCCCGAGCTCTCCTCTTCGTTCGTTTCTCTCGTTCACAAGGAGAAACCCGCAAGCTCTCGGCTCTCAACCATTCCCCCCTCTCGTTTCTCTCGTTCGTAAGGAGAAAACCGCAACTCTCAACCGCAAGGGCATGATCTTCTACCCGTTCCCTCTCTTCCCCTTCAAGCCGTTTTCTCAAAACCGCAAGGAAAAAAAAAATTAAAAAAAAAATAAAAAAATAAAATGCGAACTCCTCTCTCCGGTTTCCTTCAAAACCGAAGCCCCGATTTCCCTCGAGCGGAAGAAACGAAACCGTCTGCTCTTACGGGAGAATCCCTGCCAGTAACGAAGTACCCTGGTGATGCTGTCTACTCGGGCTCAACTTACAAACAAGGAGAAATAGAAGCAGTAGTTATTGCTACTGGAGTCCATACTTTCTTTGGCAATGCAGCTCATCTCGTGGACTCCACTACACATGGTCATTTTCATAAGGTTTTAACCGCCATAGGGAACTTCTTTGTCCGCTGCTTCACTCGCCGATCTCCTATCGATGACCACCAGTTTATGCGAGAATCATACCACCACATCCTTCTCCTTAGAGGAGATGAAAAAAGACTTACCCATTGGCAGCTGCATTTCTCGAAATTCTTCTGTGAAGGTAACAGTAAGTTCTGAATTCCAGCCGCAGGATCACAGTTTTTTTTAGCATCTCAAAAAGATAGCGATTCAAATGGCCAGTTGAATTTCAGTCCGCTGAATAACAAATTAGCCTATGATGAGTTTTCCAGGAATCAGTTTCCTTCAACTCAAACATCTAGCACAATTCACCCATCTTATCATGTAGGTTTTCCAGGAATCAGTTTCCTTCAACTCAAACATCTAGCACAGTTCACCGATCTTATCATGTAGGAAGCTTTGAACAAGGTTGGCTTTCCAACAGATTTCCTTCGAACTTTGATCATTCGCATGGAAATGAACTCTCACTGAGTCTTGGCTCCTCTCAGCCTTCTGTATTCGGCTTGTCAAATGGCCCTGGCCATAGCTCTGAAGTGAGCTATTCTGGCATGACACAAGTTATGTCAAGAGGTGGTGGTTCTATGGATGTTAATAAGATGCCTAATCTTCCATGAGATTATGGTAACTCATTTACAAACAGAGAGAAGCTTTCCTTATGCTGTGGATCTTCTCATATGCCTGTTCACTTTTCTCGCACGCTATCGGGATCCAGATATCTGCTTGTGATTCAAGAAATACTTTCCGAACTTGCTGGTTATGCCACTGAAGATGTCGAAGAGGTTGATGATTCACTTGCTGATACTGTCACTGAGGCAAAAAGGACTTCTTCCAGTTGCTTCATTTTGAATGGATTTACAACAACTGGCTCTAATGGCCTGCCATTTTGTTCAGGAGAAAATGAACACGAACAGCATACACATTTCCAACCACAGGAGCAAAATAGCACAAGAAAATATGAGCTGTTAAATATGCTCCAGATGGGTGCCATAACAAAAAGGATGACTGCTATTGAAGAAATGGCTGGGATGGATGTTCTATGCAGTGATAAAACAGGAACCTTGACACTTAACGAGCTTACTGTCGACAAGATTTTGATCGAGGTCTTTGCCAAAGGTTATGATAGGGATTTGGTAGTTTTAATAGCTGCAAAGGCATCAAGGCTTGAGAATCAGGATGCTATTGATGCTGCAATTATGTCGATGACATTAAAGAGGCACGTGCTGGTATCCAAGAGGTTCACTTCCTTCCTTTCAACCCAACTAACAAGAGAACGGCTTTAACTTAAATAGATGCTGCTGGTAAAATGCACAGGCCGCCATCTATTATTTGCTAAATTATAAGATTACTTATCTATCTTCTCTTGATTGTTGTCCTGAATCTTCAAGGTGTCGTTCAGTCAGATCTTTATCATCAAAATCTCAGTATTCTTATCTTAGTTGCTCTACCTCATGTGTGCCTTTCATATATTGTGTTATCCAGAATTTTAGTCTTGTGATAAGATCTGTCATTTATTTCTAATCAAATGATTTGCAAATCTTGATACCAAGCATCACAATCTGGATCCTGCTCAAATCCTACAGCCAAACAACCTCTTTTTCCTTCCTCTTTCCTTCCTTACAAGCGACGGAAAGCGAGAAAGAACACCGTCATTAGGCGGGTTTTCCTCTAGGTTTCCGACATGCAGCCCCTCTTTACTTCCTTGCAAGTACCGGAAATCGAGAAAGAACACCGTCATCAGACGGGTTCTCCTTTGGGTTTCCGACATTTCCATTATTCCTGCAACCAAACAGTCTATCTTTCCTTCCTTGCAAGCGACGAAAACCAAGAAAAAATACCGTCATCAGACGGGTTCTTCTCTAAGTTTCCATCATTTCCATCATTCCTTCCACTTTACTCGTGCTTGTTGATCGCTGTGCTATTCGTTGCAAAAAAAAAAAAAAAAAGAGTTTGGATGTGTAGGAATAAATGTGTGGAAATGATTGTATGTATATGCATATGCATTTGTCTTTGCAGGTTTGAATGCATCGTCATGCTCATCAGGGTGAGACGAGATGAAAATCGGTCGAGGTGTTGCAAAACACTAACCGTCATGCACATCAGGGTGTGACGGGAAGACCTCCAAATTTATTAGATGCGACCCCTTATGTCGAAATGCTGCTAAAAATTTGACTGAAATTCTGGATTTAAAGAAATTAAAATGGAAATCATCTAAGCTTAAAACTAAATAAGAAATGCATAATAAATACAACGATAAACCTTAAATCAAAAAAAAAAAAAAGATGGGGAATACTTAAGGAAAGTTTGAAAGAGATAAAACACTGGAAATGGAATTAGATTTTCTCCCCTCTCAAACTCCAAGGCAACACAATTTTTCAAACAAGTGGAATGAAATGAATTACTAAACATAAAATTATCTGAATTACTAAAAAACACCCGCATGAGCCTTTACACTATGCTGAATGTTTAGATTTAAGTGTCCGAGGATATCAGACGTCGGTCTCTTAGACGTGTCAAGGGTTAACAAAATCCAAAAATCTATTAAAATTTCAACTTAGTAAAATATAATTAGACATCTGTCTAAATATATTCAAATTAATCTGTAATTCCTGATTTGTGTTGAATGGTGATTTCAACCGGAGGGAATACTTCTATCAACATGTGATTCTAATTTCAAATAAAATTAATTCAAATTAAGTATCAATCTTAAAAACTACTTAAATGAAATTTAATCATTAAAAGCTTAAAGCAAAACTAAAGCTATCTACCTTCCGAATGTTTTCATTTGACGCTGACAAATTAAGAAATTACAAAAGAGTCAAATGTCAAATCGTGTTATACTTATGTTCACTAATCAATCTCACGCCAATAAGGACGCGTGACCTGTGTTCTCTAACCACGCAATGGCCCACGAGATAATGCAAGCACATAATTCTCTGACGGTTTAAGAGTTCCATTATATTACGATCATAGATGCGTCCCCAATGGTTTCACCCTTGAGTTGTGAATCATAAGATACACGATAGACAAAACCCGTTGGGGTAGACCAAGATTGTCTCCAGATAAATACCATGCTACAAGGATTTCTTGACGATAACATGTGTTGTCGATAAGGATCCTTCGATCGTTTGCTACACCTCCTGACCAAGTAAGACCGTAATATCTGGGATGACGAAACCAGTGATGATGGACGCCATCATTCCCCCAACCATCCACTTTAAGATAATGATGATGAATTTCATAATCTTAGATTTTAAATTCTACATGTTGCTGCTATACGCTATGCATTTAGCAATTTAACGACTACCCTTTATTCGAAAGTTTTTTCTCAACATTGGAAGGGGTAATTAACTATAAGTGTTTGTGCCTATAGGAAACCTAGAACCAGATCTAAATTCTTCGCAAAATGAAGGCGAAATCTCTGGGTAGTGTCTTATCTACTATTTCATCCGCCTTTTGAAAATTACACCGACATTTTAAATCATACTCTCTACAATTGTCGAGAGGTCGGTGGCGAATTTTCAGAGCCTACACCTAATACGGAATAGAGTTGATAGAGTTAATCACAAAACTGAACAATCATTCTTGATATAAATAATATTTTATATTTGCATATGACCATCAAAAGTCTTGATCAAGAAAATTCATATTCAAACTTATTAACTCTATGCTTTAAGATAATGGATATGATTATAAATTCTAATCATAGATCTATTTCTATGTTAACAAATAAGCAAAATTGACAAGATTTATCCTAATGATGATTGTGTTGATTGAATCATTATTAGAGTATTAAAAACATTAATATCCAATCATTCAAATTTAATTTCTCAAGATATAAACCTAGATACGATCTTTCATTATTAAATTAATAAAGTTAACAATATGTAAAGTAATAAACTAAATGATTAAACAGATTTAAATACACCGATGATGATTATGTTTACTAAAAATCTTAATCGAAGGGGATATTATCATAAAAAATATGTTTAAAATTCTAAAACAAACTGAATTGAATTGATGCCAAAAATTCAATAAGCTACTAAACTTGCAATGCTCAAATGAAATTCATAATCTAAAGACTTAAAATAAAATTCATTCAATCCACCCATCTGTAACTATTTGTGAGAGGTGATAATTTAAGAAAATTATAACTCATAAAGAAGCCAATGTCAAGTCAAGTATATTACTATATTTACTCTGCAGACAGATCGCAAATGAGTCGAAATGCTCGACAAACTACTGCGGGTTCGATCGAGATCATTCATGATCCTTTGATTAGCGAGTTTGAACACTTTTGTAAATACTCGATTGCTAAATGAATAAGCTTGAACAACTTATCATTCAGTTCATTTATGTTCATGAACATTATTGTTTAAAGCTCGTGAATAAGCTCGATAAGGAGCTCAATTATGGCTCGATTACGGCTCAATTAAGGCTTGTTTGTGAACAGTATTATTTAAATTATTTTTTAAGGCTTAATAAGCTTTAATTGATACAACTCATGTATATTTCTCAACAAGCTAGTTGTGAACAAGCTTGATTAAGGCTTAATTAAAGCTCGTTTATTTCATTAAACAAACTGCTCATTAACAAGCTCGATAATCTAAATTGAACCGAGCTCGCAAACAAACTCGAATCGAGCTCGAGCTTGATAATGGTACAAAAGCTCGAGCTTGAACACCATTATAGAAAGCTCGAATCGAGCTTGAACTCGATAGTATTAAACAAGCTCAAGCTTGAACGCATGTATGCTCAACTCATTTTAGTTTGCATAATTTAACAAATAAGCTTCACAAATGATGTGGTTATGACCAGAGCCCTCTGACCGCATGTTTTGCCGTCAAATGAAATCATTATATTACAATCATGATTGTAGCTCGTACATTCTCCAATGACTCTACCCTTTGAGTTGTGAACTATAGGGTGTACTGAATATGACAAAAAACTTTATGTTAGCTAAGTTAGATTTAAGATTATCTCTTTAAACAAACCACACAAGTATACAAGATTTCCTTGAACAATGCAACCCATGACTACTGAGAATGATTTTTTGATCAAATTGGGTCAACTACCTCCTTTGACTAAGTAGACAAAAGATCATGACAACCCGAGATGACGAAATCATGAGATCCTGATTGGACATGTTATCATCCCCCCAACCATCCGCTTTAAGCTAAATGATGACGAATTTCTCAAATTTAAATTCCAAATCCAAAACTCCATTTGTTGCTGCTATATGCTATATATTTAGTGTCCTGATAACTAGTCTTAATCGAAATTTCTCTCTCAGCATTTGGAGGGGTAATTAACTATAGGTATTTGCGCCTACAGGAAACCTGAAACTAGATCTAAAGCCCTTATAAAATGATGAAGAAATCTCTAGGTAGTGTTTTATCTATTATTTCATCTACCTTCTGAAATTTATCCGATAAATCTAAACTCTCTTCATTGTGAGGTTGGACACAAATTTTCGAAGCCCATATAAATATCTAACTTTGAGTGTTAAATATGTAAATATATAAAAATTGTGTGGTATGTATGTAAATTTCCCAAAAATTTTTTCTAATATTGACGATTATTAAAGTGAGAAGAGAAAAAGGAATCTGCAACTGAGAGAACACTTTACCTGAAAAACTTGATTTAAACACCCAATATGATCTTCATTTAGAAATTTCCTTGACAGAAGTGCTCTGAACAGATGAACCATCTCTGCACTCAAGTTCTGTGCACAAAGATTGTTCGCTATTCCAGAGATGCAAGAAATGTCAAATACAGATCTCATCCACTCAGGTGTTTGATCTAGACTGAGCAAGGCAATTGCTATGTGTGAAGCAGGCTTGTGCTGATTTTTGAAGTATTTTGATGCCATACTGGGAGCTGTTAAGGTCATTGTGAACTCCTCCATTATCATACGGAACCATTTACAACTTCTGATCACCATCTTTTCTCGGAAACCAAGGCTCTCCCAACTTAGAATTGTGGATAAACAGATACTGCAGTTTGTAGCTACAACTTTCTCTTCATAGAAAACTAGGCTTTCCATAATGGCTATCATTGATTGTAGATATCTCATTGAGCATCTTAGTTCTTCATGGTTTCTTTCTCTCTGATCAGAGATTCTGCTAAGTATGTCCATCAGGCACTGTGATGAGAGTGACTTGACCAGAGAAGACCCAATGTACATTAATCGGCATAAATCATGACATTTTATAGAAATTAACAATAGTAGGGGAGCGGGAGCATTGTTGGTGGATTGAAGCAAGTCTTGCCAATCTAGACGTTCTTGTGAAGTAGCATAGAAACTGGAAAAGAAAGTTATTAGATAGGCTCTGCTTAAAGAAAAGAAGACTTGGTCTTATCTGATGGAGTGGATGTCTCACCTATTTAAGGAAAAGAAATACAGTAAAAGGACAAAAGTTAAGCATTGTCCGGTCACCATTTGTTCATCGTGATCTACTAAAGCCGGACCTTTTACAATGGATGTTTGAACTGTATTCTCAACTGCAGAAGCCAAAGTAGCATTTAGCAGTATGGCCTTAGAAGCTTCTTCAAGCACCTGGTTTCTTGAATAGTGGAGGATGAGACAAAAAATGCTAATTACCAGGAGCTCTTCTTGACCCCAGAGCTGAGAAGCCAGCTGAGGGTTAACGAATTCCAGCAACTGCATGAATAAATTAACAGGATAAACTTTTCAATGCAAACAATGGACTTTTAGGTGAGGTATTTCAAAACGAGGATGATATTATTCACCATTACGTGTTAATGATGATTCTTTATGTACTCTGATTTTCCTTTTCCTTTATTTTGATTATGGTATCGCTAATTGATCTACATAGCACACCCTATAACCAATATTTACAAAATTTTATTTTCAAATCTAGTCCAAAATTTCACAGAAGCCACCATTTTAATCCTCAAATCATTTCAATGACTGACGCCAACCCAACTGTTGAGTCCCTTCCATAATAATCTGCATTGAAAATTCTCACCCTTTTTCACAATTCGGTGCACTTGAAATTTGCACAGGATATGACCTTAGACTCTGGTGTATACGACTCTGGATAATGGTAACCAAATGTCTTTTATTGCAGCACCTTTGGCGCACTTCCTAGCATGTTAACCTTAGTATGAATAAACTAAGGGCTTTTGTTTGCATTAGTGTGATTAGTTGTAAAGAATTACAGCAAAGCATTACCGAATTTATGACGACAAGAGTTCGCCTTACTATCATTCTATGAGGTAATGCTACTATGATGGATAAAAATGACAGTAATCTAATCGAATAAGCAAGCCTTTATTTTGCACCAATAATGATAAAAACAGGAGAAAAACAGTATATTCATTTTATTCAGTCACCTACTCCTTTTTCCAGTCATAGTAGCCTTACTCTATTCTATATCAGATAAAAGAAGAGAACAAAAACTAGTTTGTCTCCAACAACACAGTGCTATTGTTTGTGGATTGTTTTTTCCCTTTCTCATAAAGAGGTCTAAGTTAAAGAGGATGAACATACTCTAAGACAGTGTGATGGAAATTTTGGTACCTTCATTGTAATTGCGAGCCACTCTCCTTCTTGAGAGAGCAGGTTGTGGTTTGCATTATAAAGAACATGAAAAACCATCAGGGAGCAACTTGAGAAGAGCTGTGGGGAACAGCATGGTGAATAGTAGATGGCTCGTATTGCACCAGCAAAGCTGTGCTTACAGAACTGGATAGAAGCATCAGAAAATTTCTTCATTATACCTGCTATTGTATTCAATACACAAATCATGTCATCTTCACCACCTTCTTCCTGCAGCTCTCTCAGAAGTGACACCAGCAGTGATGCTACAAGATTGTCCCCAGATGCCACCAATTCTGAAATCAGTTGCATGTTCATTGTTTGGCTTCCATATGAATAGACAATAAGGTGGGATTCATTTGCCTTAGAGAGCCTACAAAACTTCAAAATCTGGTTAGCCAAGTAAGTCATGATTCCTTCTTGCTGGAAAATCCATTTTAATGACATTGGATGTATGTCAAATGAGAATAATTCGAATTCAACTTTGGCTAGTAAATTAAGCAGTGTTTTCTCAGCTTCTGGACTGTATGACATCTTCTCATCCTTTTGGGAACCTCGGTTAAGTCCATAGAGATGCACCACTTGAGCTAACATTAAAGAATCCCCAGTAAAGAAATCATTGCTATTAACGAGAATATATTGTTCTAATGAAGCTAAAATCTGAGTATCATCAGCAAACCTGAATGGAAGGAGCATGAAGAGCATAAATTAGTTAATTATGCTAAATCCTATGTGCAACATGGTAAGACTTTGAAAATAAATTACCTTTCACCTGAAAGTGAGCTAACATATAAAAGCAAAAGTGTGGCACGTTGACACAAAGCAAGTTGAGGCTCAATAGAGCTTTTCTGTCCCAACAAAAAGATCAAATCAAGGGGATCCGCTGGGAGGAATAAAAAAGCATCTTGCATGGGCTGCCCAAAGTTTGGACCGAAAGCTCGATCGATTAGTGAACCAAGAATCAAATATACATTTGATCTCATCTGATCAGATGGAAATAGGCCCAGATAAGTAAAACACAAAGTGAACCAATAAGAAGAAATTAGCTTATTTGCAAAACGCTGGGTCAGGACCTCAGAACCACTGAGCAAGATAAGATGAAATGTCTGAAGGACTTCCTGTACCACATCTTCCTCAACTTCATCATTTTTAACTTTTTCCAGCCAAGGTAACAGATAATTTTGGCATGTCACTATTATGTTTTCCTCCAGCTCCTTATCAGAGCTTCCATTAGCATCTTCCTTAAGACTGTATATATGGGCTTCTTTCAGAAGAGAGAGGGAATGCATTACAAGTGCAGCCGGATTTCCTTTAGAGAAAGAAAGAGAAGATAAAACGGCACTCCTTGATGCTTCTTTGATCATAACTCCTATCTTCTGGATTCCATAGGACGATGGTGACTTGAGAAGTTCCACAAATGTTGAACATGCCAAGATGAAGGTGTCAGGAGGTTCTCCATTAATGCACCTCCTTAGTATACATGTCAAAATTAAAGCTACTTCTGTAACTTGGGATATGGACATAATACCAGGGGAATTTGAGATGCAGTTGCAAACAAGCGTTAGTGCTTGGGGTTGAACAGGATGCAGAGGTATCTGTGATATATAATGCAAAGCAGAAAGCAATGTCGAAAATCCAACTACAAGTTTTTGTATGAAGACTTCTTCTGAAGCAACAAAGAGAGCTAGAACCTGTAGGCAGGAAATGACCACAGGATCCTTATTCCCTACATGGATTAAACAGAAGAAAATAAGAAAACTCACATATTAGACACTTCAATCAGGCCTTTCATGCAAGTATCTTTACCTGACAATCTGAGTATTTCAAATATATAATCAGGAATATTTTCCTCCACAAGAAATCGAAGTTGTTTAATGGAACAGTTTTCTGGTGACATCATGTGAAGGATCAAGTTCAATGTGTTGATTTGTATTTCTTCTTCTGATGAAAGCAAAGAGCCCTTGACTGCATCAGCAAACAAGGTAATAAGAGGACTTTGTTGCATGATTCCAGATCCATCTTCCCTTGCTTCTTTGAGATCAATGCCAAGAAGATTATTTATAAACAAGTTCTGAAAAAGACCCTTCCCAACCAATACCAGGAGTAATGCTGTGAAAGTTGCAGCAATCTAGGTTATGTGAGCATAAAAGAAAGGAGACTACAAAACCAACTGTCTACAAGCTGCATCTACAACCTTCAACATTTCACAACATATAGAGTAGAAGAGTTACTATGCAATGAGTTAAACACAAGTGAATCTTGCAAAGTTGAGCAGCATATTACTATTTCTTCTCAATCAGAATAACATTTTCTTTAAGTTATTCACAGCACAATCATCATCCAACCAGTGCACAGCCTTACACAACCCATTTTCAAACCTGGGTCCAGTCTTCTACATGTCTAGTTTACTTGTATGTTAATGTTATTGTTTATATTTATGTCCCAAGGACGTATTTTTCATAGCTGATTTTTTTAAAAATAAGTTTTGGACATAATACATGAAACCATACGTAATATACAGAACAGATGAAACATGTCACACAATTCTTGAAAGCAGAATTACTGGAGCTCTTAAGCACTCCTTCCTCTCATCTAAGCTTACAAATACCACCTCTCCCTTCTCCTACAAGTTCCAATGCCCTCTTCCTTCTCTCTTAAGCCCTAATCGCCATACTCACCCCTACATCTTCCTGTTCAACCCTAGAGATCTTTTCCCCTTCTCTAAGGCATTAGCTGAGAGCCTCTACAACAGCAAGGAAATATCCGTTAAGTCCCCTTGAATGCTGCTCTAAATAAAGAAACGAAGAATAAAATGAGTGGAATTAAGTTGCCTGAACAACCTTGTCATTTGGTGAAGCTCAAGCTCATCCCTGAGATCTTCAAGGCCCAACTTAACTGCACCAAATTGTGACTCCGAACGTACAATAAATTCCATCCTCGTGAATTCTTCTAGAAACTATATCCACCAAAATGAAAATTTTTTTAACTCTGAGATTTTTTTATTTTAAATGCTTTATGTGCTGCAATAAGTAACTTCCCCACCTCCGAAGAAGGGTTTCTTGAGGTGGAGATGATGCAAAGCTCAGTCATCAATATACCCAACAACATTATTATCTAGCCCAATTTAATAATTGGGTTTATGTTGATCTATACATTTACGTCAAAATGTGATAAAGTTAAATCGATGAAGGTGACATGCACATATTGGGTCCGATTCATTGTGATCCTCTTGGGAATTAATTTACTAAATGAAATCGGTAGATTGCAGGTAAACATTACTCAAATTAAGCCAAATGTTCAATGACCGTCGACAATACCTAAATAACGTCCGTTTGCGAAATGGACTGCTCCAGCACATCATAAACACTGCAAATGCCTAGAATGGATACCCATTTTGCATGAGTTAATACACAAACAATAAGGACACGAAATTCAAAATATGAAAATAATGACATCTAAAAAAAATTTACATATATTTATAAAATCTTCATAATATTATAATAATTCTTATAAAAGTTAAAATTATTGACTACTGTAATTTAATTAAATTAATTTGAGTTAATAATGAATAAATTAGATTAAGTATATTCATATATATACTAAAAAAATAATTATCAAAATTGTCATGCAAAGTGAACGGCCGGTAAAAGATCTTAAGCTTTTAATGATGACATGCATACGTTTTAATACACTGATTTTACTGTCAAATGGGTTACTCTTAATCTAACATTATTGTCTTGAACATTTGAACTTTATGATGCTATTTAGGGATAAAAATGAGCCAAGCTTTTATCCATATTGGGCTCATTTAAAAATTATTCTATTCTTGTTCAACTCATGTTCGAAATGACTCGTATAGACTCGAAAATCAATAATCCGAAAAATTTGTAAACGGGAGGATTTGAGTCTAAGCCAATTATGATATATATATATATATATATATATATATATATATATATATATATTTTTAATTAAATCGAGCCGAACACGATCAAATGAATGATTGTTCATATTCGGCTCATTCATAAATTAAATTTGAAATATTTATTCATATTTAACTCGCTTATTTAACTAATAAGCTGAACATGAGCCGTTTGCGAAAAATGAATTTTTTTGACAACTCTAATGATGTTTCGTACGAATTTTCAATAAAAAGATGAATCAAATCAAAATATTAGGAAAAGACCCACCATCTCTTAGCTCGGTTGGTGGGCAGCGGGAACCTCCAGCTCGTTCGATCCTCTTCGCGTAGAAGGCGTCGATGGAAAGTAAGTAGGGACCCAACACGTGTAGATGATGAATGTGATGCTATTCCTCTGTGAAATTAGTCATAATGACATCCCAACCCACAAGATGGGTAGAATATTGGGTGGATACTCATTCCAAAAAAAAATATAAGAAAATAAAATTATTATTATTATTATTATTATTATTTTTTTGTATTTGCCACTTTCCTCATACCTGTAACTCATAAATCACGCTGTTTTATCAGCATCATATCACGTCGGTCATTCCATCTTTCAAAATGAAAAAGAAACCTCGAGGCCGCACATCTCTTCCAGGTCCTCACCTCTCGAGCTCGCTATTCCCCTACCGCTCTTTCTTCATTCCATTCTTCCACTCCGTTTCTTCTCCCTTGCACCTCTCCATCTGTCAGCCTTTCCACCTTGCCCGCCGACTGACCTGCTCCAAACTTTCACTTGCTGTTCCAACATGATCTCTAAACCGCACCTCGCAAGCCACTAGACCTAACAACTACAGCCTCTTAGGCCTACCACGCCATCCTTAGCAAACCGCGAACTTTGCCTTCTCTCTTCAAAAAACGCCGGCCAACCACCTGTCTCGAGTTCCAAACAACCCGCTCCAATCCACTTCACCACTCTAGCTAGTCGACTGTACCGCCCTTCCCCATTTTCCCAACAGGTACGAGAAATATATATAAATACGCTGATTTGCAGGTTTACTCGCCAATTTCGTCGCCGCCGCCTTTAGGTGAAAACGAACCGAGCTTTCAACAAACTACTCGTGACTCGGCTCTATTAGAGCTCGTTTATATTCGTTCATTTAATTAATCGAATAAGCTCGAATATTTTTGCAAATACTCGATTGTTAAATGAACAAACTTGAACAAGTTATTATTCAATTATGTTAGTGAACGATTATCATTTAAAGTCATGAAACAATTTCGTTAAGGAGCTCGATTAAGGCTCGATTAAGGCTCGATAATGGCTCGATTAAGGCTTGTTCATAAACGATACTGTATAAGGCTCGATTAAGGCTCAATTAAGGCTCGATAATGGCTCGATTAAGGCTCGATTAAGGCTCGATTAAAATTTGTTCATAAACGATACTGCATAAGGCTCGATTAAGGCTCGATTAAGGCTCGTTTATTTCATTAAATGAGCTGCTTGTTAATAAGCTCGATAAGCTGTCGAGCCAATGAACAAACTCGAGCCGAAGCTCAACTTTTTTAAACGAGCTCGACACCACCTAAAGCTCTCGGAGCCGAAGCTCAGCTCAATCAAGACGAGCTCGAACTTGAACAGGGCTCTGCTCGGTTTGGTTCGATTCGTTTGCAGCCCTAGCGGCCTTGCATCAATCGCAAACATATAAAAAAATATTGATGTGCAAAATATATTATGTTTGATATTATACATATATATTTTTTTTGAAGGATATCCACCCAACACCCCACCTATCTTGTGGGTGGAGATGTCGTTACTAATCCTCGCGTCGATTCATCACCCACCCGTAACGGGTCCTTTCTTCTTCGGAGAGGAATCGAGCAGTCAGGAGGTTCCCGCTGCCCACCAACCGAGCTAAGAGACGGTGGGTATTATACATATATTTGAAGAGCCTAGTGCTTTTTAGCCAGATAGGTTATGATTACGGTGTCGCAAAATATCACTAATGTAACTCTTTTTAGATGAATGAACATATCTAATTTTGACTAAATGCATCCACCTAAGAGAAGTGTTGATGAAATTTCACCGAATTTTGGACTAAAAAAGAAACGCAGAGAATAAAATTAAACAACATATCTAAAGAATTAAATTATACCAAATCAAATATTAGATTTATTAAACAGCTTAAACATTAAAATTAGCATATTTCAACTCAAGTTAAAAATAAGCAAATGATATACTTACAAATTGAAGGTTGAAGACTTGAATTGAATTCCCAAATCTCCAACACTCAATCACTCAAATCAAAGCTCAAACACAATTGAATGAGATGACGGAAATGAACTCTTACCCTCCCCTCTATTTATAAGAGGGAAAGGAATCTGTTACGGTGCAAATATCAAGGACAAACATATGTTGACAAAATGTCATTTCGCGAGATGCTTGAGTCAACGCATCATTCATGCATTCCAAAGATGTGCAAGCAACTCTAAATACACACTGCAAGGCAGCTTCATGTTTAAATTCAAGTATGATACATTGAGAATACGTGCAATCAGCCTAAATTTGTAGGTCACTTGAGCACATATTTCAAGAAAGAAATGTGCATTCAATATTATGTAAAATAAGGTTAATGTCGTAAACCAAAAAATATACAAGCGCGTGAAAGTAAAACTTTGTACTTATGCCTAGTGTGATTAAATGAAGGAAGCAAATATTGACAAAACATGAGCTATGATCAGTGAAGAAGTTTGTGATATACCCAAACAATTCATGCGAACTTCATCATGCTGGGTTTTAAGAAGAATTTCCAATGCAAGACGCAACAAGGCTGCTGCCTTAGCGTCCAAGGACTCCACGCACTCGTCGTCATCATCATCAATAGCTTCCCATGGTGTGATATTGAGAGAGCATAGCTTATAAATCACAAACAACACTTCCCCACGTAACTCTTCGCTGTCGCCAAAAAGAGTTAAGGGAAGTTCATTGCCAGGTAAATTGGTTGCTGGTAAATCTGAAGGTTTCAGAGGTTCCTAGCGACGTATTTTTCTCACCTTGGAAGCTGGAGACCAACAAGGAGATTGGAGAAAAGAGCATCTTTTTCTCTAATGTGAGCTCCTGGGCTACTTCCATGATGAGAATTTAATAGTTCTCCAAAGCAGTGCAACTTAAACGATAAATTCAGAAGATAAGAATGAGGAATGGAACACAAAACCAGGGATATAAATTCTGGAAAAGCCATAAAAACTTTTTGAGGACCTCAACAACGCATGTATGTGAGTCCAAACCGCACTAAGTTAAATTCTCTTGCAAACTTTTTCAGCTTTTAATTGTTCATGCCCTATGATCTACTTAATACAAATAGCAGAACTTCAGCATGTCTCTTTACTAGATTTCAAAGTCAATTAATAAGATAAAGTAGTCTATTGAGATTATTCATCTAACATCTAACTCTTATTGCATATTCTAAATTGCAATAATCAAAGCAATCCAACTCCTTTCAAAAAGAGTGAACAATCAGAGAATTCTTTCTGCAATCAAATCTTACAGAAGACTGATTCAGCCCACAGATTAATCTCTAACAAAAACTTAATTCAAGCATTTTCTTTGCTAATAAGTCAAAAGGCATGAATGCACTCTACAAGATCAACATAGAGTACGGCATAGCTCATTAGTGGATAAATCCACCCTGGTTACACTAAAAAGTGTTAACATATCGGATACTACCTTGTTTCCAGGTCCCGATGAGCTGCTTGGTAATTTTGCAAAATTTAGAAAAAAATAATAATAATGATCAAGCTGCATGCAATATATAACAGAGGCTGGCTCTTTGCAACAAGTATGTTCTTAAGCATACAAATAATAAACAATAGATTACTCAAAATCAACTACGGCGATGGAATCAACAATCGAATTCTAGAACCGAAAGAAATCGAGAAGAAATTAAGGAGCGGATATCTAAATTACCAAGTAGATGTGCCGCCGGCTCCACGCAAGCGCCTCCGACGCCAGCCGATCCGCGATCCGGGCAATGAAATCGCCGGACAGCGAGGTGGTGGCGAACCGTTCGCTTACTCCTCCCAACCCTAACCGCCCCATTTCGCCTCGAAAACAGATATCGGAGATCAGATCCATCACCTGGCGAGCAATAGGTTCGTCTTCGAACAGCGTGAGGGCGGCGACAAGCGGGGTCACAAGAATATATGCATGGCGTTCGCGGAGCTGTACGAGGATATCGGTATCGTCGAAGGCGAGGTTGAGTTGGGAAAGGGCGTAAGAGACGTGGTGGGTTGGGGAGCGGGGATCGGACACGAGTGCAGCGAAGCAAGGGAGGCATATGCTGCCCCCGGCAGCAGTCTCTACCACAAGAGATCGCCGGTGACCCTTCAGGCAAGCATTGGCCGGAGAAATTTCATCCATGTACGCCGACGACACCTGCTGTTCTTCCCAGTAGACGCTAGCTTCTTCCATGGTCGCTTCGCGAAACCATTAGTTTCCCTCCACAATTTGAACTATTTAAATCAGATATATATATATATATATATATATATATATATATATATATATATAAAGAGAGAGAGAGAGAGAGAGAGAGAGAGGAATTAAACTATATATAAATCTCCAAAATAAAAAAATCAAAATTTTTTACATAATAGTGGCTATTTATAAAACTAGCATTTACATTTACTTTTCAAATTATCCCTCAAATATTAAAATTCATAATAAAATTTAATCTTTATTATTATTTTTATTTAATTCTCTGATAATTTGATCATGCCAGATATAAATACATAATTTTATTTAAATTTTTTTTAAAAAATTATTATACTTATAAAATATGGAATAAATTTGGATGGCAAATGCATAAATCCTCCAAAAAAAATTAGGTGGGAGCTCAAATATAAGTTTATTTAGAAGCACATGATAAATTGATGGTAATTTTCCAATTTATTAATAGAAAATGAGAGAAATATATAATTGCCTAAACATAATAACTCTTTTGTTTAAAACTATTCAACAATTCTATAATGATTTGCTTTTGGAAGCTGAAATTTCTATTAAGGAAAATGAGTTTATTATTATTAACTTATAACAGGTGATGAGGGAATGATGATAAATCATATCAAAATCTTCATGGGTTATGATTGATTGCTCCTAAATTAGTTAATTACGCCTCTTGACTATAATAGAGAGCTTTCAATTAAAACTAATGAATAGCTTTATGATATTTTTTATGTAACAATAATTTGAATTAAGAAAAAAATATTATTATTGGTTTATGATAAATGATGGTGGCATGATGACAAATTTAATTGAGATCTCATGATTCTATTATCTTGGATGATCAGTGAGCATAATCCACATAATCAATGAATACATTTAACTCAACTTGTTAAGAATCATTGCCAACATTCATGAGTTGCATCATCCAATGAGACTTCTAAGACTGTGAGTAAAATCTTATTGAAGGGAAAAAATTTTATGTCAATTTTAACTAATAAATGACATCATGACTTATTGAGAGTCTTATAACTCATAACTGATATATTTAGTTATTAGGAAATAAGAAAGCTTAGGCTAATTAGATCTTCGTGAAAGAAGTAATTAATGAAGAAAGCTACTATGACATCACTAATGATGATTAATCAGTTAGGAATACTAGTCAACAAGGTGGTCTATAAGGAAAATGCTATCAAAACAAGAATTTCTCTAAATTTCATGATTTGTGACTCAAAATTTTAGGAGAAAGCTCTCTTAAAATAATTGAACAAGTGTTGATTTTTTTTTAAAATGGTTTTTATTTAAACTTATATGGAAATTATAAAATTGTGTCAAATAGTGTTGAAGTGAGAAAAAAGAAATAGAATATAAAATACATGTAGAAACAAAACATGATATAAATTCTTAGCCATAATAATTCTCCCTCTTTAAAGGATCTTATAATTCATAATATTTTGAAAAGGTTTTAGTAAGTCTTGGGGTTTTATCATATCATCTTTTTTACCCCTGCTAAAGAAATCTAAATTCTTGTGTAGCTCATCATCCTTAAATAAGGTGAGATGTGATTGGAATTTTAAATAATCATGTTGATAGCTTCAGGCAATAGAGATATTGATTTTTTATTATCTAAGAGCTTTGAATTAGGGATATAAGTAGTATCAATCATAATAAGTTTATCATTTCTTAAGTAATGTGACAAATAACAATATCCAAATCATGATTAATAATATATAATGATTAATAGAGTAATAAAATATTACATAGGCTATCCCAAGCAGTAACACATTGCTCTATGTTATAGGAGAAGGGGAATGATTCAAAGGTGAATATACATCTAAGATGACATATTGACCATCAATAATGTAAAGGGAAACTTTATTAGTAATAGTAGAAATGGTAGAAAATAAAGGGAAGGAAGCTTTCATATTTTTGTAAACTTGGTCAACATCATCTTGAGGAAGTACTATTGGATCCATCAAAGTTGAGTCGATTACATTTGCATTTACATTGTAATCTAAATAAATATTATTCTTGTATAAGCTAAGTATATGGCCAAATAGGTCATAATGAGAAAATTACCTTGAAATGTTCCTAAACAATAACTTTTGCTAGTAACTACATTCTTGAGAATCAAATACATATATGATAAGAAATACTTTTAAGTAATATACATTTCCACCAACAATCTAAGAAAGAAAGTCCTTAATACTTTTACAATTGGAACATTAATATGCAAGGAAGTTTATAAAATGATGCAAGAGTTTTGATGATTGATCTATTAAATAAGTAAAACCAAAGGTGGAGAAATTAAACCCATGCAAAGTCAACTATATTATCTAAGGTGAATGCAAGGTTAGGTGACCATTTGCTTAATCTCATCAAAAATCTCAATCATTATCAATCTAGTGATAGGGATAGAAGAATAATTAACCCTAAAGAATTTTAAAATACCATGTTTAGGGTTGAAGAGAGACATCAAAAATCAGCAATGATATGTTTGATCTAAAGATGGTCTAATGGATTGTAAAGATAATCAACTTGCCTAGACCTTACCAACCAAAGCATAATAAAAAGGCTTATACAATTTATTTAAAATATCTTAAGAATAATTATTATTAGTTACCTTATATTAAAGATGATTAGAGAAGTGTGGTATTTATTTTTTATTTTTGACATGTGTATAGGGGGACACCACGTAGATCTGAGGGTGTACTTATTGAAGTGATTGGGTAAGACATTAAGGAATAGTGCACTATCTCAAAAGATAGAAATCACCACCCTATAATAGACTTAATCACCTAATAAGGACTTCTAAGGCATGATGGGTCTTCAAATGTACTAAAAATTTTTATCCTACTTTACATGGATGAATAAAGTAGGGTTTAAATTAAATCGAGTTTTAAAGTTCCCTATGTGGGCAAGCCCCCCATAATTAATTACATCATAAATAAGGTGAATTCCTTAGGAATACTCTCGATTAAAGTAGACAATTATTGTCTCCAAATATTTTAAGGGTAAGACTATCAATCAATTGGCTATATTTGAAAAATTAATTGGGATAGATCAAAAGGAGAGAGACTTATTATCAAAGTCAAAGAAAATGAATTGGGAATGCTCTTAATACTAGAAAACTTAGTAGACATTCCAGCCTATCCTATGGTTGAGCTTTATATATTTAAAATTGAAGAGGATTATTTCTTTGAGTTAAATTTTATTAGATTGCTAGGGCTTATAATCCATCAACACAAGGTTGTGAAAATACTTAAGAGGTGAAGATTTATGCTTATAACATCGAAGGAAATAACTGCCTCGAATCTTAAATCTAGGGAGCTTTAGCATAAGCTAAAGCATGACCTAAGTCTAACCGAATATGGGTATATAGTTTACCTCCACAATAGATGATAAACTACCCAATTGGTGGACTTAAAACTGCTTGGAGTGGCAGCCAGCTAACTCCTCATGCACTTTAAATCCATGTGGGCAAATCATATGATTTTGCAAGATAATTGTGTTATTATTATTTAGAAATAGACTAAAATATTTAAATCCACTCTCTAAGAGACTAGAGCATGAGTGGTATGAGAAATGACTTAGTCTAATACAAAGTTTTTTAATTTTTATTTAATTTTGGACACTTCATTTTGACAAAGGTCATAAGATTTTTATATGTCTGAATGCATGATGAAATGAGGTTATGGGATAAATCAAAAAGAAAGAGGTATTTTTCCACAAAGGATCCCTTATCGTGCAAGGATGAAAACCGTCTCTTAGCAAGAGTGAAGTAATATGAATGCATGATGTTAGACATACAACATTCAGCTAAGGGATTGCTAAATCTTTTAATTATCTTGATTTAATGCCTAGGCTTTATATGAGGTTATGAGCTATTTAAAATTTTAATTATGAGTTATAGTCGGGGTAGAAAAATTACTCCTAAGAGCCTAATCAGATCCAGACCACACATTAAATCATCATTCATAAAGAAACTATGAAAAGACATGCCATTTATATTGTGCAATTTAAATAAAATATCAATCAATTTTATAGATCTAATGCAAAAGAATAAGAGGGTGGTACGGTCGGGTACCGCCGCATAACCCGAAAAAGAGAAATGGGTACCCGAGCTCTTTCCTTATACAACCTAGTATATGAAATAATAATTATAATTTACAAATGATAAATGTTATGGTGGGTCTTCAAATATTCAAGTCTTCATTTCCCTTTCTTCTTTCTTCATATTTTCTTTGGTTTGATTTGCTCCAAGGCATCATAGGGCCTCCCAGGATAAAACCTTCTAGCCACTGGTTATCATAATCTCCCATAACATTAATCCTAATTCCTAATATAAAATCATATTAAAAATTGGAAGAGTAAATCTAATTATACCTGTAAAATAAGTGCTAGCTAAACACACCATACAACCCAAGCAGTTATAAGTATAATTTGGACTTAGTACCCTACACATGGGTAACCAAGCCCACCTATCATAACTTGGATTATGCTTAGAGGCTTAAGAAACTTGCAAAGAGAGCATTTATATTTATTTTTATAGCGGCCCCTTAAACATAATCCCATGTAGAAAATATGATTAGGCTAATCATGGCTTACCATCAAGTCTATGGAATATACACCCTAACATTTAGTCTAAAATAATACATCATAAAATCAAATATACATCATACCATGCATCATCCTAACATAAAGCTAAAAGTAGTGACTTAGTATAAAGTGTGTATATGAAGACTTGTGTGATATGCCTTAACTAAGCTTTGTTATGATTTTCTAAGCATGAAAGTATTTAATTTAAAGGGTGATTTCACTTCAAGTGCCTTAATTGATTTGCAAGTTTAAATTTATGTTTTCTTTTATTTCATGTGACTTACACTTAGAAACTAATTATTATAAAGAGAGGAAAAGATAGGATTACTCTCTTTCATCCCTTCCTTAAATCACATCTAAAGCATATTAATTAATCAATTCTCTTTAGTGAATGACTTATTAAATATTTTTAAGTTAATCCTAAGTTTAGGTTCACTTTAAATAACCATATTCAATAAGAGAGGCATCTTGAGATTAATTGGAATGAATTACTATAACATGACACATTCATTTATTTCCTTCCATCATATGTAACATGCATATGACTAAATCTTAAGTATATCTACACATATAATATTTTTTAACATACTTAAATGATGGATGTAAGCATATACATTTAGAATTTAGATGTCTTATTTGATTAAATCATTTTATTATGTTAATTTAAAGCTTTATTTATATTCTTATATAAAAATACATATGAATGAAATTAAATAGGTATGTGTCATTGTTAACCAGAAAAATGAGGTAATCAAATGACCTCCTTAGGGCTAGCTAAAGCCTCGTGTTCTAGGGATATCCAAACTATATACCCATTACATTCAAACGAATGTAAGTTTATGCACATGAACATAAGAAAGAAAACTTTAAACCATATGATCAATCAATTCAATCACTTGGACAAATATGAATACATGTCTTTCTTAATGAAAATGGAGATTTTAATTCATTAGATAAATGTACATATAAGTGTGTAAAGTTTTAAGCGGATACTTCACCATTGTTAAACTAGGGGAGTGAGATAAAGACCTCATTGGGGATACTTAAAGCCTCACGTTCCCGGAATGTTCAGACTAGATATACCCACTACTCTTAAATACACATGAATGTACAAATAACTACAAGAAAGGGAAAATCATGCCAAAGTTATATTTGATTTAATTGAATGAAGATTTTCATTCATTAGCTAAATACACGTATAAGTGTATAAAAGTTTTAAATGGATACTTTGTCATTATTAAACCAAGGGAGTGATTTAAAGACCTCTTTGGGGCTACTTAAAGCCTCGCATCCCCGAAATATCTAGACTAGATATACCCACTACTTTTAAATACACATGAATGTACAAATAACTACAATAATGGAAGAATCATGCAGAAGTTGTATTTGACTTAATTGACTTATTTATATAAATGTGAGCTAAAGTTCTAAATAAGTTCCAACGTATAGATAGGAATGAATCCAAACAAATGTTATGTCCTTTTCAAATAAACTATACACTCGTTAATATTCAAACTTCATGTAAATCCATGTAAGATAAAGCAAGAGAACTCCATGTCACATACTCTAAACTATAGGCACATGCAAGCTTATGAATATTTATAATTATTATCACTCAATATATTCTAATTGAATTATATTCTTCTGAAAATAATTTTTAGTTTAATAGTGATAATAGCCACACATATTCTTAATTTAAATCAACACATGCAAGCTTGACATAAAAAAAATCATTTCATTTAATTGATTTTTGAAAAACCCCATTTGTGAGTTAATTTGATTTAATGAAAATAAATTAGATTGATTTTAAGGATTAATTAGGTCAATGTATGATTTAAATCAATTAATTAAACCCTTACCTATGTTTTCTTAAGATAATTAATCAAATGATTATGAGCCAATGTAATATGCAAATGAATTAAAAAGTAAATAACAATGACCCTATGAAATGAATGGGGCCTAATGCAATTAGATTGCAATAATTAATTAATTAAGCTTAATGAACTTAATTATTTTTATGATTTTCTCACACATGTGAGCTAACCATAATTTTATTAAATCTCTTTAAGATATTAAACACCTAAAGATCTACCCTTGAATTAATTAGATCCAAATCCATTTTTAAAAAATTAATTGAGCTAATAAAATAATTAATTGTTTCTCTTGAAAAGTAATGGGAACTTTGGGAAATGATTAGGGAAAATGCCCCAACACATTCCTTAAACTCCCCTACCATTAATTAGTGTAAAATGAGTCTAATTAATTAGTTTATTTATTGTTCACATGCTTAATTAACCCTTAATTAAATTAGAAAGGTAATTAGGGCTTAACCAATCAATTTACCTAATTAATCATCCAATAAATTCCAAGAAAAATGGGGGAGGTAGACTTCATCCCCCTAAGCATCCTCAAAAAATTTGAAACCAATTAGGTGATTAATTAGAGAGTCATTAGGTTAATTAATTTTTAATTAAACCCTAATTAAGCCAAAATTACTATTCAAATTTAGTTAAGGATAATTTTAATAGATTTCTCTCAAAAAATCTTTAAAATGAGCCATTGTTTATATATTTTTTTAAAATTTTTTATAATTAATTATGAATTATAGAAGTTTCAGCCTTTAAAAAATAATTAAATTAACCTAATTAAGCCTTAATCCTGTCGGTGCCACATGGCGCGCTAACGCGACACGCTTTTCATGTGGTGCCATGAGATTGGCTATTAAAATTATCACATCTACGGCTGACTCGGATGGCGGTGGGATGCGCTTTCCCGTGGGCCATCTGATCTTAGCATGGCTAAGGAGAGATTAAACAGCAGATCTAATGTGATTTGATTAGAGCCGTTTGTTCCAATCATGCGAAATGGACGACCCGTGATCTCACTTCTAACGAGCGACAGACAATAGAGCCCGTTCACCATGGATCACTTGATCTAAGCTCACCCGAGCTCAAATTCACTCCAAAATCAATCCACACCTTCGCGCGAGGGATCTAACGGCTAGGATGGGATCACATGCAAATTTTCTTCAAAAAGCTCCATAAAAAATTTCTTATATATATGATTTTGAGAAATTACCTCGCTAGAGCTTAAGATCGGCGATGGGATCGATGTAGGTAGCTTCGTCTAGTAGAGGCGAGGCCCTGTTGAACAACAATTGGGTTGGTTCCACCCGGATTGCTTGGAAGGCTAATGATTGAGCTTTGGAGCTTCAGTTTTGATCGAAGTCCATCTTCTGATTGATTTGAAGCTCCAAAAATATCTTGGGTAGCTTCAACGAGGTATGTGAAAGGTGCGTGCAAGAGGAATTGAAGTTTGGTTGAGAGAGAAAGAAGTTTGGATCGGGATTGAGCTCCCCTGTTTCAGTTGTGCACGGGAAGAAAAAAATCCAAAGTGGGGAGGCCTTGGGGAAGCTGTGAAGAGTGCCAAGGAGTTTTATTTTACTCTATTGACCTCCATAGAAATTCATAAGATGAAATTCACCAGACTTCAGATGCAATAGTCAACAAATCGAAGCTAAAATACACATGACGTCACCGAAACTAGTCAAAATGACCTCCAATCGATGAATGAACTTCATTGTTACAATCAAAATGTCAAAATTAATCAGAATATACGTATTGCACAATTTGATGGTCAATCACAAGAAGGAAAGCCATCAATACGTCGATGCATATATCGAAATCGAAAGACTGCGATGATGCCCATACGATCTCCATTCGTAAAATTGATTATGCCATTAGTGCCAAAATATTGAAACCTATCAAATAAAACTATTCATGCTCAATTCAGACTAGTCTACATGAGTATCGAATGATCAGAAGTGGTGACACGCAATGTTAAACTGAAATTGATCCAATTCAATGCTGACTTGAACCAAACGACCTCTGTCGTGAAACAGACTACACCGTCATGTCTGGAACATTGAAATAACCTAAAATTGATATATAATTTGTCTATGTAGTGACAAAATTACATAAATCCAAAATTAAAATTTATTTAACATCTTAAATAAATAATCTATATAAATACTTATTAATGGTTAACCCTAAGAGAGCACTCCTATTCACATCCCTAACTCAAAGCTGCAAGCCTCCTCCCCTCTTGGTCGAATGAATCCCTTCCCTTGCTGCAGTACACGTCGCACTGTAGCACTAATTCCTTCCCTTCGTTCGACTTCTCTTTGGATCGAAACACAGACGCACACGGATGACCATCTCCCGCGAGCAAGCTCTTCCTCTCTCACTCCCTCCCGTTGATACTCCTCCTAATGAATGGATACAAACCCGAAATGAGGCCAAGCTTCCTCCTTTATAGCTCCCGAACTTCCCCATTCGGCTCTCCAAGGCTGCTTCTCCCCACCAAGTGTCGAATGACCTATTCTTTAGATGCACGCAAAGAATGAGCATCTCCTCTTCTATTCTAACTTCCGTTCCAACCGAGCAGTATACCATATTTTCTATTGCCCTGTAAGTCGAGCTCCTCCTCTCTTCCCTACATGGATTCTTCATGGTCTATTTGTTTGAGTTCAATTTACTGTTCTATTTCAAGATGCTTTATGCTAGAATCTTCCCTGACAAGTATACAATTCCTTATGTGATTAAATCCTGTTATGCCTTATCGGCCATTGGTTTAGGTAATTACATTCATAAAATGATTTATCTGATGGGAATGAAGAAGGATGTCTTCGTTGGAAGTTCTTTGATAAAGATGTATGCTGAGGACGATGTTGTAGAAGAGGCGAGGAAGGTGTTTGACAAAATGCTTGAAAGAGATTGTGTATTGTGGGATGTTATGATGGATGGATATGTGAGAGCAGGGTATGCTAAAAATGCTTTGGAGCTCTTCAAATGGATGATGAGCTTGGGAGGTCGACCTAATTATTGATTTCAATAGCAAACACATTATTAATAACGTACTCTAAATGTACGTGCATGAGTGATGTGAATATGTTGTTCGATATGATTTCAAAAGATGATGTAGTGACTTGGAATGTAATGATATCTAGTTTTGTTTAGAATGGATTAAAGAATAAGGCCTCAGAATTATTTTATAAGATGCAAGATGCAGGCATAAAACTAGAATCAATCACACTTGTGAGTTTCCTTCCATCCTTCTCAGACTCTGCTAGTCTGACGCAAGTGCAAAGAAGTTGGCTTGGCAGAGAAGGTTTTTAACATGATTGCATTACGAGAAAATTAGGATTCCCTTTGCACAGGTTTGAAGGCCTATGCGACACTTTTCATAAGCATGATAGGTGCAAGAAAATCACTCGGCCGTGGTGTCACAAGACACCTACCATGCATGCTTCCCATGAGTTTGGTGGGAAGGCCCTAGCACTCCCAATGCAGCCCCCTACATGAGGATGATGCCGGGTGGCTATCAAGTTTTATTTCAAATGTATTTTTCATGCAGGTATTGAAGGCCTATGCATGCTTTCTTAAGCGTGGTGGGTTTGGAAGACCTCTTAAGCCGCAGTGTCATAAGACACCTACCATGAGCACTTTCCATAAGCATGGTGGGAAGGCTATAACACTCTAAATATAGCCCCCAACACTGGGATGACATCAGGAGGCTGATGAATTTCATTCTAAATACCTGTACATATGTCTACTTAGTATATTAAATTCTTGTACCTACTGCTTTAATACAATTGCACATATTTGCTAGATATAAGTACTGGTGCATGTTGCTTCAACATGACGAGGAAACCAAGATGTCTCTTATATAGGTTTGAAGGCCTATGTGACGCTTTTCATAAGTGTAGTAGGTGCAAGAAAATCACTCAGCCATGGTGTCAGAAGACACCTACTATGCACACTTCTCATAAGTGTGGTGGGAAGGCCTTAGTACTCTCGATGCAGCCCCCTATGCGGGGACGATGCCAAGAGGCTGCCAAAATTTTGCTAAACTTTGAACTCACATAGGATTTAAATAGAATTTGAACAGGATTAAAATATGACACTTAAACTAAAGATTAATCTAATCAAGCTTAAGTTTAGTATCAAATTAATATTAAAATTGCATATGAGAGTTCTAAAATTTTAAAACAAAATCATATCATAAGAACTTAGATTCAAACAAGCTTAAAGAGGATTTAATGATTATTCTATAAACAAGAATAAATATTAGACATGATAAAATTATAAAGATTTGAAAGCTTGCTAAAGAGCATGCACAAAGCCTTTCAATAATCACTTAAAGTTACACTACGTGATATATTGGAAGAAGAAAAAATGGCTTAATGAATATGAACATAATTTGTCGCAATCTTACATGCTCATCAACAGACACGAGCTAGGTCCTATTGAAGCTTGAGAATTCAATGAATTCAAAATTAAATGCAAAAATCAACAATATTACTTTAATTGATTTGATAAGAATTAAAATAGATGCCACTGGATTCACAACACATCGTACAAGCGAACAAAAGACGTTAATTAAGGCTTCAATTGAGCTCTTGTACATATTTATAAAGTATGATTAAAACTCAAATTCAATGCCTTAAAATTATGCAAGCATTGTTAAATATACCCGCATGGGCCCTGCCACTATGCTGAATGCTTAAACTTAGTGTATGAGGATGTTGCGTGGGTTGATTCCCGGTTAGGTCTATAAGACCAGGTCTGGGTTAACAAAACCTAAAAATCAAATGATGATATTATAATATTTTCAACTTAATAAAATATCTAAGAAGCTAATTCAGTCATATGATAGTAGATATGATCCTCTATTATTAAATTGATAGAGTTGACATGCTATGAAACAATAAATTAAAAGATCAATCAAACTTATATATCCTGAGGATGGCTATGTTGAATGAAGATTTCAACCGGATGGGATACTTTCATCAAAACATGATTGTTATTTCAAATCAAATTAATATTAGTTAAATATCAATCCAAATGAGAAATTTGATGATTTATTAAGCTCAAAATGACTAAATGAAAATCATCAAGCTTAAAAACTCAAAGCAAATTTCAATTAATCGACCTCCCGCAATTGTCTATTGTAGGTGGCAAATTAAGAAAATTCTAGCTCACAAAGGAGCCAAAATCAAAACAAGTGTTCCACTATTTTCACTCTCAATCAATCTCATGCTTGTAAGGAAGTGGCCCGTGTCCTCTGACTATATGGCTTGGCTAGTAGGCTCCACATATGATATAGTTACGACCAGAGTCCTCTGACTGGGTGGTTGCCGCTAAATGTCACCATTATATTATGGTCATGACTGTAGTCTGTATGTTCCCCAACTGCTTTGCCCTTTGAGATGTGAATCATAGGGTGCACCTGATAGGGGAAAAAGTCCTTTGTTAGCTAAGATAGATTTAAGCTTGTCTCCTTAGACAATCACCACCCCAGGTCTACAAGGTCTCCTTGGACGATGCAACGCATGGTTACTGACAAGGATCCTTCGGTCAGGTTGGGTCAACTACCTCCACTAACTAAGTAGACTAGGGACCATGATAGCCCAAGTTGATAGAACCATGAGATCTTGATCTGGCGCATCATCGTTCCCCCAATCATCTATTTTAAGTTAAAATAGTGAATTTCATAATCTTAAATTTTATACTCCACTTGCTGCTACTATAGGCTATGCATTTAGCGATCTAATGACCAACCTTAATTGAAACTTCTCTCTTAGTATTAGGAGGAGTAACTAACTATAGGTGCTTGTGCCTATAGGAAACCTGGAACCAGATCTAAAGTCCTCACAAAATGAGGGCAAAATCTCTAGGTAGTGTTTTATCTACTATTTTATTTGCATTATGAAAATTTAATCGACACAAATCAAACTCTCTTCATCGAGAGGTCGATGGCAATTTTTAGATCTCATAGATTTTTGATGACTCCACTAGGGATAAGTTTTTCTTTCCATCTTTGGCTAATCAAACCTAAGTTATAATAGTAGTGCTGTATATATATATATAAGAAAAGAATGATAAATGGAAATAAAAATGAAAGTGAAAAGTTTAAATGAATCTTAAAATAAATACTTCGTTCCAGTTACGTATTGCTATTCTAGAAAATTGTACAGCAGACTTGATAAGTGATGTTCCAGCTCATAAGTTTGAAAATCTTAAGTGAGTGAAAAAGAACAGCTCTACTGGTGATATCAAATAATCATTCTGGGAGTAGTGGTACTAAGCTCCATTCCTGCAAAGGAGACATTCCAAGACTCTGTCCTCTAGAGTGCATAGGCTGTTGAAAGTTAAAGGAGAAGGATCTTACAAAGAAAAATTATCAAGGCCCTATTATCAAAGAAAATTAGAAAGCTTTACTAAAAAGACTACTCTTAATGGGTAATGTTCAAGATCATCCTAAGCAATTCCTGCACGATGAACATCAGAGCATGACACATAAACTGCATGTTCAAGAATCTGCTACTAAAAGGTCCCGACAAAAAGGGAAATAAATCTGGAGACTGAAGCCTTGAGAAGAAATAGCGACGGAGAAGTAGAAAGGTGTGACATCTGATTTCGATTCCTAGAGGTCCGCCAATGGTATGATTCAATAGGAATGGGTTCCTAAAAAGAATGTTATAATCAATGAGGCTCGTAGTGGTCGACACCCTGGAGAATCATCTAGGGAATCCCATCACCAATCTAAACAACCTTTCCTTGATTTTGATCGTAGCCCTTTGATTAAGAAGTGGTTCGTCCCACACTCTAAGCCTGAAATCAGATGGAGATGTCGGTTAGAGATAAAGCTTCAAGAAAAAGAAGATGATGAAGAAGACACCATATGGGTAGAAGTGGTGTATATGGTACAAAACATCAGAGAACCATCTGGTGTACGATATTGCTAATTCAGGCATCATGGAGACGCACCTTCTATCCACATTGAAGAACCAGTATTGATAGGTCGCTTGGCATGATGGGCAGTGCTCCTGTTACTGTTTGATATTACAGATGTACCTTAGAAAGCTGTAAAGAGATAGATATTAGTAGATTTTCTTGCTACACATTCTATCCTAGTAGATTCAACAGTCAACGATGATCTACCTGATGAACATATTTTGCTTATCCATGAAAGAGAAAAGCTATAGATCTGGGAAATATATTTCGACAGTGCATCATCTATTAAGCCTGCCCAACCCCCAAATCTATCAAAAATAAGAGCTGGCATTGACCTCATCTTCATAACACTAGAAGGTGGAATAATGAGGCATTCATACAAGCTAACTGAACCAGGAACCAACAATGAAGATGAATACGAGGCATTAGTGGCAGACCTCGAAGAAGCTATCATTATCGGTATTCAAAATTTAAGAATCTTTGGAAACTCTCAATTGGTGATCAATCAAGTGTCAGGTGTCTATAAGATTAATAAACTTGAATTGACGTACTATCATAGGCAGGTGTCTATCCCTCTTTCTTTAGAGTGGAAAGAAGATAAATGAAAACATGAATATAATTGCCTTGGTCGGACGCCATGTAGATTCGTAGATGTACTTATTAGGGTGATCATGTACAACATTGAGGAGAGGTGTACTATCTCAAAAGATAGAAATCACCACTCTATAATGGACCTAATCACCAAAATAAGGACTCCTAAGGATGTTGGGTGTTTGAGGTGTACCAAAGATTCTACCCCTACTTTACATGAAAAAGTAAAGTAGGGTTTATTTTAAATCAGGTTGGTTAAGTTTCTTATAGGGGCAGACCCCCATAGTTAATTACATTCTAAGGAATGGGGATTCCTTAGAAAAACTCTCGATTAAGGTAAATGATCGTTGTCTTTAAAGATTTCAATAAGGTAGGACTATCAATCGATTAGTTCATTTTTGAAGATCAAATGGGATTGATCAAAGAGAGAGTTATTATCGAGGCTAAATGGAGATAAATAAGAGATGCTCACGATGCTAGGAAACCTAACGAGCATTTCAAACTATCATATGATTGGGCTTTATAATTTTGAAATTGATTTAATTTGTTTAAGTTGAATTTTTTATTAGAAATTTAGGGCTTATGATTCCACAACACAAGATTATGAAAATGCCTAAGAGGTGAGGATTTATGCTTATGGCCCACAAAGGGGAGAAGCAACCTCAGAACCTAAATCTAGTGAGTGTTGGTGAGGGCCAATAGCACAACCTAAATCTAAGGTGAAAAAATAGGTATTTGGTCTGCCTCCATAAGAGAGAACAGACCACCCGACTGCTTGGACTTACAACCGCCTGGGGGTGGCTACCAACTAACTCCTCTTATGATTTTAAATTCATGTAGGTAAGTCATATGCTTTATGCAAGATAGTTCGACAATTATTTATTTAGAAAGAGACTAAGTCCTTAAACTCACTCCCTAAAGAGACTAGATCATGTAAGGGTATGCTTCAAATGACCAAAATCTAATGCAATTTAGATTTCATTTTTATTTTTATTTTTGGACAATCATTTTGACTCAGGCTAATAGGATTCATATGCCTAATGCATGAGAAGTAAGATTGTTGGCCTAAATCAGCGAGAAGGGAGGAGGTGTATTTCCACCATGGCTCTCAGAGGTCAAGCCAAGTTTCTCTGGCAAAGGTGGAAGCCCTCCAATCAAGAGTGAAATAAGATGCATTTATGCATGATGTTATAAAAGAAATACTCATCCAGCTAAGTGGTTGCTAATTCTTTTATCTTAATTTTAAGCCTAAGATTTTGGTGAGGTTATGAATTCTTTATTTTAATATTGATTTATTAAATTTGGTAGAAGATTTATTTTTCCCTAAGAGCCTAATCGCCATCCAGGCCATATTTAAAAGCAAGGAATAAACTAAGAAAAGGATGCCACTTAATGCACAAGCTAAACAAATCATCAATCAATTTATAAAGCTAATCACAAAAGAATAAGAGCCACTTATGGTCGGGCACCACCGCACAAACTCAAAAATAAATTGGGTAGCTAAGCTCTACCCTTATACAACCCGATTACAAATGAATTAAAGGCAATTAAGCAAGGAATTCATTATTATGGGGGTCTTCAAGCTTCATTTCTTCATTCTTCTTTTCTTCTTTCTTCTTTGGTTCTTTCTTTTGGATGGTTGGAAGGTGGATGCTCCAAAGGCTTCACATGGTACATAAGACAAAGCCTTATAACCAATGTTGATTCTAATTCCCATAACAATCATTCCAAAATCCTAATTGCAAAAATTACATGAAAAGGGAAAAATGGAAATCTAATTAACACCTGCAAAAGAGAGATTAGCTAAAACAAACCATATAATTTCAAGCATGTATATTGGACTTAACACCCCACACATGGGTGACTAAGTCCACCTGACCTATTGGATTTTGCTTAGGGGTATAAGCATATGCACAACAAAAGTATTTATATTTTCATTTATTACAGTGCCCCTTAAGCACAATCCCCTACAGAAGATAATGGTTAGACTAAGATCGCCCTACCATTTAGTCTATGCACATACAACCTAACATCCAGTTTAAAATATTACATCACAAAATAAAAGCAAACATTAAACCATGCACCGTCCTAACCTAAAGCTAGAAGTGGTGACTTAGCCTAATGTGAGTGCTTTTAAAGTTTGTGTGGTATATTTAGCTATGGCTTTAAGTTAGAATTTCCTAAGTGTGAAGAATGTTCAACTTAGGGGAGAGTTTCATTTAAGTTGTTTTGAATTTTTGGATTGATTTTATTTTGTGTTTTGATTAGGTTCAAGTGAATCCTACAATTAATTACTAAGTTGTAAAAAGAGAGAAAGAGAAGAAAACTTCTCTTTCCTTCCATAACCTAAGTAATTTCTAAAGTGGTTCATATTTTTAGTTTTGTTTAATGAATGTCGAATTATGTGTTTTAATTAATCCTAAGTTTAGATGAACTCTAAATAAACCTTTTCAAAAGAAAGGCATTTTAAGATTAAGTAAAGTGAATTAAATTCATAAAACACACATCACTTCACTTCTTTCTGAACATGTATAACATGCATATGAATGAATCCTAAGCATATCTATACCACCAAATGGGAATGTTTAGCACACCTTATGATGTATGCTAAGTAAGTTACTTAAGAAAATTTGAATGTTTATGATGCATGATTTTCATTAATAGAAAAGTGGTTTCTTATCCAATTTTCACATGCACGTATGAATGCATGAAAGACATAAGTGAGTATAGTGCCATTATTAGCACTAGAGGTGTAAGGTATAATACCTACTTGGGACTACTTAAAGCTCACAATCCTAGGGTTTTCTAGACTAATATACCACTTTCCTTAAATATAAGCATATACACAAAAGAAATAAATGGAATAGAAAGAATGCAAAAGTTTGTATTAATTTTGTTTTGGTTTGTTTATGCAATTTTTATGTGTAAGTGTAGGTGTCCTTATTAAGTCATATCATAGGGATGAATAGGAAATGAAATTAGGAAAGTGTTGTGTTCTTTTAAAATGAACTATACACTTTGCTAAATCCTATTCAAAACTATAGTAAAAGAGATGAGAAGGAAGACTACACCAAGCACATCCTTATATTTTACTCACATGCAAGCTTATAAGTAAGATATAAATAACACACTTTCAGTTTTTATAATTGATTCATATATTTTGAAAATAATTTGGATTTAATAGTGATAGTAGCCACTCATATTTCTTACTTTAGCCAAAATATGCAATTTGACATAAAGAAAACATTTTCATTTTAAATTTAATTTTTGAAAAGCATGAATGTATGAAATCATATGACACACATATTTAGCATGTTGGGAAAGAATTAAAGCAATTAAAGCATGTAAACACATTCACCTTAATTAATTTCTTAATACATTCTTATGAAATTAGAAAGCTTAAAGCAAATCAAAGTTTGTTTAATGTGATTTTTGTTTGATTTTAAGTTTGATTTAATTTGGAAATGTGTGAGTTTGCTGTTCCTAACCCATTCCCACATGTGTTTGATATTTTTGTTGAATTCTTATATGATTATGTTCATTTTATATTTTTATTATGTTAAGGTATGAATTAAGCATGTTAATTACCCCTTACCTACACCACCTTAACATAATTAATCAAATAATTATGAGCCAATGAGATGACATAAACCACACAAGGAAATTAAATTAACAATGCACCTAGGAAGAAAAGGGCCTAATGCAATTTGGCTCATGATTAATGATTAATTAAACTAAGGGGTTTAACTTAAATAATTTCAAAACACCCCTCACACATATGAGTTGAATTTTGATTTCCTTAATTGTACTTAGGCTCTTGAACACCTAAGCATCTACCCAAGAAGATTTAATTAAGTTTTGGAAAGTTTTAGAATTTTATGAAAATAATTAAGAGGATAATTAATGAATTAATATTTAATTAAGAGAAGATTAAGAAAAAGGGAAATGCCCCAACATTATTTCCTAAACCTTTTGTTTACTAAAACAGACCTTAATCAACTTCAACAAAGGATTAAATCACTAATCAAACCCTTAATTAATCTTAATTACATTAATGGGTAATTAGGAAATAAATTAGTAATTTTCTCAATTAAGCCACCAATAAATCCCAAGAAAATTAGGGGAGGCAGAAGTCATACCCCAAAATATACTCAATAAGTTTGGGAATAATTAGTGGATTAATTAAAGGGTAATTAGCAAATTAATATTCCCAATAAAATCTAAAATCAGATAATATTCAAAATATATTAAAATTAATTTTATAAAATTTTAGATCAAATTATCTATCCAATGCAATTTATTTCATATTTTTTGATTTTTCTATGTTGAGATATGAATTTTGGAAGTTTAGGTAATTAATTAGAATTATTTAAACCCTAATTAAATACTTACTCCCTACGGGTGCCATGCATGTGGCTGACACAACATGCAGTTTACACGTGGCATGCTCTGATTGGTTTTTTAAAACGTCACATCATAGCGCCGCGTGGGAGCAGCGCTACACGCTTTCACCTCAGTTGTCTAATCGAGGATCAGACGATTGAGATTAAAGCTGCAGATTAGAGGGGATAAATCATGGATATTATGCATTTTAATTTCAGCCATCCATCCAAAATGAGCAGATGGATGGCCAGAGATCCGTCCCTGATCTCCCCTATGAACAATAAAGGCCATCCATGTTCTAGGGGATGATCCAAGCTCGATTGAGCTCAGATTGATCCCAAATTTTACCCATACCATCAACATGCATAGAATATCACATCTAACAGTCAAGATCCTATGCCATTAACATTTTTTTCACAAAGCTCCACACCACATTGAGTTTAATGATAAAAAATGGCATACCTCACTGGAGGTGATCGTCGATGCTCGTTTCCCTTAGAGAAGCTTCATCTGGTTGAGACGATGCTTTGCTGAAAGTTTGAGAGGCAGAGGTTGAGTGGATCTTCCTATGGGTCACCTCCTTCTTAGCTTGAGCTCAACTTTGGTCTAGGGCACTCCTCCTCTGCCTTTGAAGCTTGGGAAAGAGTATGGGTGTACTCGACTTGGTCCTCTAATGAAGCTTGAAGAAGGAATTGTGTGGAGTTTGAGTGTGTAAAAAGTTAGAAATTTAGTTGAGCTCCCCTGTTTTCACTTAAGAAAATCGAGAAGATGGAAATTGAATCTTCCTCTAGGAAGTTTAGGATCACTTGAAAATGGCTCTATGAATCCCACTCACTCAATCGACTATGGCTTTGTGTAGATTCAAATGAATTAGGGGGAGTATATCTCCCCCTTTGGAAATTAGACAATCAAGTATAAGCTTGCCATTTTGATCCAATTACCTTGATTCAGTGGGTTGTTTGAGCTGTCAGAGTTGCCCTTGAGTTCATTTTAGGCTAGGGAGAGGAATGGTGAACTCCCCATGTGCTCCATTTGAGTGTAAGGAGGATTCCGATGTGCCCATTTCAAAGCACATGGTCAATTTGGCCATTGGGTCAGGTTGGGCTAACCCAAATCCATTGGGTTGGGTGCACCTCCCTCCCTAGTGTTCACTTGGTCTACTAGGAGAGTATCAAGTAGGTATGAAGAGGATTTGACCAAATTCTAAATGGAATTGGCCAAAATTTACCCTATGGCCTAGGGGTAAAATGGTTATTTGGCTGATTTTTGAATTTGGGTATGTTTGGTATGTTGAGAAAATAGGTTTTACCAAGTTTTATTAGATTTGGAGTTCATTTGATATGGTTTGGCTCATGTTGACCCATTTAGGTCAAAATGGGTCAACTTGGGTCAAGTTGACTAGTTGGTTAAATTGGGTCAAACCAAGGGTTGGGTCAAGTTGATATGATCATTTGAAATGTTTTGGTGGCTTTGGTTTGATTCAATGTTCATATGACTTCATTTAGGTCAAATGGGTCAAGTTGACCAAATTGACCCATTTGACCTATTTGAGCTAGGTCATGGGTAAGTTTAGGTTTGGTTAATCATATGAAGTGGATTGGTATCTTTGAGTTTGATTGAACTTGTATATGGACTTATGATTGAAATATAAATCTATTTGCAAGTGGTTTGAAGTCAAATGAGTTTTTATTCATTTGACAATTTCATATTCAAAGGAAGAACATGAATGGATTTGGGGTTTGATTTTTGAATTTAGTTTTGGTTAAGTGATTGAAGTTTGTATTTATATTTGGATTCATGATTGAAGGATTGATTGAATCATGAAGGAAAATCAAAAGTTTAGCTTTATTTGAAGTTGATTTGGCTAAGTTCAAGATTTTGACTTGAAAGGCTTAGGTTGGATTTTGAGTAGATTTGAGTTTGATTTTTGGAATTAGTTTTGGTTGTTTGAATTTATATTTCATTTATATATGTGAATATAAATGAGAATATAAATGGGCCATGAAAAAATTTCATGAGTTTGAAGTGATTTGAACATGATCTAAGCTAAGTCCTTAAGAGGGAAATTAAGGATTTAGGAAAGATTTGGTATTTTGGATTTGATTTAATTGATTTAAATTTATATTTCATTTATAAATGTGAATATAAATGAGTTGTGAAATTTTTTTATTAATTTGAGTTGGTTTGGATATGATTTAGGCTAAGTCCTTAAGATGGAATTAAGGGCTCAGGAAATATTTTTGAACTTTGGATTTGATTCATGGGTTTAAATCATGGATTTGAATCATGGATTTCAATCATATGGCATTGATTTGAGTTTGGAGAAAATCAATTAAGCTAGAATAGATTTAGGTTTGATGTTGATTTGATTTGGAGTTTGTCTTAAAGAAAGGAAGGTGAGGAATGTAGCTCAAGCTAAGTGTAGGAAAATTTTTCTAACACCCTTAGGGCATGACCTAATCCTATGGCTAACCCTTCTAAGTCTCTAGGGCTAGGTTGAGTGTCCATCTAATCACTAGATGTGTATTAAGACTAAGGATCTGTTAATGTCTAAAAGGAGTCCCATGTCTAAGATGGAGGGGTTGACGGCTCATCCTAAAAATGAGATCAACAATAAGATGACATGGCTAGTCATGTATCAAATAGGTATTCGGTGGCCAACTCAAGGAGAAAGTGCAGGGACTCACATCTGCCAAGTGTGGTGTATCCACCGGGTGAGTCATTGTCAGTATAGCAACATCAACCAACCTAAGGTGCCCATCATTTTATAATAATCAATCTGGGAAGAAAGCTCGGGGACTCACATCCTCCATGGTAAATTCTGGGATAGTCATCTTATTTCGATAAGTGCTGCTCGATCTAGACTGAGTGAATGCCACTAGGGGACTTATATCGACTCAAACGTAGTTAATAGGAAAGGAGCCTCTAGGGGACTTATCCTAAACATCCAATATACTCGACCTTGTTAGATCATGATGATTAGTTCAAGAAGAAAGCTTGAGGACTCATATCTTCTTAAACAAAATCAACACGAGGTAGCTTACTGGCTGGGTAGTGAACTATACAAAACTAACAAAGCACTCGTTGGTTTGTAATGGTCAAGTTAGGAAGAAAGCACGGGGACTCACATCCTCCAACAAATTGACTACTAGGATGACATACTAGCGAGGTAGCATGGAGACCCGACCTAAAGCAGTTAATGAGTGAGTGCCACATGGGGCTTTCTCCCACATCAAAGTAGCCCGAGATAAAAATATGTGTTTATTTTTGTGCTTATGTTTGAGAATATGATGCCGCTCAAGTTCCCTTACACCTACCCTAAACATGTTGGGGATTTTGATGAAATGGTGCCATGGATGGCAACCGGGAATTCCCACTAAGAATAGATGTCGCTCGGGTTCTCTTATATCTAACTTTGTTATGCTAATCGAAATAGGATGCCTCTTGGGTTCTCTCACACCTATTCCAATAGCATCAGGAGATTGTGTTTGTATTGTGAAATAGGGATTGAGTGCCACTAGAGGACTCTTACACCTATCCTAATCACGTTATGGCAGATTCGTAAGACAAGCAAACAACATTTCAAAAGAAGAGAAGATTTTGATGAAATGGAATCAAATTTTTATTATTTTGTTGATAATTATTTTCAAACATATTTTATGGTAATATTTCTTCAAATATAGCTAAATAATTGGAAGCATTGGGTGTTCCCCTTTACAACTAATGAGCTATATTATCCTCCTTAGTAGGCCTTCTCTATGACATAAGGGCCTTCCCAAAGGGTTCAAACTTGCCTCCCATCTTTCGATGGCAACAATTGGTCTCCTTAAGACTAGCATAAGTTCTGTTACTCAGAAAGACCTAGGGTAGACCATCTTGTTGTGAGCTTGAATCATTTTGGCCTTATGCAATTCGAGGTTCTAGCACGCCCATAGGTGACTCTCCTCCAAACCTTTGAGCTCTTCTAACCGCAACTTTGTATTATGCTCTGTAGTAATCTTGCTACCCAATGCTATCCTTAGTGATGGGAGTTGAGCTTCTAAAGGTAGAACGGCTTTGGACCCATACACTAGGGAAAACAGGGTAGATTGAGTTGGAGCTCGATATGTGGTGCGGTAGGCCCACAAGACTTCAACCAACTGCTCATTACACTACCGCTTGTTATCATCAAGAGTCTTCTTTAGTATTTGGATGAGAGTTTTGTTGAATGCTTATACTAAGCCATTTGCTTTGGGGTAGTAGATGTTGGAGTATCTCCAATCTATACCATATCTTCTGGCAAAGTTGTTGATCTTGGTGCTTTTGAATGCAGTACCATTATCGAATATAATTCATCGAGGCACCCCGAACCTATATACAATATGGTTCCTGAAAAACTAAAGCACATGCTGAGCTGTGACCTCTCTGAGTGGGATTGCCTCCGCTAACTTGGAAATGCCTCCGCTAACTTGGAAAAATAGTTGGTGGTAGCAAAGATGAATCGATGACCCTTGGAAGAAGGAGGATCGATAGGATCCACAATGTCGGTACCCCAACACTCAGATGGCCATGAGGCCAATGTAGGGTGTAGAATGTTGAGTGGTTGATGTAGGACCACATCGTGTACTGACATGGTGTCTCCTTCATCTATGTAGTAATCATCGTGGGATACCTAGTCTCTTAATCTTCATCTTCATCTTCAGATTAGATTAATAAGCTCCACATAGATCTGAATGTACCTCAGTTACAATGACATGGGCTTCATATTTATCTAAATAACGTAACCACATTTGATCAAAGGATCGTCAGTATAGGGTTCCATCAACGAGAGCATAGGAGAGAGCTCTCTGTTTCACCTGATGGGCTTGTGACTTTTCTTGAGGTAGTTTATCGGTGTTCAAATAGTGTATAAATAGTTGCCTCCAATCCAGCTCCTTGTCCTTATAAGCAATGGCAACCTCCCCTTCAAGAGAAAGTCTCTCGATGAGTTCAGCATCAATAAGAGATAAGACTTGTCTATTTTGTACCCTTATTAGAATAGACTCATCTTCTGGACATGCCAATTATTTGGCAAGTTTGTCCAAAGCATTTGCTATTACGTTCTCTAATCAGGGAACCTTGTAGATGGTGACTTCAAGGATTTGGGCCAACAGCTTCATGGTATACTCATGGTAATGATGAATCTTGGGTTTGAGAACCTTGTAGGACCCGATAATCTGATTGATGATCAACCGAGAATCCCCAAAGATGTTGATGCTTTTGACACACACTGTGATAGCTAACTCCAGATCGATAATTAAAGTCTCATACTCGGCTTCATTGTTGGTGCATGGATTGAAAAGATAGTATGAGAATCTCATCACATTACGGTCTAGAGTTAAGAGAACTATTCCTACCCCTGCCTTTCCTGAAAGAGTAGATCATGGTGCTTCCCCTTTATGAAAAGAAGCTGCACCATCAAAATAAATCTCCCATCGGAGGTTGTCAACCTCCCTTAAGTTCATGATTTGTTCATCAGGGAGATCATCACTAAGCGAAGAATCAATAGGAAGTTTGTGTGCTACTAAGAAATCTGCTAGTGCTTATCCTTTTATCGCATGAAGAGGTATGAATGAGATATCAAACTGCGAGAGGATCATGGACCATTGTGCCAAACATCTGGATAGCATTGGCCATGTCATGAGATACTGCAGTGGATTGGTTCTCGAAATTAAGTTCACCTTATGAGAAAGCATATAGTGTTGTAGCTTTTGGGAGGCAAAGATCAAAGCTAGGCAATGTTTCTCAATGGGTGGGTAGTTTGCTTTAGTAGGGATCAGACAAAGGCTGAGGTAGTAGAGAGCACTCTCCTTCCCTTCATCATTGGCTTGGACCAACAAAGCACCGAGAGAGTCATCCAATACAGCAGTGTAGAGGATGAGTGGCCTGCCTGGGATAGGGGTTGCTAGAATTGGTGGCTTCACTAAATGCTACTTGATATCTTCAAAGGCATGCTGTCACTTATCATCCCACTTGAACTTGGCATCCTTTTTAAAAAGTACTGAAAATGGCTTGCATCTCTCCGATAGGTTGGAAATAAAGCATCTTAGATACGCTAACTGTCCTTAGAAAGATCTAAGTTGACTTAAACTCTTACGAGGTGGCATTTCTAAGATAGCTATGATCTTTTTTGGATCTATTTCTATTCCCTGGTGTTAAACAACAAACCCAAGGAATTTCTCTGAAGCTACTCCGAATGCACACTTCAGGGGATTCATTTTGAGGTTATATTATCTTAATCATTCGAAAACTATAATCAAGTTAAAGAGATGGTCTTCCTTTTCTCTACTATTGACTACTAGATCATCGACATAACACTCAACCAGATGATGGATGAGTTCATTGAAGATTTGAGTCATGGCCAATTGGTATGTTGCAAGGGCATTTTTAAGGCCAAAAGGCATGAACCTATAATAATAGATTCCGATCGGGGTTCAAAAAGCAGTGTTTCTTTCATCCTCGGGGCCATCTTGATTTGATTGTAGCCAGATGACCCATCCATGAAGGAGAAAACTGCATGAGATTAGGCGATGTGCACCATTAATTCTGGTATGGGAAGAGGAAACTCATCCTTAGGACATGCCTTGTTTAAGTCCCTGAAATTGACGCTTATGCAAATTTGGCCATTATTCTTCTTAATTAGGATGACATTGGCCAACTAGGTAGGGTATTTTTTTCCCTGGTGAAACCATCATAGATCAATTTCTTGACTTCAAAATTGACATATTATTTGATTTCTAATCACATGAGTCTAGGAAGTTGCTTGATAGGGTTAGCGCTAGGATCTATTACTAGTTTGTAGATTACTACGTCAGGAGATAATCCGAGCATCTCTTCATAACTCCATGCAAAGCAGTCCTTAAACTCAATCAATAGCCTAACTAAGTCATTGGTTTCTTCTTCATTCACTAACAAACTGATGTATGTCGGGCATGAATTTTCTTCCGTCCCAAGGTTAATTTCTTTATTCTTGTTAATTATTGAATGGATCTCCTCTTCAAATTCTGGTGGTGCATCTTTGCTTTGGAGATCATTTGGATCATCTGAGATTTCTAAACACACATCCTCATAAGAATTAGTTTGGTGTGAAAAGAACCTATCAGACTCCAGATGGTTGGTGATAACTAAGCAGCAATCGTCATCATCAACTGGACCCACTATATCAAATCCTATTCCTAATCTTGATTATGCATCCATGCTTGTGTTATTCCATAGCTTTTAAAGTACTTTGACCTATGCTTTGACCATGAATAAGGAATCAAACCCTTCTTTGCAAGATTGATAACGCAAGGTGAGTACCAATCAAAAGGTAATTCCATTAATTCTATATATGAATCATCCTCAAGTTCTACATCAAATTTAGGACTTGAGGATGATGATCCCAAAAAGAATCTCTTTAGCTTGACATCCATAGAAGACTAAGGGGCTTTCTTAACTTCTAAACTTTCAACTTTTTGAGATGAAAGTGAGGTTAGAGCTAAGGTTCCTAACTGCTGCCTGATAGTTTTACATACATTTGATTTGAATACTTTGCTTTGTCTAGAGGCTCAATCATCATTGATATCCAGCTTGAGTGTCACCTCTAGTGAAACCCACTGAGAGGGGTTGGCTGGTATACTAATCACATTAGACTCATCCTCCAAGCTGGATTCCAAGTCTATGTGATTAGTAGGGGTACTCCTCTGAACTGGAACATAACCCCTATTGGCTGATGGACAACCAGGGGTCCTCCACCTCTAGAACTACCTCTGCTTCTACCTCTGCCTCTGCTTGGTGGAGGTCGAGTCATCCTACCCACATGTCCATATGATGGAATGAGCTGTGGGTGGAATGTGATATGTGGCTCTATTTCTTCTTCAATTTCCCTTTCTTGTTCACTTAGATTTTTATTTTTCTTTTGCTTTTTCTTTTTATTCTTTTTCTTTTTATTTTGGATTTGAATTTTATCCAAGTTCATGAGAAATGATATTTTGAGGAAGATAGTAGGTCGCATCCTCATATATCCCAACCTTTCTAACTGAAAATGGCTTTTCATCTCCTTTGACATAGTACTCAACCCCATCCTTCTTAAACTTGATGCAATGATGGAGGGAGGATAGAATCATCTTATTGTAGTGTATCTAAGGCCTACCGAGAAAAATAATGAATGAAGTGTTCGAATCAATGATATAAAACTTGGCTTCAGTCTTCCAGTCACTATCTTCAAAGGTAACACTATCGAACCTAAAGTTCGCTTGCCTTGTTCATTGAATCCTCTCAACATCATCCTATCTCCTCGGAGTGTGAAGATGTCGATCCTCAAATAAGCAAGGGTCTTTAAACTCATAATGTTCACTGATGCACCTGGATTGACGAGAACTCTAGTAAGTCTGAATCTACCCATGTCAATTGTAATATAGAGGGGACGGTTGTACTCCATGTCCCCAAGAAGAAGGTCTTCATCTGTGAAGGTGATCCCCTAGGCTTCTCTAAAATAATGTGCCTCCTCTCCAATAGTGGTTAACTAAGCTAAGCATATCTCAGGATCAAGGAGAGCCTTGATTAATGATTCCCTCATCTCTTTAGATAAGATAAGGACATCGTATATGCTTAGCTTAGATGACAACTTTCTAAGGTGAGAGAGGACATTGTAGTCCACCTTGGGCTGATCCTCCACAAGCATATCCAAGGGTGGAGCATCCTGTGGAGGGGCTTCTCGATCCTCTAAACTAATGACTTGTTTCCCTCTATCATGAGGTGCTATCCTAGGAGGTAGAACCTTGCCACTACGGAGGTTGACTTCGGTGATTTCTTGTGGCAGGGTAATGGAAGATTCTACCTGTACGTTAGTCTCACCTACAGCTTCTCCTATGAGACCCTCAGAATCTGATGATTCCAAGTCTATCTCAAGAGGCAAACCCGTAGTATACAGAGTAGGCAAATCCAACTCCAAATCAGAAAGAAGAAGATCAAAATTATTATAGTTGTTATTTAGACTTGAAGAGTTATCATTAGGAATAGATTTAGACAACCCATCAGAAGTGACACATATATAATTCAAGCTAGCTTTATTCTTCAATTTCTTGGATTTGATAGGAGGTACTGTGGTGAAAAATTTTTATATTAAGAGGGAGTCACCTTTCAAAATTTGTTAGTAGAAAAAGAAAGAGGATACCCTTTATAGAAATTCATCTTTTTAGGATGCCAGATCATGGATGTACTGTGATCATGCGTCATCAAAAGTAGTATACTATCTCGAAAGATAGAAGTCACTACCCTTTAATGGACTTAATCATCTCAATAAGGACTCCTAAGGACGTTGGGTCTTCGGAGTGTACCAGAGATCCTTCCCCTACTTTACATGGAAAAGTAAAACATGGATTATTTTAAACTGGGTTCGTTAAGTTTCCTACAGGGGCAAGCCCACATAGTTAATTACATTCTAAGAAATGGGCATTCCTTAGGAAAACTCTTGATTAAGGCAAATGATCATTGTCTCTAAAGATTTAAATAGGAAGAATTATCAATTGATTGGTTTATTTTTGAAGATCAAATAAGAATGATCAAAGAGAGATTTATTATTGAAGCTAAAATGAGAATAAGTAGGAGATGCTCATAATGCTAGGAAATCTAGCGAGCATCTCAAATTATCCTATAGTTGGGCTTTATGTTATTTTTGAAATTGATTTTGTTTATTTGAGTTGACTTTTTATTAGAATGCTAAGGCTTATTATTTCATAATACAAGATTATAAAAATTCCTAAGAGGTGAGGAATTATGCTTAGGGCCCGCAAAAGGGAAAAGCAACCTCAGAACCTATATCTAGAGAGCTTCAGTGAGGGCTGGAAGCATAACCTAAATCTAAGGAAAAAATGGATAATTAATTTGTCTCCCCAAGAGAACCACACTTGGACTTACAACCCATGTGCCAACCAATAACTCCTCCTATAATTTTAAACACATTTAGGCAAGTCTTTATGGTTAATGCAAGATAGCTAGGCTGCTTTTTATTTGGAAGGAGACTAAGTCCTTAAACTCACTCCCTAAAGAGACTAGATCATGTAAAGGGACATGCTTCAAATGACCTAAATATAATGCAATTCAAATTTTATTTTATTTTCATTTTGGACAATCATTTTTAACTCAGGCTAATAGGATTTTTTATGCCTAATACATGAGAAATAAAGATTATGGGCCAAAATCAGTGAGAAGGGAGGAGGTGAGTTTCCACCACGGCTCTTGAAGGTCAAACCAGGTTCTCTGGAAAAGGTGGAAGCCCTCCAATCAAGAGTGAAATAAGATGCATTTGTTCATCCCAATCCCCATAACAATCATTCCAAAATCCTGATTATACAAATTTTTACATGAAAAGAAAAAGTGTAAATCTAACTAACACCTGCAAAACAAATGTTAGGTAAAAAAATCACACAAATTGCAAGCATGTATATTGGACTTATCACCCCACACATGGGTGACTAAGTCCACCTGGCCTATGGATTATGCTTAGGGGTATAATGCACCTACAAGCAAAAGCATGTATATATATATTTTTATTTATGATAGCGCCCCTTAAGAAAAATCCCCTGTAGAAGAGAATAGTTAGACTAAGATGTCCTACCATTCTTTCTACGAGCATACACCCTAACATCTAGTCTAAAACATAGATAACAAAACAAAATAAACATCAAACCATGAACTGACCTAACCTAAAGCTAGAAGTGGTGACTTAGGCTAATGTGTGTTCTTTGAAGGTTTGTGTGGTATGCTTAGTTAGGACTTTGGGTTTGAATTTTCTAAGTGTGAAGGACATGTTCAACTTAGAGGAGGGTTTCATTTAAGTTGTTTAAGTGTTTTGGATTACTTTTATTTCATGTTTTGATTTGATTTAAGTTGATCCTACAATTAATTACTAAGTTATGAAGAGAGGGAAAGAGAAGAGAACTTCTGTTTCCTTTCCTATCCTTAAGTAATTTTATAAAGTAGGTTCGTGTTTTAATTTCATTTAGGTGAATGTTTTGATTAAATATTTTAATTAATCCTAAGTTTAGATGAACTCTAAATAAACCTATTAAAAAGAAAGGAATTTTAAGATTAAATAATATGAATCAAAATTCACATAACGCACATTGCTTCATATCTTTCCCAACATATATAACATGCTTATGAATGGACCTTAAGCTTATCTATACATGAAAATAAGAGTAGTTAACACCCTTTATGATGCATGCTAAGTAATCCATTTAAAAAAATTTAGAAGTTGAATGTGCATGATTTTTCTTAAGTAGAAAAGGTTTTCCTTATCCAAAATTTCACATACATACATGAAAGTAAGAAAGGCATAAGTGAGTACAATGCCATTGTTAACCATAGGTGTAAGGTACAAGACCCACTTAGGGCTACTGAAAGCCTCACAACCTTGGGGTTGTCCAGACTAATATATCACTTTCCTTAAATACAAACATGCATATAAAAGAAATGAAATGAAAAAAGGAATATGTAAAAGTTGTTTGATAGATTTGTTTTGTTTATGCAATTTATTCATGCAAGTGTAGGCAATCCTTCTTAGATGATAACATAGGGGTAAATAGGGTATATAATTAAGTAAGTGTTGGGTTCTTTTCAAATGAACTCTACATCTTACCAACTCCTATTCAAAACTATGCTAACATAAGAAAGAAAGAAAGGCTATAGTAAACATGACTTTATAATCTATCACATGGAAGCTTATAATTAAAACATAAGTAACATACTTTCAGATTTGGTATTTAATTTATAAGTTTTGAAAATAATTTAAATTTATTAGTGATAATAGCCAATTATATTTTACTTTAGCCAACACATGCACATTTGACATAAAGTAAACAATTTCATTTTTAAAATATGAAATATGAAATTATGAATGCATGAATCACATGACATACAACTTAACATGTTGGGAAAGAGCCAAAGCAATGAAAGCATATAAACAAACTTACTTTACTTAAATCCTAAAGACATTCTTAAGGAATAAGAAAATTTAGAATAAATCAAAGTGAATTTCAAAATAATTTTTGTTTAGTTTGATTTTATTTTGAAAAAGGTGAGATGAGTTTGCTGTTCATAATCCATTCCCACATATATTTTGTATTTTTGTTTAATTTTCAGATAATTAAATCCATTTTTAAGCATTGATTAGGTTAAGGTATGAATTAAGTGGCTTAATTAACCCTTACCTACACCACCTTAGAAAAATTAACTAAGAAATTATGAGCCAATGAGATGACATAAAACCCTCAAGGTATTTAAATTTGCAATACACCATTTAATGAAAAGGCCTAATGCAATTTGGCTCACAATTAAAAGTTAATTAAGCTAAGAGGTTTAGCTTAAGTACTTTTAAAACACCCCTTCATACTTATGAAAGGGGTTTTAATTTCTTTAATTGAACTTAGGTTATTAAACACCTAAGCATCTAGCCAAGATATATTAATTAAGTTCTAGAACTTTTTAGAATTTTTGAAAATTGATTAAGGGGATAATTAATGAATTAAACCCTTAATTAAGAGAAGATTAAAGAGAGAAGAGGGGGTTTAGGGAATAGCTTAGGGGAAATGAAACTCTTCTTATTGGATTTAACCTTAATCAACCCTAATTAGAGGGTAAAACCATTAATCACACCTTAATTACTCTTAATTATATGAAAGGGGTAATTAAGCAATGAAATAGCAATTTCCCTAATTGAGCCCTCAATAAATCTCAAGAAAATTAGGGGAGGTAGAGGTCATCCCTTAAAATGGACCGTAGAAATTTGAGATTAATTGATGACCTAATTAAAGGATAATTAGCAAATTAATATTCCCAAAGAAACTCAAATTCAAAGAAAAGGGTAATTCAAAATCGATTGAAAGCATTTTTAAAATATTCTAGATGAAATAATCTTTCCATAGCATTTTTCCTTTTATTTTTTTGATTTTTCTATGAAGAGTTATGAAATTTTGAAGTTCCAAGGATTAATTAGGTAATTAACTAATCCCTAATTAATACTAGCTCATGACGCAACACGTGGTCGTGGCGGTCAGTGTGGTTTACATGCGTCACTCCGTGAGGGTGTGACTTAAACGTCACATCCCAAATGGCAGTGACGGTGCACACACTAATATCCTCGGCCATCTAATCAAAGATCGGACGACTAAGGATTCACCCACAATTTTAAATGGGGAAATGAATTCTAAAATGTGCTAAATAATCTCAGCCATCCATCTAAAATGTGCGGATCGGTGGCTGAGATGAGCGAAGTTCTTCCCTGAGGATCAATGGGAATCGTCCATGATTTAAGGGGAGATCCGAGCCCGATCTAGCATGGAATCATACAAAAATCAACCCACACCATCTAAGCATAATTACTAACCTATCCAATGATTGATTTCTCATGCCATGAATATTTCTTTCACAAAGGACCAACACCTATCAAGCTAAGTGGTCAAAAAATTACATACTTCACCGGAGGTGAACATCAGCGCTCGAGCTCGATGAGATAGCTTCGTCTGGTGGAGATGAAGCCCTGTTGAAATTCCTAGGCCTTGAGATTGAGTGGATCAATGGATGGACCAACACCACTTCCCTTGGGCTTCAGCTTTGGTTGAATTGATCCTCTCCTTACTATGGGAACTCCAATGTGAGCTTGAGCTTCATTGGTCCCAAGGAGTGTAAGGAATTGGATTAAGATCAAGTATAGAGGAAGTTGGCTAATGGATTAAGCTCCCTTATTTTGCACTATATAAAATTGAGAAATAGGGAATTCAAATCCTATCTAAGAATCTTGGGAATGCTCTGAGGTGGTTTCTAAGGGTTCCTAAGCTTCAATCGATGGAGTGTATAATGAAATTTCATTGAATTAGGCAGAGTATATCTCACCCTATGGCAATCGGATGGTTGAACCATTCCTTGCCATTGTGATCCAATTGACCAAATTAGGGAGGTTATTTTGATGGTTTTGAGTGTGCACATGGTCGGTTTGATCCCTTGAGTGGATTGCCAACTTCCCATGTGCTGAAATTGAGCTTAGGAGAGAATTTGAAAACTCAATTTTAAGCTATGTGGTCAGGTTTGGTCTATGGGTCAAATGGATTGATCCAAACCCATTTTGTTGGGTGCACCACTCACCTCTAAGTCTCCTTGAGCTTTTAGGAAAGCCTCAAGTGATTGTGAAGAGGGTATGACCAAAATACCCATGGGCTAGGCCAAAATTTGTTCTATGGCCTAGGGGTAGAAGAGTCATTTTGCTATTTTTTCAATTTGGGTATGTTTGGTATGTTGAGAAAATAAGTTTGGCCAAGTTTCATTGGATTTGGAATCCATTTGATAGGTTTTGGCTCATGTTGACCCATTTAGGTCAAAATGGGTCAACTTGGGTCAAGTTGACCAATAAGTCAAATTGGGTCAAACCAAGTGTTGGGTCATGTTCATATGACCATTTGAACTATTTTGGTGGTTTTGGTTTGATTCAATTTGATATATATTTGGTTTTGGCTCATATGACTTCATTTAGGTCAAATAGGTCAAGTTGACCTATTTGACCCATTTGACCTATTTGGGGTAGGTCAAGGGTAGGTTTAGATTTGGTTAGTCATATGGAGTGGATTGGTATCTTTGTTTCCAATCAATTTGGGTTAAGTTCAATTTTGGCTCAACATGACCCCTTTAGGTCATCTTGGGTCTAAGGTAAATTGGGCTAGGTTAGTTCTAGTTGACCAATTGAGGCTTTGGTTAAGTTCCACAAATGATTTGGGATGGACTTGACCCATAAGGTTCAATCAATTTGGCTTAGATCAAGTTTTGACCCATTTTGACTTTTTAGGTCAAATTGGGTCAACTTGGGTCAAGTGACCAATTGGGCTAGGTTAGGCTCAAATGTTGGCTTGGTCAAGTTCAAACATAAGCCATGAGTGAACTTAGATCAATGGTTTCAATCAATTTGGCCTATGGTGGAATTTGGCTATGTAAGGTTTCATTTTTGGTTAAGTGTTGACTTGGTCAACCTTTAGGTTTGACTTGGTTTGACCCAATTTGATTGATTGATCATCCCATGATGATTATTGATCATGATGAGAGACAAATGTGAGTTTGGTTCAATCCAATTTGGTTAGGATCAAAAGTTGGCTCATAAGGGTACTTTAGGTCACTTTGGTCAAGTGAGCCTAAGTGGGTCAAATGGCTTGGTTGAAGCTTGATTTGAAGTTGGTTGATCTTGTATATGGACTCATGATTGAAATATAAATCTATTTATAAGTGGTTTGAAGTCAAATGGGTTTCGATCCATTTGAAAATTTGATATTCAAAGGAAGAATATGACGATGTTTTGGGTTTTTATTTTTGATTTGGGTTTTGATTGTTTGATTGAAGTTTGGATTCATATATGAGTTCATGATTATAAGTTTGATTGAACCATGAGAGAAAATCAAGAGTTTGGCTTGATTTGAAAGTGATTTGGCTAAGTTCAAGATTTTGGCTTGAAAGGCTTAGATTGGATTTTGAGTGGATTTGAGTTTGACTTTTTGAAATAGATTTTGATTGTTTGAATTTATATTTTATTTATATATGTGAATATAAATGAGAATATAAATAGATCATGAGAAAATTTCAAGGATTTGAAGTGGTTTAATCATGATTTAGGTTAAATCCATTAAAGGGAATTTAAAGGATTTAAGGGAATTTTTAATTTGAAATTTAATTTTTGAGTTGGATTTGATTGATTAATATTTATACTTCATTTATATATGAGAATATAAATGAGAAAACAAATAATTTTTGAGAAAATCCCATGAGTTTGAAATGGTTTGATCAAACTTTAGGTTAAATCATTAAAGGGAATTTAAAGGATTTAAGGGAATTTTAAATTGAAATTTAATTTTTGGATTGGATTGGATTGATTTATATTTATATTTCATTTATATATGAGAATATAAATGAGAATACAAATATGTTTTGAGAAAATCCCATAACTTTGAAATGGTTTGATCCTGATTTAGGTTAGATTTTGGCTAAATCCTTTAATGGAAAATGAAAGGAACTTAAGAAAATTTCTTGAATTGATTTTGAATTTTGAATTTTGAATTTGATTTGATGGGTTTGAATTTATATTTCATTTATATATATGAATATAATGAGAATATAAATGGATCATGAGAAAATTTCAAAGGTTTGAATTGGCTTGAATCAAGATTTTGGTTAAGTCCTTAAGGGAAGATTAAAGACTTAGGAATTTTTGATGGATTTTGATCATGGGTTTCAATCAAAAGTTTCAATCATGGATTTCAAATATGGATTTGATTTAGATGGAGTTGATTTGATTTGGAGAAAATCAATTAAGATTGATTTGGAGTTTGACTTGAAAGAAGGAAAGGTGAGGAATTGTGCAAGCCAAGGGTTGGCAAATTTCTTAACACCCCTAAGGCATGACCTAGTCCTATAGTTAACCCTTCTAAGTCTCTAGGCTAGGTTGAGTGTCCACCTAATCACTAGATGTGTTTTAAGATGAAGGAAATCTTAAATTCTAAGAGGAATCCTATGTCTAAGATGGAGGTGTTGAGAGCTCATTCTAAAAATGAGGTCAATAGGTACATAGTAGAAATCAAGTAAAGTAAGAGGGGTGAGGGATTTGATGCCCTCATTCACCGATACAAGATGTCTACTAGAAGAAGAAGAGCTAGTTGAAGTAGAGGTTGTTGTTGATGTAGTACCTACAATAGTGGACTAGAGGTCGGACTCGATTGGTGGTTGCGCCACTTGGCTATCATGCAAGCACAGTGTTGTTTTGAACTCCCCTTTCCCGAGTTAACTTGCAAACCTTCCTTGATGTTGGAGGTTTAAGCTAGCTCAAGCACATGCAAGGAAAGTTTCTTGATTTTTGAGATAATTTTCTTAGAGGTTTTGGATAAGGAGATATCCCAACCTTCTTTGATTTTGGCAGGATCATAAGTATCCCAAAGGATTGCCCTAATGGAACTGGATGGTTGTTCCATAAGGTATTCCTTTGGGATGACTATAGCACCGATCTTGAAGCTATGTTCAAGCTAGTCCTTAAATGTGAAGCAATCTTCAAAAACATGACCTACCATATGGTGGTAGGGGCAAAAGTTAGGATCATTGCTTTTGCCCACTTCCTCCTATCTCCTAGATTCAGGTAGCTAAAAATCAGGCTTCTTTAAGAGATTCTTAAAGATCTTCCTGATTACCTCCCTCTTAAATGAGTAAGGCTTGCTAAGTTTATCCAAAAGAGTAGGTGGACCATAGCTACCTGGCAGCGGGTATGTGTACCACTGATGTTGATGATGTGGTTGAGGAGGAGGAGGTGCAAGCTGTGGAGGCTACTGTGGTGGCTGGTAGGGTTGCCTGGTAGAGGGAGGCGAAAAGTGATGAGCACAAGGTCTTTCAAGCTCTCTCGATCTTTGTTTCCCGCTATCATCCCAAGGCTTCTTCTCATATACCTTTTGTGGCTTTGGCTTTGTTGGTAGATCTAGAGAAGGCAATTGTTTGGCTTCTCCTTGCAAACTAGCCGCCTTGTTGATTAATTTCTCAAAAGTTTTGATGGTGAAACCTTTGAGCATGAAGGCGACTGGGCCATGGATATTCTTAAGTAGAATCTCGATGACATGTTGTTCATACAGCTGATGTTTATATTTTATAATCAAATTATGCCATCTGAGAATGTAATCAATGAGGGACTCACAAGGATTTTATTGAGCCACAACGAGATCACCTACAGTCACCCTTTGTTGAGCTCCAACAAAACTCTTGATGAAGAGTTACTCCAACTTAGTAAAAGTCTTCATTGAACTATTGGGAAGTTCAACATACCAGTCAAATGCTATACCCTCTAAGCTAGTGATGAAGAGACGGAAGAGTAAAGTGTCACTACCACCAGCATTGCAACAACTAGCTCTGAAATGCGTAATGTGCTGCTTCGGGTTCCCACTGCCATCAAAACTCTTGAAAGAAGGTGGTACTAAACCCTTAGGATATTGAATTACATCAAATTCCTCTGAGTAGGGTCAACCCTTTGAAACTGATGATCCTCCTTAGGCTTGAGCCAACGCTTCTCTTACTTGCTGCTCAACCCATGCTCTTGATGTCCTTTTCTTGTATGGAGGTACTATCCACTACATTTTTATACATGCTAGTGCTACCTTGCTCTACTGGAGGTAAAGTCTTGGCTGGATCCAAGACATGCACCAATTCTGGCTGATTGGTCTTAGCTATAGTAGGATGAACTGCCGGGGCTTGGTTTTAAAGTGCTAAGACAGCTGCTAGCAGATCTTCGAGCCTCTTCTCTATCCTATCTATTTTTTCATCCTTCTACTTTATCTGTTGAAGTAGGTGTTAGGTCGAGTAGGTTGTGTCATCCTGATTGGCCTCAACACCTTCCATAGTCTGCTACTCTTTAAGGAGGGATCCCCTGATGTCTACCATGCAAACTCCTGCTGAATCTCCCAATAAATCATCTTCATTGGGATCAAAGTTAATCTTCTCATCAGACCAGTCATATCCTAGGATCTCTTTCTTCGCCATGAGATAATGGGCTGCTATATAATCTAGAGAGCGATCCATCTGAACTGGCACAAATGACTTTGGCTGACTGGTGGTGGGATCACTATCATGTACTGTGAGGCACCAGACCTCCCCTGCTACTAGAGAGTTAACCCTGTGGGTGCTATACCCGTTGGAAAAAATACGCTCCTGACTGTCACTGAATCTATATGGGGTGACACTCCTAGGAGAATTTATCATCATAGGTGCAACTGAGCTGTCACCTTCTCCCTCGACAACTGCTATCTCCATCATATGTGATGGTGGCGGTGGTGACGGGATGACTACGATACTTTGGTGTTGCCATTCCTTCCTCACCCTGACTAGGGCGGAAGGTTGAGCAGGGGAGCTCGACCTTGCCATAGTAGGCGGTGTAGATGGAACAGGATCCATTGGCCATAGTCGGATCACGAGTGGGGTCCTCTTCTCCCCAGATGCGGCCTTCATTGCCTTTGGTAGAACTGGAGATGCTGGAACATGGATCAGAGATGGTGGACAAGGGGTAGAACAGTGTGGTGGACACACTACCAACTCTTTATGAATAGGAGCTCCTCTCTTGTGATGGGTATTCCCCAGTAGAATAAAATGTGATGATCGACATGGGTAGCATCGTGAAAAATTAATGCAGAGGCGACTTCTAGTTGAACCTCTGCCTCTCCCGACTGGTAATGTGAACTAAAGTATGGGCCTCCCTGGCCCTCTCTTGTCTAATATGCTTCCCCACATTATGGGGGATAACATATCTCAAATCAAACTAAGCCCAGACTTTGATCGTCTGTAGGCTCCACCAACCTGGCGAAGAACTATCCTCAGGCTGGGGTACGACCTCTTCCTCTTAGTAATAAGTGCCTGGAAATGCACTGCTGGTGGATGCGAAGTAGAAATCCTCCTGACATCCTCTCTATCAGAACCAGAAAGGGGGTGAAACCTATTCTCCGTAATGATGGAAGACACTACCCTAGGTAACTCCTCCACGGTAGACTGAGTAACTGCCTCCAACTCTCTCATGATGCGAGTGTGATACCGCTTAATCATGCAGTTCTTATTTCTTCTTTGGGTCATGGTAGGGCGAGCATAGTAAGAGCTAGACCCAACCTCAAAAGTAAGGGAGACAATCCATGGGATCAAGGTGCGGGGTGAGTGAGCTTTTAGCTCGGGTAGCATGGGGAACAATCGTGTCTTAACATGACATTATCATTGATACCCTTACTGTGGAGCTACCACTGCCTTCCTCTGTAGTGAGGGAATATCCAAGTCAAATGGCATATCGATCTGGATGATCGGCTTATGCCCAGTCACTGTGCTCCTTCCAACAATCGTGAGGGGAGTACCCTCACAAGTAATCCTGGCCCCCTCGAAGCCTCGACCAAAGTGGATGAGGTGGGCATAATCAGATTGGGGAAGGTTGGCCTGATCTAGGGCCAAGTCCATCCCACGAGGAAATGAGAACACATACTTTTGCACTGCTATTGAATTATGGTGGAAAATTTTTATATTCTTGCCATCATCTATCCTCATTTTTAGGAAAGAAGATAAATGAAAATAAAAAAAATAACGCCTTGGTTGGACACCATGTAGATCTATAGATGTACTTATTAGGATGATTAGGTACAACATTGAGGAGAGGTGTACTATCTCGAAGGATAGAAATCACCACCCTATAATGGACCTAATCACCAAAATAAGGACTCCTAAGGACATTGGGTCTTTGAGGTGTGCCAGAGATTCTTCCCCTACTTTACATGGAAAAGTAAATTAGGATTTATTTTAAACCAAGTTCATTAAGTTTCCTACAGGGGCAAGCCCCCATAGTTAATTACATGCTAAGAAATAGGGATTTCTTAAGAAAACTCTTGATTAAGGTAAATGATAATTGTCTCTAAATATTTCAATAGGGTAGGACTATCAATCGATTAGCTCAATTTTGAAGATCAAATGGGATTGATCAAAGAGAGAGTTATTATTGAAGCTAAATGAAGATAAATAGGAGATGTTCCCGATGCTGGGAAACCTAGCGAGCATCTCAAACTATTCAATGATTGGGCTTTACATTTTTGAAATTAATTTAATTTGTTTGAGTTGAATTTCTCATTATAAATTTAAGGTTTATGATTCCACAACACAAGATTATATAAATGCTTAAGAGGTGAGGATTTATGCTTATGGCCCACAAAGGGGAGAAGCAACCTCAGAACCTAAATCTAGGGAGCTTTGGCAAGGGCCAAAAACACAACATAAATCTAAGGCAAAAATGAGTATTTTATTTGCCTCCATAAGAGAGGACAAACCACTTGACTATTTAGACTTACAATCACCTCGGGGTGGCTGCCAACTAACTCCTAGGATTTTAAATGCATGCACGCAAGTCATATGCTTTATGCAAGATAGCTCGGTTATTATTTATTTAGAAAGAGACTAAGTCTTTAAACTCACTCCCTTAGAGACTAGATCATGTACGGGCATGAGTAATGATCTAAATCTAATGCAATTCATATTATATTTTATTTTCAATTTTGGACAATCATTTTGATTCAGGCTAATAGGATTCTTATGCCTAATGCATGAGAAATAAGATTATTGGCCAAAATTAGCGAGAAGGGAGGAGGTGTGTTTCCACCATGGCTCTCACAGGTCAAGCCAAGTTTCTCTGGCAAAGGTGGAAGCCCTCCAATGAAGAGTGAAGCAAGATGCATTTATGCATGATGTTATAAAAGAAATACTCATCCAGCTAAGGGGTTGCTAATTCTTTTATCTTGATTTTAAGCCTAAGCTTTAGGTGAGATTATGAGTTCTTTATTTTAATTTTGAATTGTTAAATTTGGTAGAAGATTTATTTTTCTCTAAGAGCCTAATCCACATCTAGGCCACACATCAAGCAAAGAAGAAACTAGGAAAAGGATGCCATCTTAATGCACAAGCTAAAAAAATATCACACATTTTATAAAGCTAACACAAAAGGATAAAAGTCCATTTGTGGTCGGACACCACCGCACAAACCCAAAAATAAATTGGGTAGCCAAGCTCTACCCTTATACAACCCAAATTATAAATGAATTAAGTATAATTAAGCAAGGAATTCATTATTATGGTGGTCTTCAAGCTTCATTTCTTCATTCTTCTTTTCTTCTTTCTTGTTTGGTTCCATCTTTAGGATGGTTGGAAGGTGGTTACTCCAAAGGCTTCACATGGTACATAAGATGAGATCTTATGACCAATGCTCATCCTAATCCCCATAACAATCATTCCAAAATCTTAATTGCAAAAGTTACATGAAAAGGGAGAAATGGAAATCTAACTAACACCTGCAAAACATAGATTAGCTAAAATAAATCATATAAATCCCAAGCATGTATATTAGAGTTAATACCCCACACATGGGTGACTAAGTCTACCTGACCTATTGGATTATACTTAGGGGTATAAGCACCTGCATAACAAAAAGCATTTATATTTTTATTTATTACAGCGCCCCTTAAGCACAATCCAAGAGAATAAAGCTAAGATCGCCTACCATTCCCTACACATACACCCTAACATCCGGTCTAAAAGATTACATGATAAAACAAAAGCAAACATCAAACCATGCACCGTCCTAACCTAAAGTTAGAAGTGGTGACTTAGCTTAATGCGTGTGCTTTTAAGGTTTGTGTGGTATGCTTAGCTATGGCTTTAAGTTAGAATTTCTAAGAGTGAAGAATGTTAAACTTAGAGGAGGGTTTCATTTAAGTGGTTTTGTTATTTTGGGTTGATTTTATTTTATGTTTTTATGAGGTTCAAGTGAATCCTACAATTAATTACTAAGTTGTAAAGAGAGGGAAAGAGAAGAGAACTTCTCTTTCCTTCCCTAACCTAAGTAATTTCTAAAGTGGATTCATGTTTTAGTTTTGTTTAGTGAATATTTTATTATGTGTTCTAATTAATCCTAAGGTTAGATGAACTTTAAACAAACTTATTCAAAAATAAAGGTATTTTAAGGTTAAATAAAGTGAGTTAAGATCAGAAAACACACATCACTTTAGTTCTTCCCTAACATGCATGACATGCATATGAATGAATCCTAATCATATCTATACATACCAAATGAGAATATTTATCACACTTTATGATGCATGCTAAGTGAATTACTTAAGAAGATTTGAATGTTTATGATGCATGATTTTCATTAAGTAGAAAAGGGGTTTCTTATCCAATTTTCACATGGACATATGAATGTATGAAAGACATAAGTGAGTATGTTGCCATTGTTAGCACCATGGGTGTAAGGTACAAGATCTACTTGGGTCTACTTAAGGTCTTGCAACCCCGGGATTGTCCAGACTAATATACCACTTTCCTTAAATACAAGCATGTTTACAAAACAAATGAATGGAAAAGAAAGATGCAAAAGTTTGTATTTATTTTATTTTGGTTTGTTTATGTAATTTATATATGTAAATGTAGGTGTCCTTCTTAAGTAATGGCACAGGAATGCATAGGAAATGGAATTAGGCAAGTATTGTGTTCTTTCAAATGAACTATACACTTTGCCAAATCATATTCAAAACTATGCCAAAAGAGAGGAGAAGGAAAACTACACTAAGAAAATCCTTATATTTTACTCACATGCAAGCTTATAAGTAAGATATAAGCAACACACTTTCAGTTTTGATAATTGATTCATATATTTGAAAAAATAATTTGGATTTAATAGTGATAATAGCCACTCATACTCTTACTTTTAGCCAAAACATACAATTTGACATAAAGGAAACATTTTGATTTTTTGAATTTGATTTTTGAAAAGCATGAATGTATGAAATCATATGACACACATATTTAGCATGTTGGGAAAAGAACTAATGTAATGAAAGCATGTAAACACATTCACCTTAATTTATTCCTAATGACAATATTATGAAATAAGAAAGCTTAAAGCAAATCAAATTATTTTTTTTTTGTGATTTTTTTGTTTGATTTTGACTTTGATTTAATTTAGAAAATGTGAGGTGAGTTTACTATTCCTAAACCCATTTCCACATGTGTTTGATATTTTTGTTCAATTTTTAGGTGATTAGATTCATTTTATATTTTTATTAGGTTAAGGTATGAATTAAGCATGTTAATTACCTTTTGCCTACACCACCTTAGCATAGTTAATCAAATAATTATGAGCCAATGAGATGACATAAACCACATAAGGAATTTAAATCAGTAATGCACCTAGGAAGAAAAGGGCCTAATACAATTTGGCTCATGATTAATGATTAATTAAACTAAGGGTTTAACTTAAGTAATTTCAAAACACCCCTCACACAAATGAGTTGAATTTTGATTTCCTTAATTGTACTTAGGCTCTTGAACACCTAAGCATTTACCCAAGAAGAATTAATTGAGTTATAGAAAGTTTTAGAATTTTATGAAATTAATTAAGGGGATGATTAGTGAAGTAACCCTTAATTAATGATGAATTAAGGAAGAAAAGAGGGTTTAGGGAATATCTCAAGAAAAGTATCCCAAAATTATTCTCTAAACCTCATATTTACTTAATCAAAACTTAATTGACTCAATCAGAGGGTTAAACCACTAATTATGCTCTTAATTAAGCTTAATTACATTAAGGGAGTGATTAAAAAATGACTAGCAATTCCCCTAATTAAACTACCAATAAATCCCAATAAAATTAGGGGAGATAGAAGTCATCCCTCTAATTACACCCAAGAAATTTGAAATTAATCAGTGGATTAATTAGAGAGTAATTAACAAATTAACATTCCCAATAAAACCTAAATTCAAAGAAAAGAACTATTTAAAATCAATCAAAATCAATTTTAGAATATTCTATGTTCAATTATCTTTCCAATGCAATTTATTTCATATTTTTTTTATTTTTCTATGTTGAGATATGAATTTTAGAAGTTTAGGTGATTAATTAAGAATTAAATAATCCCTAATCATATTAAATATGCCATGCATAATTGCGATGTGACATGTACTTTACCGCGTAGCGATTGAGTATTTAACCATATCATCATTGGCGGCGGTACTATCTTTCTCGTCGGTATGCGATCAAGGATCGGGGATTGAGATTAAAGTCCGCGGATGCGAGGAGAAAATAAAGATATTACACATTTTAATCTCTGCCATCAATCCAAAACCTACAGATGTTCAGCTAGAGATCCATCCTTGTGATTTCCTGTGGGAAAGGGGATCCGTCCATCTTCTAGGCCATGATTCAAGCTCAATTGAGCTCAGATTGGGCTAGAATTTGGCCCACATCTTCATCATGCATTCTAGATTACATCTGACGACCAAAATCATATGCCATGAAAATTTCTTTCACAAAGCTCCAAACCATATTGAATTTAAGCTCGAAAAATGGCTAACCTCACCGGTGCTCGATTCCCTTGAAGAAGCTTCGTCTGGTTGAGATGAAGCTTTGTTGAAAGTTTGAGCTCTGGAGGTTGAGTGGATGCTTCTATGGAACCCACACCCCCCTCCTTTTCTTGGCTTTGGTCTAGGGGACCCTTCTTTTGCCTTTGGAGCTTGGGAAAGAACTTAGGTGAGCTCGACTTGGTCCTCTGATGATGCTTGAAGAAGGAATTGAGTTGGTTTGATGTGTAGAGCAAGTTGGAATTTCAGTCAAGCTCTCTATTTTCAAGTGATGAAAATTGAGAATGGAGATTTCAAATCCTCTCTAAGAAGCTTGGGAAGACTCTCTGAAGCTTGTTCTGAGTTCCTATTCTTCAATCGATAGAGGGGAAGTGAAAATTCAAATGAATTAAGGGGTGTATATCTCCCCCTTTGGAAATCAGATGACCTAGCTTCTCTTTGCCGTTTTGATCCAATTTCCCACAAAGAGTGGGTTTGTTAGGCTTTTAGGAGTGTCCTTGAGTTCAGTTTTGGCCAAGGAGTGGAATTGTGAACTCCCCATGTGCTTCAATTGAGTGGGAGAAGGTTTGCCATGTGTCCATTTCCATGCACATGGTTAGTTTGGCCATTGGGTCAGGTTGGGCTGACCAAAACCCATTGGGTTAGGTGCACTACACTCCCTAGTGCTCACTTGATCCACTAAGGGAGTGCCAAGTGGGTATGAAGAGGATTTGACCAAATTCTAAGTATAATTGGCCAAAATTTACCCTATGGCCTAGGGATAAAATGGTCATTTAGATAATTTTTGAATTTGGGTATGTTTGGTATGCTGAGAAAATAGGTTTGGCCAAGTTTCATTGAATTTGGAGTTGGTTTTATGTGATTTGGCTCATGTTGACCCATATAGGTCAAAATGGGTCAACTTGGGTCAAGTTGACCAAATGGTCAAATTGGGTCAAACCAAGGGTTGGGTCAAGTTCATATGACCATTTGAAATGTTTTGGTGGCTATGGTTTGATTCAATTTGGTTTAGATTTGAATTTGGTTCAATGTAGTTCATTTAGGTCAAATGGGTCAAGTTGACCAATTTGACTCATTTGACCTACTTGAGCTAGGTCATGGGTAGGTTTAGGTTTGGTTGGTTATATGAAAGGGATTGGTATCTTTGTTTCCAATCAATTTTGGTTAAGTTTGAATTTGGCTAAATTTGACCTTTTGGGTCAAGTTGGGTTCAATGTCAATTGGGCTAGGTTAGGTCTAGTTGGCGAATTGATGCTTTGGTCAAGTTCAATAAGTGATTTGGAATGAACTTGATCCATTGGTTTCAATCAATTTGGTTTAGAACAAGTTTTGACACATTTTGACTTTTTAGGTCAAGTTAGGTCAACTTGGGTCAAGTGGCCAATTGGGCTAGGTTAGGCTCAAATGTTGACTTGGTCAAGTTCAAACATTGATCATGAATGAACTTAGATCATTGGTTTCAATCAATTTGGCCTATGATGAATTTTGGCTATGTTGGGTTTTATTTTGGCTAAGTTTTGACTTGGTCAACCCTTAGGTTTGACTTGGTTTGACCCAATTTGATTGATTGATCATTGTTGATCGTGATGAGAGGCATTGATGGGCTTAGTTCAATCTAATTTGGTTAGGATTAGAATTTGGATCATAAGGGTACTTAAGGTCACTTTGGGTTAAGTGAGCCTAAGTGGGTCAATGGCTTGGTCAAAGCTTGATTTGAGTTTGATTGAACTCACATATGGACTTATGATTGAAATATAAATCCATTTGTAAGTGGTTTGAAGTCAAATGAGTTTTGATTTGTTTGATAATTTCAAGTTCAAAGGGTGAACATGAGTTGGATTTTAGCTTGATTTTTGAATTGAGTTTTGATTAAGTGACTGAAGTTTGTATTTATATTTGGATTCATGATTGAAAGATTGATTGAATCATGAAGAAAAATTAAGAGTTTGGCTTGATTTGAAATTGATTTAGCTAAATTCAAGATTTTGACTTGAAAGGCTTAGGTTGGATTTTGAATGAGTTTGAGTTTGATTCTTGGAATTAGTTTTGGTTGTTTGAATTTATATTTCATTTATATATGTGAATATAAATGAGAATATCAATGGGTTATGAGAAAATTTCAAGAATTTGAAGTGATTTGGAGTTGATTTGAGCTAAGTCCTTAAGAGGGAATTACAAGACTTAGGAAATATTTATAATTTTGGATTTAGTTTGATTGATTTGAGTTTATATTTCATTTATATATGTGAATATATATGAGAATATAAATGAGTTGTGAGAAATTTTCATGAATTTGAATTGATTTGAAGATGATTTAGGCTAAATCCTTAAGAGGGAATTAAAGATTTAGTAAATATTTTGGAATTTGGAATTTCAAGTTAGAATTTGATTTGATTGATTTGAATTTATATTTCATTTATATATGTGAATATAAATGAGAATATAAATGAGTTATAAGAAATTTTCATGAATTTGAATCGATTTAGATTTGATTTAGGCTAAGTCCATAAGAAGGGAACGAAAGGACTTAGAAAAGATTTTTGAACTTGGAATTTCAATCATAGGTTTCAGTCATGGGTTTGAATCATGGATTTCAATCATATGGTATTGATTTGAGTTTGGAGAAAATCGATTAAGATGGAATTGATTTAGGTTTGATGTTGATTTGATTTGGAGTTTGACTTGAAGGAAGGTAGTGAGGAATGGTTCAAGCTAAGTGTAGGCAAATTTTCCTAACACACCTAAGGCATGACCTATTCCTATAGCTGACCCTTCTATGTCTCTAGGGCTAGGTTGAGTGTCCACCTAATCACTAGATGTGTCTTAAGACTAAGGAACTCTTAGTGTCTAAGAGAAGTCCTTTGTCTAAGAGGGAGGGGTTGAGAGCTCATCCTAAAAATGAGGTTAACAAAAGGCGCCCAATAGGTGTGGTGTGGCTAAAAAGGAACACCACACATATTGGTGTTGACCGAAATGATCAACAACACCAAAAGATCATAAGCACTGACAGAAATAATCTACCCCTAACCCAAGGTGTAGAAGGAATCCGGAGCTTAGTGCAATGTGGCTCTACCTATGTCCACGATATAAGAGAGAAGGAGGAATCCACTAAGGGATATAGTAGGTGAACCTTCCACTAGGGAAGCAGGTTCAAGTCATCCACAAGGGGATGAGAAATTTGATTTGAGTCTCACTAGGGAGAAAAAGATTTGTTTGAGTTTCGTTGGGGAAGAGGGTTAAATTTATTTTAATTTGTTGTTTGTTTAATTTGTGTTTATTTTGACTCCACAGGGGATAGAAAAGTGAACTCTCCACTAGGGAGGAAAGTTCAAGTCATCCACAAGGGAGGGGTTGTGAAATCCATTGAGTTATTAGAATTCTAGATCTGCTGCGGGACTAGAAAGATTTGCTTCTCACTGAGGAGAAGCAAAAGATTTGATTTAGATTAATTGATTATTTTATTTCTTTGTTTCAAATTTTTAGATTTTGGATTTTGAGATGGGTCCTGTTGTTTCATTGAGTAAGAGCCACAGAGGTCTAGTCATAACTCAGATTTACCAATCAAAAGGGGTAGTCTACTAAACACATAGTAGGACTTGCCAACCAAAAGAATGCCTTTCAGTATACAACAGCTGTACTAGGAAGAAAGCATAGTAGACTTACATCCTCCGAAGTAGGGATCAGTTGCTAGGGTAATCTATTGGCAAGGAAACAGATTGAATCCGACCTAAGGCTGACTATTGAGAAAATGCCGCTAGGGGACTTAAATCAGCTCAAAGATAGTCTAAGGTAAATTTCATTTTTAGATTTTGTTTTTGGAATGATATATTTTTTATGGATCTTGTTGGTTTACGATGGATCACACTGAGTAGGGGCCATGGAGGCCTAGACCTAACTCAGATTCACAAATCCAAAGGGAGTAGTCTACCAACCATAAGGTAGGACTATCTAACCAAAGGGTGCCTTTCGTTTTGTAATGGTCAAGTCTTAAGAAGAAAGCATAGGGACTCACATCTTCTAGAAATAAGGAACCACTAGGGAGATCAGCTGCTTTGGAAAATAAATCAAACCTGAGCTAGGGCTGACTATTGAGTGAATGCCATTGGGGGACTTAAATCAACTCAAGGATAGTGAAAGATTAATTTCATTTTTTTATTTTGATGGATTCTGTTGATTTGTGATGGATCAAACTGAGAAGGAGCTCATATCTGCCTAGACCTATCTCAGATTTACTGAACTAAAGGGAGTTACTTCCCGGCCGATGGGAGAACTATCTGACCAAAGGAGTGCCTTTCGATTTGCACTGATCAATTTAAGGGAAGAAAGCTCAGGGACTCACATCTTCCACTACAAAATTTGAGTATGTTGAAAATGGATTCAAATATTTTTGGAGAGATGCTTCCATAGGTTCATATTTGAATTTTGATTTTTGATTCCGAGGACCCTTTATTTAATAAATTTGGGTATGTTAAAGTAAAGGGTCAATTGATTTTGTTTTGATTTGTGATTTTTTGGATTTACTTAGCAAATTTGGGTATGCTAAGTGGGGTGTTTGAAAATAATTTCTTCTTTCTCTTTGTTTGCTTTGTTTTGTGAATCATTTGTGATTTTGAAAAATGGAATCCTCATTTAGCAAATTTTGGTATGCTAAAATGAAGAATCCAAGTTTGTTTTATTTATTTATTTTTTGAATTTTTTTTGAAAATAGGACTCGTAGCAAATTTGAGTATGCTAAGAAAATCCTAATGTGTTTCTTTTGTCTTTTTAGAGATTTTGATTTTGAAAAATGGAGACTTCACTTTAGCAAATATGGTATGCTAAAATGAAGTTCCAATGTGTTTCTTATTTTATTTTGAAAAATGGGGACTTCACTTTAGCAAATGTGGCATGCCAAAATGAAGTTCCAATGTGTTTTGAATTTTGTGAAATTGACATTGACTTAACAAATTTGAGTATGCTAAATGAAATTCCAAAAATATTTTTTAAATTTTGTTTTGAATTTTATTTTTGAAAAATAGAGATTTCACTTTAGCAAATGTGGTATGCTAGAATGAAGTCCCAATGTGTTTTTTGAAATTTGTGAAATGGAGATTTCACTTGGAAAATTTGAGTATGCTAAATGAAATTCCAAAAAAGTGTTTCAAATTTTTGTGTTTTGCTTTAGCAAATGGGGTATGCTAGAATGAAGTTCCAATGTGTCTTGAAATTTTATGAAATGGAGATTTCACTTAGCAAATTTAAGTATGCTAAATAAAATTCCAAAAATGTGATACAGATTTTTGTGTTTTTGAAAAGGGAGACTTCACTTTAGCAAATGGGGTATGCCAAAATGAAGTTCCAAATGTGTTTTGAAATTTTTTGTGAAATGCAGATTTCACTTAGCAAATTTGAGTATGCTAAAATGAAGTTCCAATGTGTTTTGAAATTTTATGAAATGGAGATTTCACTTTGCAAATTTGAGTATGCTAAATGAAATTCCAAAAATGTGTTTCAAAATTTTTTTTATATATTTTTGAAAAGGGATACTTCACTTTAGCAATTGGGGTATGCCAAAATGAAGTTCCAAATGTATTTTGCAAATTTTTGTTTTTTGTTGATTTTGAAAAGAGAGATTTCCATTTAACAAATTTGGGTATGTAAAATAGAAATTAATTATTTTTCATTTTTTTAAAGATGTATTTTTGTATGTGATTATTGTTTTTTTTAAAGAGGAAATTCCAACTTAATCATATATGGAATATGTTAAGTGGCCTTTCAAAATAATGTCATTTTTATTTGGAAATGAAATCTTCATTCAATAAATTTAGGTATATTGAATGAAGATGTTCATATGTGCTTTTTGAAAGTTTATTTTTGATTGGAAATGAAAACTCCATTCAATAGATGTGGGTATATTGAATAGAGAGGTTTCATATGTGCTTTTGTAGAATTTATTTCTGATTTTGATTGGAAATGAACCTCCATTCAATAAATGTGGATATATTGAATGGAGAGATTTCATATTTGCTTTTTTTTAAAAGAGTGAGAATTCCAACTTAACACATGTGGAATGTGTTGAGTGAAAATTCAAAGTTGTGATTTTGCTTGAGGATGTAACATCCATCCAACACATTTGGATGTATTGAGTGGAAAGGCCCATCTTCAAATTTTGTGCTTTTTGAAAGTTTAGGATTGTTGGAATTATATATATATATATATATATATATATATATATATATATATATATATATATATATATATATATATATATATATATATATATATATATATATATATATAAATGAATATTCATCAAAATGAATTGAGTGAAGAAGTTCATTGTGCTTTTGGAAGTTATGATTATTGGTTTTATTTTTGAGATGTTTCTACATGTTACAATTATAAAAATTGTTAGATATAGTGCAAATATTTTATTAAGTGTATTTTGAAAGAGTGCTTTTGAAAAGCAAGACTTTTTTGAAAGATTTATTTTGTCTTTATTTTTGGAATGAACCTTTTCTTACCATAAAAATGATAAGGAGGAAGTCTTTGATCATTTTATTTTTATTAAATTTTTATTTTCACCCATTTGGGAACCCCACGGGGGTTTTAAGACCAACATAGGGTGAGGTCCTAAAACCTAAAGATGTTGACTAGCTTAACTTAAGGATGAAATAAGCTAAGTGCCAACAGAAAAAAATGGTAGTCTTGGATTCATACAAAAGTACAAACCCATTATCAAAACTTGGAGATAATGATCATTTACCAAAGATGGGGAGAGGAACCATCCCTAGTGGAGTCGCCAAAAAAATTTGTGGTGAAATATATCTTCGCCTTCTTCTATCCTTTTGAAGAGGATAAATGAAAACAAAAATATACGCCTTTATGGATGCCACGCAAATCCACAGATGTTCTTATTAGGGTGATCGAGTATGGCATTGAGGAAAGGTGTATTATCTCAAGAGATAGTCGTCACCACCCTACAATGGACCTCTTCACCTCAATAAGGACTACTAAGGACTACGGGTCTTCGAGATGTACCAGATATTCTTCCCGTACTTTATATAGAAAAGTAAAGCAGGGTTTTTTTTAAACTGGGTTCATTAAGTTCCCTATAGGAGCAAGCCTCTATAGTTAATTACATCCTAAGGAACGGGATTCCTTAAGAATACTGATTAAGGTAAATAATTATTGTCACCAAAGATTTTGAAAGGTAGGACTATCAATTAATTGGTTTATTTTTAGAAAGTCAAGTGGGTTGATCAAGAGGAGAGAGTTCTTATCGAAGCCAAATGAAAATAAGTAGGGGGTGCTTAAGATACTAGGAAGCCTAGTTAGCACCCCAAACTATCCTATGGTGGGATTTTACATTTTGAAAATTGAATTGATTTATTTGAGTTGAATTTTCATTAGAATGCTAGGGCTTATAATACCATGATACAAGGTCATGAAAATACCTAAGAGGTGAGGATTTATACTTGTAGCCCATAAAGGGAAGTAACAACCTCAGAACTTAAATCTAGGGAGCTTTGTCGAGGGCCAAAAAACAGGACCTAAATCTAAGGAGAAAATGGGTATTTGGTTTACGTCTATAAGAGAGGATAAACTACCTGACTATTGGACTTACAACCACTTGGGGGTGGCCGCCAACTAATTCCTATGATTTTAAAATATGTAGGCAAGTCAAATGCTTTTGCAAGATAGCTAAACTGTTGTTTATTTAGAAAGAGACTAAGTCCTTAAATACACTCCCTAAGAGACTAGATCATGTAGTGTATTCTTTAATGACTTAAATCTAATACAAATTTTATTACATTTTATTTTTATTTTCGACAATCAATTTGACACAGGCTTTAGGATTCATATGCCTAATGCATGAGAAATTAGATTATGGGCCAAATTCAGCAAGATAAGGAGGTGTGTTTCCATCATGGCTCTCACAAGTTAAGCCAAATTCTCTGGAAAAGGTGGAAGCCCTCTAATCAAGAGTGAAATAATATGCTTTTTATGCATGATGTTATAAAAGTAAGACAACATCGAGCTAAGGGGTTGCTAATTCTTTTATCTTATTTTATAACCTAAGCTTTAAACGAGGTTATGAGTTATTTATTTTTAATTTGAGTTGTTTAAATGGATAGAAAATTTATTTTCCTAAGAGCCTAATTATCATCCAGGCCATAAATCAAAGTAAGGAAGAAAGTAAGAAAAGATGCTATCTTAATGCACAAGTTAAACAAACATCAATCAATTTATAAAAC
>CM038228.1:96203074-96268945 GCA_021442155.1 Cymbidium sinense | reverse complement strand
AAGTCACCTTGATCCTCTCTTAAGGACTTATATATCATGTTCAAATCACTTCAAACTCATGAAATTTTCTCGTTACTCATTTATATTCTCATTTATATTCACATATATAACTGAAATATAAATTCAAACAACCAAAATCAACTCCAATAATCAAACTCAAATTCAACCAAAATCCAACCTAAGCCTTTCAAGTCAAATTCTTGAACTTAGCCAAATCAACTTTAAATCAAGCCAAAATCTTGATTTTTCTTCATGATTCAATCAATCCTTCAAGCATAAATCCAAATATAAATACAAACTTCAATTACTTAACCAAAACTCAATTCAAAAATCAAGCCAAAATTCATTTCATGTTCACCTTTTGAACTTGAAATTGTCAAATGAATCAAAACCCATTTGACTTCAAACCACTTGCAAATGGATTTATATTTCAATCATAAGTCCATATGTAAGTTCAATCAAACTCAATTCAAGCTTTGACCAAGCCATTTGACACACTTAGGTTCACTTGACCCAAAGTGACCTAAAGTACCCTTATGTGCCAAATTCTAATCTTAATCAAATTGGATTGAATCAAACTCACCTAAGCTTCTCATCATGAAATGATAAATCAAGCAAATTAGGTCAAACCAAGTTAAACCTAAGGGTTGACCAAGTCAACACTTAGCCAAAATGAACATATCCAAAATCTATCATAGGCCAAATTAATTGAAACCAATGATCTAAGTTCATTCATGATTAATATTTGAACTTGGCTAAGTCAACAATTGAGCATAACCTAGCCCAATTATCCACTTGACCCAAGTTGACCCAACTTGACCTAAAAAGTCAAAATGTGTCAAAACTTGATTTAAGCCAAATTGATTAAAACTAATGGGTCAAGTTCATTTTAAATCACTTGTTGAACTTGAACAAAGCCTCAATTTTCCAAGTAGACCTAACCTAGCCCAATTGGCCTTGAACTCAACTTGACCTAAATGGTCATATTGAGCTAAATTCAAACTTAACCAAAATTGATTGAAAACAAAGATACCAATCTGCTTCATATGACCAACCAAACCTAAACCTACCCACGACCTAGCTCAAATAGGTCAAATGGGTCAAATTGGTCAACTTGACCCATTTGACCTAAATGAAGTCATATGAACCAAATTCAAACCTAAACCAAATGAATCAAATCAAAGCCACCAAAATATTTCAAATGGTCATATGAACACCCAAATTTGACCCAATTTGACCACTTGGTCAACCCACTTAACCCATTTTGACTTAAATGAGTCAACATGAGCCAAATCACATCAAATCAACTCCAAATTCAATGAAACTTGGCCAAACCTTTTTCTCATTATATTAAACATACCCAAACTAAAATCAAGGTCAAATGACCATTTTAGGCAATAGGGTAAATTTTGCAATTCCATTTAGAATTTGGTCAAATCCTCTTCATACCCACTTGGCACTCTCCTAGTGGATCAAGTAAATATTAGGGAGAGTGGTGCACCCAACCCAATGGGTTTGGGTCAGCCAAACCTAGCCCAATGGTCAAACCGATCACTCCTCTTGAAATGGCCACATGGGAATCATGCTTCCACTTGTTTTGAGTACATGGGGAGTTCACCTTCCCACTCCTCTGGCCAAAATGAACTCAATGACTCATCTAACAACCTAACAAATTCACTAAATCAGGGCAATTGATCAAAATATCAAGGAGGCTTGTGACCATCCAATTGCCAAAAGGGGAGATATACTCCCCCTAATTTGATTTCATTAAAAGATTCCCTCATTCGATTGAAGCCTAAGAAGCCAGAGGAGCTTTTGCCAATGATCCCAAGCATCCTAGAGTGAAATTAAAATTCCATTTCTCAGTTTTCCTTAAGCAAAAATAGGGGAACTCCACTGAAATTCTGACTTTCTCTACACTCCAAACCAACTCAATTCCTTCTTCAAGCATCATCAGAGGACCAAGTCGAGCTCACCTAAACTCTTTCCCAAGCTCCAAAGGCAAAGGAAGGGTGCCCTAGACCAAAGTCGAGCTTAAGCCAAAGGAGAGTTGGTCCATAGAAGCATCCACTCAGTTTCAAGAGCTCAAACCTTCAACAAAGCTTTGTCTCAACCAGACGAAGCTTCTCCAAGGTTTGGTAATGTCAAGTGTATTTTAACTTTGATTTATGTGATATTGCATCTAGAGCCCATCGAATTTGCCCCATAAATCTAATTCAACTTATGAATCATATGTGGAGATCAACAAATGCCTCCTAACAAATGTGATTTGTGCATGGTGTGAGTCATGTTTGTTGGATTGACCCTTTGAGTTAACCATGGATCTTGAATCACATCGCTTTTAATAACTTATGGAGCTTTCATAGGATTTTTCATTAGTATGATGCCTTATTTTGATCAAGATAAATGATAAGATTAACTAATTTGTCAGGATCAACATATTAGATAGATAAGAGTTTCTTTCACCATTTACTCTCTGCTTCGATGAGTTTGCTGAAGATCCCTTTTTTGTGTCATTATAAATTTGGGTTTCCTTCAACCCCCTAGCTTAATGCTTAATCATATTTGATGGAGGAATTGGTTTGTTTGCTTTGAGATTTGAAATTACTTCTTTCTTAGCTTTAAGTTTGATAGACTTGATGAAGGATTGATCTGATTTGTCCTTATTGACTTGTCATGAATGATAAGAGCTTCTTCCACCATCTTCTCTCTACTTCAATGGGTTTGCTGAAGATCTCTTTCCCTTGTGTTATTATAGAGTTGAGTTTCCTTTGACCCTAGCTTCATGCCTGATCAGGTTTGATGAAGGAATTGGTTTGTTTACTTTAAAATTTGAAATTTCTTCTGTCCTAGCTTCAAGCTTGATGGACTTGATAAAGGATTGACTTGATTTGTCTATATTGACTTGTCAAAAAGTGTATGTATGTCTTCAGTCTTGTGCTTGCTACTTTGATGGACTTGTTGAAGGGTGCATATAGATGACCCACACTTTTGGCCTAGATTTGGTCTATAATGTTGAGTTATCAGTCAATATGTGCTTTTTAATTTGAATAACCATAGAATTATTTTAGTTCGACCATTGCCTTTGTGAACTATGGAATTGCTTCCTCGGTCCATGCTCTTTGTGAGACTTGATGAGAAATTGATCTGGCTTGGTGCTTGATCGGATGTTTGAAAATAGATTGAGATATCACCTTGTATATCGAGATTTATTTGGTCATCAAACTAACGAACATGGCTCTTTAATTGTGGCATTTTCTTACGGCTTGTTGAGTGAGAGCGTCACAACTCGATCATTTATGGGCTTGTTGATTTCTACCTTTAGAATCTATCTATGTCCTGGACTTGAATATGTAGAGGTTGATGCTTTTCCAACTTAGTTGATTGAAGCTTTCGAAGTTAGTAGTTCTTCTAACTTGATCTTTGAAATTTGACGGATATTGGAGAGAAACTTTTGATATTTAAGACTGTCTTCTCACGCATGGACATGGATTCTTCTTGTCCTTGCAAGAGCTTACAACTTTAATAATAATAATTATAGATATATTCAGGGATCTCGGTAAAAAGCTCGATGCCAAACTAAATATATATACAAGAATACCTCTTGCTTCATAAGAGATGGTTGAACAACCTTGATCATAGAGAAGGGCTCCTATCTAATAGGGGCATTGCAGATTAGTTCAAAAATACATTATAAAGCTTGATTCCCTTTTAATGCAAAATGGACATGCTATGTTTTTCAATCATAATATGTATCTATCTAAGGATCTCGGCTTAAAGCACGATATCAACTCAGATAAACATATAAAAATTTCCCCTGTTTAACAGGGGGGCTTTTGTAGTAACTGTTGAGAGAATTTGAAATGTCTTTGGTCCTATGCTTTGTGCTTTCGGTCTTATTGAAGATCCAATCTTAAAATTTAAAATTTGTATTATCCTCCTATTCTGACTTTGTGCCTTAGTGGACTTGATGGAGTTGATGACTTTTTAGTGAGATGAGAACATCTTTGTGCTTTGAAGGACTTATTGAAGACTTCATCTTGGGGATTTGTATCTTATATTTTCTTCTATCCTAACATTGTGCCTTGATATATTTGATGGAGGAAATTCCTCAATTGTCTTGAATACTTATTAGGTGATACGAACTTACCTTCTGCCCTAGCTTTCTACTTTCATGGGCTTATAGAAGGATACCAACAGATGACCTGGCCCTCAGATCTTGTGTTGGGTCAATAGAAAAGAGTCATCAGTCCTATGCTTTGCATGTAACAGACATATTGATGTCATTACTCTCTTAGTTCAACCTTTAGCTTTGTACGAACATTAGGATGACTTCTTCGATCCTTTGCTTTTTGCTTGGTTAGACTTACTGAAGAAGAGTTTCCTTTAGTCTTTACTTTTTGCTTAACAGACTTATTAAAGGAGTTAAGATTTCACATTTTTCATTGATAACTTCGCCTAGAGCCTTGAGTAAGGAAATTTTGTTGGATTTTGAAAATGACCTTATGACTATTGAAGATGATCTCTGAGTTTGGGCCACTTGAACTCACCAAGATGGAAGGATTTTAGAGTTTTTAGATGCTCTTGTATTTTGAACGAAATAGGAGGATCCTTACCTGGCATGTGGCATGTAGAGTAAGTAGACCTCACGACTTGGCCATATTTGGGCTTGTTGAGTCCGACCTTTTACACCCACTTGAGTCTTGAACTTGAGCAATTGATGGAGAATTTTATCATTGGGCTAATGAAATTGGAGATCTCTTATTATGACCTTTGCGGCTTATTGAGTAAGCAGACTTGTCAGAGACTTGACCATATTTGGGCTTGTTGAGTCCAACCTTATGCACCAACTCAAGCCCTAAATTTGATGTATTGATGGAAGATGTGTTGTCAACTTAATTTTTTGTAGTTTGCAGACTTGAAAATTTCTCTTTTGGTCGTGAAGATTTTACTTGTGAACTTTGAATATATGTATATGAAGATCTTGGATTTAGGTGCAATGTCAACCCAAATACAATACAAAGGCCCCCTGTTTCACAGGGAGAGCCTAACATTTTGCTGTAAAATTTAAAAATGCCTCCTATCTAATGGGGCGATATTTTCTTAATTTCAAAAATGCATTCTTCTGAGAATTTCCAAAAAAACTTATACATGTAATGATGGTGAGGAATAATTGGTCTTCTCAGTGCCATGTTCGGTTCCCCTTATTAAAAGTTTGAGGATGCACCGTATGATCAGATGCATTCTTGTGATTACATTTTTATGAGTAATACTTTTTGAAATATCAACCATTGATAGCGGCATTGGTCTTTCACCTTTAAAATCAACAAACTGATAGGTGATAGAATCCCCCGGATGACTCTCTAAAGTGTCGACCGTCAGAAATTTCATCACATATGATCTTTTTCTTTGGTACCCATTCTTGAAGAGTTTTATTTACGGTAGATCTCTATGAGTACAGTCCAGATGTCACGCAACTGCCTTTTTTAAGGTAGTTTCACTTTGAGACTTTGTCCTCTAAATTTGCTTACCTTTTTGTCAGGACCTTTCTATAGCATTCTTGGACCTATGGTTCAAGTGTCATGCCTCGATGTTAACCATGTGAAAATTGAATTGGTTGACATCTTGTCGGGGTTGTAGGAGGAGATCTCTTTAGAGGAGCAACTCTAGCCTCTCTGATGATAGGACATTGATATTTTCTTTTCATCGACCCTTTCTCCTTAGCAACTTTGAGGACTCGATGCACTCTTGCATATATAGTTTCAAGTTTCCTCATTGGAGAAGCTGGAGCCTGACATTGTCTGGTCCAGAAGGACTATTTGATTTGACAAGTAGAGTTGTTCTACTTTACACATCTTAGGATGTCAAATCTGTTATGGGTTGAAACACATGCTTCTGATTCCACAGCTAGTTATATAATTTTTTTCTTGAACAATGACTGTGAGGATGCAGTTAAGCATTTCTCTTCTCCCACTACCTCTGGGTTAGCTTGCTTCCAGATGAAAAAATTTCTGCATCGCTACTTCTTCTTGAGGCTTCGACCTCCACATTTGTTTTCCTTCTCTGGGATTTTTTGGTGGTGGATCAATATTACTCAAGATGGTCTAGAACATTACCCGAGAGAAGCCTTTTAGCGAATCTTTCTCTTTTCTCTAATAATTGGGCCTTGATACTTTTCTTTATAAGACCCTTTTCCTTGACAACTTTAAGCACTCACAGGGTAGGATGCCTCCTTTGGATTTGAGCTTGTACCTTCTCCCGAATGATTGCTTGATATCACCGTAAAATATTCCTTTTCACCCACTTGAAATTTTCAAACTTGTTGTGAGTGGGAACACTCACTTTTGGCATCAAGTCTGGTCACATGGCTAGTGACTCAGGCAGCAAATGCTGAGCTCGCAGTTCATCAATTTTTTCTCCTTTTTTTACTCAATTTTTCTCTAAAAGAAGAGGTTTCAGCATCATGCTTTCCTAGTGCCAAAGGTTCAACTAGTAGAGTGGTCGCATTTAGAGGTATGACTAAAATTTTTTGCCTAGTGATGGTTTATTTCATGACTGGCACCTCAGAATAACTCAATCTTTCGAATACAAAAGCTCTCTTTCGAGGAACCACAATAGCTGCAGTGGCCATTCCAGTTGGCCTCCTCCTCCCCTACACAGATTGGTATGTACAATATGTAGGTGCTTCAGATAGAGGATTGTCTGTAATAGCGATGGGAAAGTCTATACTACTAAATTGAATGATAGCTCCAACATCCCCAATATTGATAATAACATTAATTAGATGGATGTTGGCTTCACGACCTAACTGCATAATGAACAATGTGCTCTGAAGATTCATCTTTACAAATAAAAGATGGGGATCATTAATCATTAATTGATGTATCACCCCACACTTTCATAATGCAGAGACATAACAGAATGAACTGATATAGAGAAGAGTAGGTTAGTCATATGAATATGGTTAATTTAAATTAATTTCATTGATAATTAGTTTTTTTATTTCAAAAATACTCCACTATTTCTATAGCTCAAATTCATAAAGATAGAAGAGAAACCTATCCCTGGCGAGTTGCAAATCCATGGGCTCCAAAAATTCACCACCGACCTCTCGATGAAGAGAGTATGATTTATGCTTCGATGAAATTTTGAGAAGGCAAATGGAATAGTAGGTAAGAAACTACCTAGATATTTCACCATCATTTTGTGAGAACTTAGTTCTGGTTCGAGGTTTCCTATAAGCGCAAGAACCTATAGTTAAATACCCCTCCTAATTTTGAGAGAGAACTTTTGATTAAGGCTAGTTGTTATATCACTAAATGCGTAGCGTATAATAACAACATTTAGAGTTTTGAAATTTAGAATTTATGAAATTCATCACTTTAATTTAAAGCGGATGGTTGGGGGAATGATGACGAGCCCGATTAGATCCTGGTTTCGTCATCCGGGTTGTCGTGGTCCATAGTCTACTTAGTCAGAGGAGGTAGTTGACCCAACCTAACTGAAGGATCCCTGTCAGCAACCATGGGTTATGTCATCCAAGTAATCTTTGTAGACCTAGGATAGTATTTGTCTAAGGAGACAAGCTTAAGTCCACCTTAGCTAACAGAGGGCTTTTTGCCCAATCAAATATATTCTATAGTTCACAGCTCAAAGAGAAAAACCGTTAGGGAACATATGGGCTGCAACCGTGACTATAATTTAGTGGTGTTATTTTGCAACAAGCCACCCTGTTAGAGGGCTCTAATTATAACCGCCATTTATGTGGTTCTATTTTGTGGCAAAATCATGAGGACACGGAGCCATATGCTAAGATTATTTGAGTGTGAAAATAGTTATGTATTTGATTTGACATTGGCTCTTTGTGAGCAAAAGTTTTCTTAATTTGTCACCCTCTACAAATGGTTGTGGATGGGTGGATGGATTTTACTTTAAATTTAAATAATTAATCTTATTTAATTTATATATAGATTTTTTGATTTGAATATTTGATTATTTTATAATTGATTTTAATTTAAATATATAATGATTTGACATTAGAATTTTAATATATATTTTATTATGATCATGAAAACCCCTCCAGTTGAAATATTCAGTCAACATGGCCATCATCATGATAAATATTTTATTTTTCTATTCTGGATCCTACCGACTCTATTAATTTAATAATAGAGGATCAGATCCGCTATCATATGACAAAATTAGCTTCTCTGATATTTTAATAAGTTGAAATTCTTATAATAATATTATTAAAATTTTATATTTTATTAACTTAGACCGAGTCCTAAGACCCAACCGGGAATTGACCCGTGTAGCATTCTTAAACACTAAGTTTAAGCATTCAGTATTATGTTGGGGCCTATGCAGATGCTTAAATCATTTAATTTATTATTTTAGATCTTGTTGACTCTATCAATTTAATAATAGAGGATCAGACCTAGATTTATATTTTGAGGATTTTGAATTTGAAAATATTGAATATAATATCTTAAATATTTTAATAATAGTTACCCCTCCAATTGATATCTTCGATCAACTCAGCCATCATTAGGGAATGAGTTAGCTTGATTATTTAATTTGTTATTCTAGATCCTATTAACTCTACTAATTTTATAATAGAGGATGAGATCTAGATTTATATTATGAGAATATTGAATATAAATATCCTACACATTTTTGATAGTATGACCCCTCAAGTTGATATCTTCAATCAACTTAGTCTTTATTAGGGCATACATTTTATTTTGCTATTCTAGATCCTGTAGACTCTATTAATTTAATAATGATCATATCCATTGTCATATGACAAAATTAGCTTCTCTGATATTTTAATAAGTTGAAATTCTTATAATACATTATTAGATTTTTAGGTTATGTTAACTGACCCATCCAAGACCCATCGAATCAACCCACATTCTCAGACACTAAGTTTAAACATTCAACATAGTGTCAGGGCCCATGTGGTTATTTAGAATATTTGTATGAATTTTGAAAAGATCAAATTAAATTTTCGATTGCTTTATAGTTTGTACAAGAATTCATCTCTTTCAAATGATTGCACAAATTCTGAAGCACTTAAATTGAGTGATAGCTGGCTCCATAATTTATGTAAAATTAATTTAGTATCACCTTCTGTTCGCTTGTATAATGTGTTGCGAATTCGACAGTGAAAGATATTTTTACTTTTATTTAATTATTTGAAGTAACATTCATATTTTTCACATTTAGTTTAGAATTCATTGAATTTATAAGTTTTGATGAATCTTGATTTATTCATATTGTTGAACTTCTGATTCTTCAGAAGTTCATCATATTTAGTTCAAATTTAATTTATGTTCAATTCAAATCTAATTAATCATCTTTAAGTCCCAGATCAATTTGAATTTTGACAGCCTCTCAGCATCGTCCCCGCATAAGGGGCATCAAGGGCTATTCGACATTCCCGTTAGCTCTATTGAGGATAACCGTCAGTGTCTTGCGACACTATGACCATAATCTTCTACCTGTTAGCTCTACTGATCATAACAGGGTCTTTAAACTCCAGCAATTTCAATTCATATTTTAATTTTGAGCTTAGAGTTCATTTTGCATTAAATTAATTAAGTCCTCTGTTATTTGAATTTTGGCAGCCTTCGGGCGTCTTCCGCACATAGGGGGTTGCATCGGGAGTCTATTCAACCATCCCGTCATCTCTACTGAGCATAACAGTTAGTGCCTTGTGACACTACGATCGTGGTCTTCTACACATTAGCTCTATTGAGCCTAACGGGGTCTTCAAACACCTTGATAGTGGGCTTTGCAGGTCTAAAAAAGGCAGTCCACTGGTTAAAGATAATACTTTTCAAACCACAACCATGAAGTTTCTTTAGTTCTTGAAGAAGGGCAGAAACTTTTGATGATTCTACTCAGTTCTTCTCAATGTCAATTTGAAAGCTACGGTCAGTGGGAGCAGTTATAAGGTCTTATTTGTTAACTAAAGTCTGACAAACTCGGCAAAGGCCAATTGTACTACTCCACCAGCTGGCCAGGAGACATTCCCGACATAAACAATGAGCAGATGGAATCAGCACAGCATCTTCAAATGCTTCAAGGTAGATTGGACACTCCCCTTCTTCACCTTTTCGCAACTCTTCCACAACCTCCATAACCTATGCCTTTGATGGGGCAGCACTAGAATCTCCTCCAACAACACCCTTATTGCCTTTAAGAAAATGCTTTGCAATAAGATCCACGAACTCTTTTGTATCACCACAACTCATCACGAGGAAAGGATGATCACAACAATGATGAAAACGTAATATCAACTCTAAAATTGAAGCATCATTAAGAAGTACTCATCCTTGCTCAACAATTGATCAAATTTCACCTTGGATCTTTTGAACAAAGCCTCATAGAAGTCCTTTTCAGCTTCAATTAACTCACAATAAATTACTCGAACATTTGCTGGCTGAAGAATAATTATTGGTCTGCCATTCCTATCAGTGCTGAATTTAGTTCTTCTTAACATTATAGGCTTCAGTATAGTTTGTGACAACTTTAAGTTGCATTCATCACTTACCACATAAGGCTTTTGATGAGCTTATTCCACAAAGCCCAATTTTCCCAAGGCTCTACCCATAGGAATCGAAGAAGGCTGTATAGGTCTTCCAGATTGTTCTGGATGGGAGTCCCTGTAAGACACCATCTTCCGTCAGCAGACAGAGCTGGAGCAGTAATAGAAACTTGGCTCTTTGACGATTTTATTGTGTGCGCTTCATCTAGCATAATTCTGAACCATTGAACTGAGTAAAGATCGCCATTGTCTTCAGCATTCTCAACTGAGAATTCTGATGCCAGAACACCATAGGTAGTCAAAAAAACATCACTCTGCACATGAATCTTTGCATCTTTTAGTCTACTCTATTCATAATGAACATAAGGAGCAAGGGAACCTTGCTTCACATGTCTCAATCTCAGTCTTCCACTGGCCTAACAGTGTCATAGGACAGATAATTAGATTACCACCTCCAACCAATATGGATTTTGATTCCCACAAGTTTTTTAAGCTAGAGATGCTTGCATGCAGATTTTTTTGAAGCATTGGACAACTTATCAATAATGTAAAGAGTGTTATTATCTTCATTGGAGGCCTGAATTGAAGGACAAGTAGGTGAATTGAAGGACAAGTAGGTGATCTCGCTTTCTCAGAGTGAGCAAGCATAAGCCCTAACGTTATTATGGTCTTGCTTAATCCCATTGCATCTGCCAGGATTCCTCCTCTTGCAATTTGTTGGGTGCTAATTTGGAAGAGGACAGCAGCTACAAAAAATCATAGGAGAAATAAGAGGAGTTTGCCAGACTTCTACTTGCATGAAGACCAGACTTGTTCCATGTGAAAAAGGGGAAAGTGGGGTTGGCTTTTGAGCTGGGGATGTTGCCGACTTTCAAAGCAAGAAAATGAGAGGCCTAATTTTATGTGAAAGGAGAGAAGGCAGCCTTATCGCGTGACCAGCTTCGACTTGGAGAAGTGCTCTCTTTGGACGTGGCTGGAGATGAGTTTCTGCAGTAGTCGGTCATGCGAGGATAGAGGTCTGTGAGCTTGCCTTCAATGGAGGTAGATAGCATGAGAGAGAATACCAGCCCCTATGTGAAGTGCTTCAGCTGGCTTCTTACTGAGGCATCCGATGGATTGAGTCCGGAATTGAAAGCATTATATTTTTTCTTATTACTCATGTAGATTGATATGGGTAGGTGGCGTTGACGGCGGATTATTGGCTAGCTTGGGCGGTGCAAGTATGGGCACTGAGGCTATCACGTGAAGAAGTATGAGGCTCCTCCAATGATTTAGGTGGTTTTTCAAAAAATTTAATAATAAATTAATAATATATATATATATATATATATATATATATATATATATATATATATATATAGCCCGCATGCTACATAATTATATAATAAATGGAGAGATGGGCATTAGAACTCCTCTTTTATTTATAACATTACTATTAAAAAAATATAATATTAACATTAATATAAATACTAATATTATATTAATTATATGCTTTGAATTGAATAATTTGTAAATATTATTTTATTCTTATAAATTATGATCTTTCATTATATTTAATGTTTTTTAAGGGCTTCGCATGCAAATAATTTTTTTATTTTTTTGGTGACACAAATCAAGTAATATGAGTATTCACTTTTGATAATTTGGATGCTCCATATACGATAGTGTAGTCTACTTTGTGATCAGAGCTTGTTTGGTTCAATTCAGCGACGAATTAAGTCAAGTTCACTTCAAAAATGTGCTTTATCGCTTTCGACCGCTCAACGTTTACGTAGACTCATCCGAATTGATTGCGGATAATCTCATTTTATAGGTTCTGATGTTCTAACGCTAACGACACAATTAATTTTACAAACGGAGGTCATTTGAGTATCTTCGTAGCCTCCCGACCTCGATATACATGTAGGTGCATCGACAAATTTTTTTCTTGATCGGTCGACCGTCGAATTTTACAATATGTATATTTCAATCAATCTTGATGTTCTGAATGCAATGACAAATTTCGTTCGTCGATCGGAGATTATTTTGATTAGTTTTAGTGATGTCTAGTGTATTTTAGCTTTGATTTGCATGATATTGTATCTGAAGCCCGTCGAATTTGCCCCATAAATCCAATTCGATTTATGGATCATATGTGGAGGTCAACAGATGGGTTGGTGATTTGGTCATTAGACTAACGAGCTTTTCATGTCCTTTACTTACTTGTTGAGTGAGGCGTCAACAACCTCGGCCATTTGTGGGCTTGTTGAGTTAGACCTTTAGAACCCATCCATGTCTTAGACTTGAAGATGTAGAGATTGATGTTTTTCCAACTCAATTGATTGAAGCTTCTGAAATTGTGGATCTTCTGACTTGATCTCCGACATTTGATGAATCTTGGAGAGAAATTTTTGAAATTTAGGGCTATCTTTTCATGCGTAGAAATATATTCCATTTATTCTTGCAAGAACCTACAACTTTAACAATAATAATTATAGATAAATTTAGGGATTTCGGCGTAAAGCTTGATGTCAACCTGAATCAGGATATATTCGAGGATCTCATCTTATAGCACCATATCAACCCAAATAAAATTAACATAAAATGAAAATGCCCTGTCTTATGGAAATCCTAAAGCACTTTGAAAGAGCTCTAAAATAATTTAAATATATTAATATTTGAGTTGATATATTTGATCTTAAGAGGGTTTTAACATGTAACATTGATTTCATCTATGTATAGAAATCTAAAAAAATGCCCCTACGTAATAGGAGAATTTTCACGATTTTTTTCTTTAGTAAGTATATTTATTTAGAGATCTCGACATGAAGCACAATGTCAACCTAAATAAATATACTAAAAAAATGCCCCTTTCTTGCAGGGAGATTTCTATTATACCTCGAGAATGTATTTATCATATATAATACTTTTTCAGGTATCGGCCATTAATTGACGACATTGGTATTTTGTCATTATGGTCGATGAGTTGGTATGCTCCTTAATACACTTTCTCAATGATAAAAGAGCCATCCCAATTAGGTTCAAATTTGTCATCGAATTTTTGATTAGGAATAATTGGTCTTCTCTAAAACCAATTTTTCTTTTTGGAATGTTCGAGGTGCACCGTATGGTCAAAAGTCCTAGACATCTTTGCTCGATAAACCTCCAAATTTTAATGAGCTTGCAATCTAACTTCATCAAGAGCGTCGAGTTCCTCCATTCTTAAACTGAGTAATGAGTTAGGTTGTATTTGATGGCTACTCGAAGTGAATGCAACTCAACTTCAAGTGGAAGGACCTCCTTGGTTTCAAATACTAATGAATAAGAAGTGGCTTTAGTTGGTGTCTTGTAGGTAGTTTGATATACACATAATGCCTCTATCAGTTTGGTATGCCATTCTGTCTTATTTTTAGTGAGGATCTTCTTGAGCAGTTTGACTAAGGTCTTATTGAAAGCTTTTGCCAAACCATTTACACTTGGATTAAATATTGAAGAATATCACCAATCAATTTTATGTCAATTGAAGAATCTATAAATCTTTGCACTTTTGAAAGCTGTGTCGTTATCAGAATTATTAGACACGATACTCCAAATCTATAGACCACTTTATGCGTGAAGAAGTTGATCACTATATCAACAGTAACTTCTTTAGATGGGGTAGCTTCAGCCCACTTAGAAAAATAATCAATCGCTGTTAGGATAAAGCAGTGATCAGTTAATGATGGTGGATCAATCAGTCTAAGTACATCTGTACCCCAACATTCAAAAGGCCATGATGCTATTGTTGGGTGTAGTGGATTTGGAGGTTGGTGGATTATATTTCCATGTACTTGACATTCATGACACCTCTTTGCATGATCGATAGTCTCTCACCATAGATGGCCAATAATAGCCTATCCTTTTGGTCTTTACTACCATCTTGGGACCTGACTGATGTACACCACAAAGTTCTTCATGAACTTCAACCATCACTTTGCTAGATTCATCTGTATTTAGGCATCGTAGCCACATTTTCAAAGAATCTATGATATAAAGTGTTGTTGATGAAAGCATAGCACAACATTCTCTTCTCGATTTGAGTTGACAGTGATTTATTATTTGGTAATTTTCCTTCTTTAAAGTAGTCAATGAAGGGATGCCTCCAATCATGTGGCTCTTCCATAATAAAGGCTTCCCATTGCTTTTTTGAAGCAATGTCATTCTTAGCTCTTTTCAGTGTAATTTCTTGTTGATTTGAGGGAATGAGAAGTATGAGGAGCAACAGTGACATCCTACTATATCAAATTTGATAACCCCTCTACCTGCGGGGATTAATACTTTGCTTGCTCTAGAACTCATTGAGTAAATATCCTAATCATGACATAATCTCCATTAATACTTTCCATCTCCTTAGCTAATTTTGCTAAACAATCAACTTTGCTATTTTGAATCGAGAGACTCAAGTTAGTGTAACATTTAGTATTTGCTTCATAAGCTTAAGAACTCTCTTATCGTAAAAAGCTAACTCAAGCTTGTTGATTTTATAGATGCCAGGTACTTGATTTATAATAAGTTGAGAATCGCCAAAAATATGCAAATTTTGAATGTCTATGAAAATAACTTCTTCAATACCTTCTACCAATGCTTCATACTCAGCTTCATTATTAGTTCTTGGCAGAAACTCATATGATCATCTCATTCCTTCTAGTGTTATGAAGAGGCGATCGATTCTGCTCTTAGAAAATTTTGAGGTTGGACCTGTTTGATCGATGATGCTCAATCAAAGTACATTTCCCAAATTTGTGATTTATCTCTCTCATGAATGAGCATAATTTGCTCATCAGAAAAATCATCGTTAAGAGATGAGTCCGCATGGATGGGATGTACTGCAAGAAAATTTACTAAGATTTACCCCTTTATTAGTTTTTGTGAAATGTATGTGATATTAAATTGTAAAAGTAATACTACTCATCTTGCCAAGCGACCTGTCAACACTTATCTTGTCATGAAGTACTTCAGCAGATTGATCCTTGAGATGAGGGTAATCTTGTGAGATAACATATAGTGACGGAGTTTTTGGATTGCAAAGATCAATGCCAAATAGTGCTTCTCTATTTGAGAGTATCTCATTTCTGCTCCTATCAACCTGCGACTGATATAATAAAGAACATTCTCTTTGCTTTCTCCATTATGTTGTGATAATAATGCTCTAATGGACTCTTCTAATGCAGCTGTGTATAGAACGAGGGGCTTCCCAGGAGTAGGTGCTACAAGGATCGGTGGATTTAACAGATAGGTTTTAATGTTATTGAAAGCTTCTTGACACTCCTTATCCCATTTGAATGGAGCATTCTTTTCATCAACTTTGTAAATGGTTGACAACATCCCGTAAGTTTGATATAAATCATTGGATGAATGCAAGTGTCCTTCTAAAGAATGGAGTTGACTCAAACTCTTGGCGAGGCATCTCCTCAATTACCTTAATTTTAGTAGGATCGATCCCAATTCCTCGGTGTATAATATACAAAGAATTTTTGAAGGATACCCGGATGCACATTTTAGAGGATTCATCTTAAGATCATATTTTTCAATTCTCTCCAATACAATTTTCAAGTCTTCAAAATGATTTTCATGATTTAAGCTCTTCACCACCAAATCATCAACATAACATTCCACCTTTTGATGAATCAACTCATCAAAAATATGCATCATGGCTCTTTGCTATGTAGCTCTAGTATTCTTTAAACAGAAGGGCATAATTGTGTAACAATAGATGCCAGTAGGTGTTACGATGTATGTCTTTCATCTTCAGGTGCCATCTTGATTTGATTATCTCTCGATGATCAATCCATAAAAGAAAACATATCATAATGTATTATCAACTAACAATTATGATATAGGAAGTGTGAATTCATTTTTTGGGCAAGCTTTATTAAGATCCTAGAAGTTGATACAGATATGAATCTGACCATTTTCTTTTTCACATACACTATATTAGATGTCCAATCATGAAACTTTTCTTCACGTATAAATCCTTCTTCAATGAGTTTTTTAGTTTTTGCGATTACCTATTCTTCAATCTCCAATCTCATTCACTTGGGAGCTTGTTTAATAGGTGTTATCTGGATTGCCAATTTATAAAGTACATCGGGATAAGCGGCATTTCAGCATATGTCCAAACAAAAACCAGAAAAATGGATGGGGACCATCCTAGCTCTAGGATGATTTCTTTGATATCATCCATAGTTTGTCCATCATCTTTGAGTTCTTCAGGTGCAGGCTTGATTTCTACTTCTTCATCATTTATTAGAAGAATTTCATAGAGATCATCTTCTTCGTCATTATTAGTTTCGATCTCAGCTTCTATTATATTATAATAAACTTTATTTTGATGAGATTTGTGGATGAACCCAAGACCATTAGTATAAACTTATCACTTCTTCATGATGCTTGATGACTTCTTTCGCTCTACATCTTGTTAAAGGTTTGAGCTCTCTGCTTAGTAGTTCCAATATGAATTCTAAGATTATGCATCATTCTTTGTAATTTCTGTGGACAATATATTGGTATTCTTGTTGGCACTATCTCATTAAAATTTTCATGTTGAGTAGGCCAATTATGACGAGACTCCCTTTTATAAAATAAAGTTCATGTTTTGCCACTCTCACTCAATGACAACACATAGAATGTTATGAATTCTTCAATGTCATGGAGTGATTTCTTTGAATTACTACTAAGGGATGGGTATAATTTTGAAGGACTTGCTTGACTCTGCCAAGTGAGCTATCCTTCTTGATGTGACCTTTTGAACCCTATTTCCATAAGTAGATTCAAAGTTATAGTCTGAATCAAAATCACTTATTTTATACTTTATCTTTTTTGAAAGCTTATAAGTTCCCTTAGGTTTGATAGAAATATTTTCTTATTCTTGTGTGTCGCTTCTCAAATGATGAACTGATCTTCTTAATTTATGTAGAGTCAAGTACTTTAGAGTCCATCTTTCTTCCTTTTTTGTTTTACGCTCTTTCACCTTATGAAGATATTTTTTAGTTCCTGAAGTGGATGCTACTGCCTCAAGAGGTTCTATTGGCTTAGGCTCTTTAGGGATGAAATATTCTGCATCTTCATAAATCTTTGCTTCATGGATGGAGAGTGGTTGTAGATTGCTAAGAATTCTAAACTCTTCTCTCTCTCTTAGGTACTTCATACACTGATGCATAGTTGATGGGACCATGCCATACTCATGCAGCCATGGCTAACCCAAGAGAGCTCTAAATGATGTATCAATATCAATTACATGAAACTTGGCTTCTGTATATAAATTTTATAACTTGAGTGGAAGAATAAAAGAACCCAGACTTTTCTGTCCTTTCATATTGAAACCATGAGCCATCAACTTATCTCTCTCAAGGTGTTGGATATCAAGTGATAATCCTCTTAATGCTTTCAAACTCATAAGATTAATAGAAGAACTTGGATCAATTAGTATTCAGTTGATCATTATGCCATCACTCTTTGCGGTAACATATAGAGGACAGTTGTGATCTATTGTTCCCAACATAAGATCTTCATCAGAAAATGTGATTACTGGGAGATCTTGAGTTTACAATGAGTTAGTCATACATTTTTTTTGGCAAATTAAGCTTCATAACTCTCTGGATCTTTGATAGCCTGTATCAAAGTTTCTCGGAGTTCTTTTGACATTAAGACAACCTCATATACACTTAATTTTGTAGGGATCTTTCTCAGATGTGATAAATATTATAATTTATCATTTCGCTTGATCTAGGCTTTATTTTAGGATTTGTGGGAATGATATCTTCGTTGACTTCAATTTTTTTTCCTTTGTCTTTATTTGAATTCCCTTTCTTTAATGATGGTGGTAAGACTTTACCACTTCTCAACTAAACTTGAATTGCCTTTTCGGATTCCTCCAAGAAGTAGTTTCTTTAAATTCACTTTTTTTATTCTAGAGGATTGAGAAAGAGTTAAACTCATTTTTCAACTTCATACATTTCATATGTGATGTTATTGATGATTCCGACTCTTCTCTATCTGGAAAACATAAATCTTCATCTAAACTATTATCTTTTTATTGAGTCATTAGACAAAATTCAGATGTTAACTTCTCAAACTCTTCTTTCTTTTCTCAAAAGAATTTTGATGGATTGGTCAAGTCTGTCTGACTACCATTGTCATTTTGTAGTAACTCATGTTGAAGAACATATGATATCATAAAAATAATTTGGCATGTCTTTACTGGGTAAGATTCACCATTATCTTGTTCATCTTCAACAATATGGAGTTTAGGCATAAAGTCAAGCCTAAATGGTTATCTTGTCTTGGTGATACTCCTCTATGTTAATAATCATTTGAGTTATAGTTCTCTTATTGATCTTCTTTTTCTTAGAGCGGCTTGACATGGCTACATTGATAAAGTTGCTTTATCAAAATCTTTGAAGCTAAAATATTTGGTTTAGGCATTTCTTTTAAGTCCCATGTAGGTTCAAGTTGTGATTTCCACTTAACATTAGGGACATCTTTTACTTCAATATTTTCATGGTCTTCTTAGACTACTATTTCTCATTCTTCAATCAATTGATTTTTCTTTCTTTTGTCTTTAATGGATGATACGGAGGACATAATCATCCTTATAGAATCTCTTTTAGTTGACTAGAACACTATTGGATAATGTAAATTCACTTTATCGATACTTTCTAGCCAATCTTTGAAGACATAATAATTTTCAATAGATGACTAATCACCTGATAGGGACAATAATTTGGATTATTGACATGATTAGATTCTTTAGGCCTTTTACTTTATGGTAATTGTAGACGAGATATGACGCTTGTCAAAATAATTTACGTGTCCCTTCTAAAGAAATATTATTTGTTCATCTTTTCCTTAAGAGATGGCATTCATCATCATCTCTTGTTGTTTATTTTGGACGTTCTCCACCACCTGAAAAAGTTCAAGGTTTATCATTACCTCCCAATACCAATTTTGGCTGTGGATTAGGATGAACAAGCTTCTTTCCTTTTTCATCATTGTACATTGGTTATTTTCCTTTATCTATATTATAAATTACTCATTTTTCACCACTTGAGCTATAGGAAGCGGCATGAGTTTCATTCCTTCTTGAGTCTAAAAGCTTATTTTTCTTTGATTTATTTGTATAGATTTCAGACTTAGGGCAATATAACTTTTCAAATTTGGCCACCCTATTAAGCAAGTCCTGAAATATTGTAATTAATGCTATACTGTTGACCTCACTTTTGGAGTGAGTTCTCAACTCCCTCATCATAGATCTAGGACTCTTGTAGACACTAATAACTCCTTAGTCTTAAGATATTTTTAGTGATTAGGTGAACACTTAACCTAAGCCTAGAGACTTAGAAGGGTTAGCCATAGGAATAGGTTATGCCTTAGGGACATAAGAAAACTTGCCTACCCTATGGCCTAAATCCAATCCATGATTTCCTTCTCAAACTAAACCTCCAATTCAAATTCAAATTCTAAATCCAAATCATAAACCAAATTTCCATGACTTATAATCAATCTCATGATCAAATTCGAAACCCTTCCTAAGCCCTTTGATTTCATCCTATGGACTTAGCCTTAACCAAATCCAAATCAATCTCAATTCATTTGATTTTCATAAATATCAAATCAATATTTCAATCAAACTATCAAATTCCAATTCAAATCCAACTTGATTCAATCCATGATCTAAATCCAAACTCAACCAAATTTTCTTCTAAGCCCTTTTGACCTTCCTCCATGAGCTTACTCAAATTTGCTTCCAAATCACTCCAAATTGAAGTGATTTTCTCATGAATTATTTATATTTTCATTTATATTCTTAAATATAAATGAAATATAAATTCAAATAGCCAAAACCAAATCCAAATTCAAACCAAAATCCAATTTATACCAATTCCAGAACTTTGGCCTACTATCAAATCAAGCTAAAATTGAATTTTCTTCAATCATTAAATCATTTAGCCAAATATAAATATAAACTATAATCATCAAGATAAATCAAAATTAACCCAACTCAAACCCAACCTAGCCCATTTGACTTGAAATATTCAAATGAGACAAAACTCATTTGAACCAAAACCAATTGCAATTGAATTTATATGTCAATCTAAAATCTATATATAAACTCAACTAAATCAAACTCAACTCAAAATCAACTAAACTAAACCCAATTGGCTTACTTGACCCAAAGTGGCCAATTTGAACTACATTAATCAAAATCCAATTCAATTCAAATCAAAGTGATTTAAGCTAATCCAAACTTCATATCATGATTGTTGATCATCCTACGTGAATTAATTATCATGAATTGGGTCAAACCAAGTCAACCTAGCCCATTTACCAAGTTAACCCTTTAACCAATATGAACCCAAACTTAAATTGATTTGCAACCAATGGCTCAAGTTCATTCCAAATTGATTATTAAACTTGACCAAAGCCATAGTTGAGCCCAATTTGACCAATTGGTCAACCTAACCCAACTTAGCCCAAATTGACCTAAAGGATCAAATTGGCCAAAATCCAAATTAAATTCAAATTAAATCAAATTGATTGAAACCAATTGAACCAATTCACTCAAAATAGTCATTTGAACTTGATCCAATATTTGGTTTGATCTAATTTGACCAATTGGTCAACCTAACCTGATTTGACCCAATTTGGTAAATGGGTGAAATTCACCCAAATTAAACCAAAAGAACTCCAAATGACATGAAATTTGGTCCAACTCACTTTTGACTCATTTCAAATCTGCTCAAATAAAATATAATACCAAATGACCACTTTTCCCTTAGATCAAGGGCATCCCATGAGAAAAGATACTTGCCCGAATGATCATTTCTCTTCCTTGGCCACTTGACACTCATCCATTGGTCCACCTAGGCACCAAAGACACTGATCATCTAACCCAAGAGGTGGTTGAGGCAGCCATGACTCATGGGGAGGTGAATTCTCCTCACCTCTCCCATTGGAACACTTAGCATGAAGGACTCCCACCTCCCTTTGCTAGGGCACCCATTTGTTTTTCATGACATCCACTTTTCATGCCTTAGCTAACCACAATGAGTCACTTATGATGATTTTCTTCCATTCCCAACCACTCCAAGCCTAATTACACCCATTTGGAGCCAAAAATAAAAATGAAAGGAGATTTTCAGCAATATTCAAAACTAGAAAAATAGAGACACCAAAACTCCTCCTCCCACTCTCATTTCCATCTCCTAGAGCTCTCAAACCAACCAACAATCATTCCCACTTCATTTTGGGGTGAAAAACACCAAAACCAAGTGAATTTTGGCGAGGAAGGAGCGACCATTGGTTGATACATCATTTTGGAGCGCTGAAGGTTTAGGCTCATTCTAAAGCTTCTTCCCCCACTCAAGAGCATGCTCAAATCATCACCACTGCTGATAATTATCCCCAGTGAGGTCATCTTCAAAAACCCATAGCCAACCTTAGGATTTCTTTTTTTTATGATAATTTTCATGCACTTTTAGGATTTTTTCTTAGAAATCCCTCGCTTATTTATACAATTCTAATATAAATAAAGGTTTTCTAGTTTGAATTGCCATGAAAATGTGCCCATTCAAATGAAATTTTGCTTAGATTTCACATTTATTTCCTCAATTTGTCGTTATTCGCGATGCACATGGATCGATCCTATGATTGAGGATCATCCGGACATCGATCTAGCATTTTGGCCCGTCGATCATACGATGAATTTAGGTAGTCATTTGGGATTGGAAGGCCATTGCACATCGTCGTTCATTTTCGACTTATCTCGGATGGATGATCAATTAGGTGTGCTTCATCACCATTTTCCCTGCGCGCGCATCATGCATCGTCTTGTCATCACCAGATTGCTCATTGCGCATCGTGTGGCAGGTTAAGTGGGAATTAGATTTTTTTTTTAAAAATTATTTAAATCACCTTTAACTTTAATAATTTATAGAAAATAAAATACTCAACTAAAAATTGTAACTAAGGGTTCGTTGGATTCATCTTTTTGAGAGAAATCCAATGAATCTAAATTTCCAAAATTTTACTAAATTTTTTTAGCTTAATTTAAGTTTAAGTAAAAATTAAATTTTATTAATTAAACTACAAATACACATCTTATTAAGTTGACATTTTTAGGGATTGAAATTGAGCTTAAAATATACATACCATAACAATTTCAAATCAAAGTTGCTTCTGGATTCAAAGATATTGAATTTTGAAGTTCAAATAATTTATTTTAATAAAAATAAATTAACAGACTTCATGAAAATCATCTTAAATCAAATGAAACTTCTAGAAATCATAACAAATCATAGAAAAACCATAAAATACAAATAAACATTCATTTTGAAGGTATTGCAAAGAAGATTAATTTAAAATTAATTTTAATTAATTTTGAATAGTAATTAAGGCTTAATGTCAGTTTAAGTAAAAATTTAATTAGCTTAATTACTCCCTAGTTACCCAAGTAATTAATCCCAAACTTTTTGAGGTTGATTAATGGGATGACCCCTGCTTTCCATAATTTTCTTGAGATTTATTTCTTGGTTAATTAGGGAAATTGGTTATCTTAGCCTTAATTACTTTCTTAATTAATTAAATGATTAATTAACATTCTAAATAATAAGGAAATCATTAATTAAGGTTTTTAATCATTGTGTAATAGTGATTGGACTTGGGGAATGAGGTTGGGACCTCTTTCCCATTCTTTTCCCTAAGTTCATTTTACTTGACTTGAAATTAATTAATTTGGGATTAATTAAAGGTTTAATTCATTAATTAAATGGCTTAATTAATTAAATTGACATCATAACTATTCCAGAACTCATCTAATTAACTCTTGGGTAGCTCTTTGGGTGTTCAATAACCTAAAGAGAGAGCTAATAAAATTATGGTTAGCTCGCATGTGTGAGAAAATCATAATTAAGTGGGCTCCTTAAGCTTAATTAATTAAAATTATGAGCTAATTACATTATTTCATTTCATTTCATAGGAGCATTGTTATTTACTTTTCTATGTGGCGTATATCATTGGATCATAATTATTTAATTAATCACCTTAAGGTGACATAGGTAAATGTTAATTGATTTAATCCATGCTTAACTTAACTAATTCATAAAATCAACCTAATTGCTTTTCATTGTATCAAATAAACTCACACATATGGGAATGGGATTAGGACCAGAAAACCTCTTCCATGTTTCATAAATAAAATCAAACATGAAATCAAAACTTTAACAAACTTTGGTTTATTTTAAAATAATCATGTTCAATGTGATTGTCCTTAGAAATTAGTTGGATTGAATGAGATTGTATGCTTGTGTTTCTTTATTTCTTTTCAACCATATTAAGACATTGTATGCCACTTGTCATGCATTCATTCCTTTCAAAAATTAATTAAAAATAAATAATTTTCTTTATGTCAATTTACATGTGTTGACTTAATTAAGAATATGTGTGGCTATTATCACTATTAAATTGCAAACATATTTCCAAAAGCTTATTAATGAATGAATATATATATATATATATATATGACTTTAGTTATATATATATATAGGAAGTGCAAGTAAATATAAACTTAGTGTATGAAGTGAAGTTTCTTTCTTGTAATCATATGTTGATTTGCATAAGTAAGAATGTTAGCCGATATATTAGTTAGGATATCCCAGGGATGCACAGCTTTAAGTAGCCCTAAGGAGATTTCTACCTCAGTCCCTTGGTGTTGAACAATGGTGACATACCTGCTTGATTTCATTCTTATGCATTTTTTACATTAGAATTTAGATAGAGCTTTAAGTCATTTACACAAATAAGTCAATCAAATTGAATCCAACTTTTGTATAGTTTTCATTTCTATAGTTGCTTGCACATTTATATATATTTAAAAAATAGTGGGTATATTAGTCTGGACATCCCAGGGATGCACGACTTTAAGTAGCCCTAAGGAGGTTCCTACCTCATTCCCTTGGTGCGAAATAATGGCATCGCACCAACTTAAAATTCTTATGTATTTATGTATGTGTGACACAACTAATGGATGAAAACTATTATTTAATTAAATCAATTTTACTTTTGCATGATTCTCATTCTTATTGTTGCTTATACATCCATATGTATCTGAGGATAGTGGGTATATTAGTCTGGATATCCCAAGGATGCACTGCTTTAAGTAGTCTAAGGAGGTTCCTATCTCACTCCCTTGGTGTAGAAAAATGGCGACGTATTTGCTTAAAACTCTTATACATTTGTGTGTATATTTGGCTAATGAATGAAAATCCCCCTTTTCTAAAAAAAAGAAACATGCATTCATAGTTTATTCAAGTGGTTGAATTGATTAATCATGTAACTTAAAAGCTCTTTGCTTATGGGATTTAAATTAATATGAAAAATAATTCAACCAAATGAAATATCAAATTCAAATACATTTGCTAAGATATAAATTGTATGTATAGGTAAGTTTAGGACTTAACCATATGCATGTTATATATGATGGAAAGAAATAAATAAATATGTGTCATGTGATGGAATTAATTCTAATTAATCTTAGATATCATTCTTATTTAATAAGGTTATTTAAAGTCAACCTAAACCTAAGATTAATTAAAATTTATAATAAGACATTCACTATAGAGAATTGTTTAATTACTTGGCTTTAGAAATGACTTAAGGTAGGGATAAAGAGAGTGATCCTCTCTTTCCTTCTCTTTAGAACACTTAGTTATTTCATGTAGGTCAAATGAAATAAAAGAAAACATTAAGTAAAAGCTTGCAAATTTAACAACTTAAAAATTGAAACTACCCTTTAAATTGAATCTTTCTACACATAGAAAATATAACTCCAAAGCCTAGTTAGGACATACCACACAAGCCTTAATACACACATATTAGATTAATTCACTTCACCTTCATGTTTTGGGTGCATGGTTTGATGATTATTTTTGAAAAGAGGTGATGAAAAGAAAAGCCATTATACACATTGAGGGATCCATAAATTATGCCTTCATTTGGGAGATGTGTACTGTCTCAAGAGATATTAATTCACTCTAAAATGGACCTGTGCTTAAGGACCACAAGGACTAATATGATTCTAGGTCTAAATGATTTACTTTGAAAGTGGCAGGTTTTTCGGGTTGTTATGTTTATCCTCATAGTTAATTACATCTTAAGGAACATGATTCTCTCATTAAGGTAAATGATCATTATCTCCAAAGATTTTTTAAAAGGTAGGATTATCAATTGATTGATTTATTTTTAGAAAGTCAAGTGAGATCGATCAAGAGGAGTGAGTTCTTATCGAAGCCAAATGAAAAAGAAGTAGGGGGTGCTTAAGATACTAGGAAGCCTATTAAGCATCCCAAATTACCCTATGGTTGGGCTTTATATTTTTGAAATTAAATTAATGTGTTTGAGTTGAATTTTTATTAGAATTCTAAGGCCTATGATTCCATAACACAAGATCAGGTGAGAAGAAAGGGAAGTAGCAACCTCTGAACCTAAATCTAGGGAGCTTTGGGAGGGCCAAAAGCATGACCTAATTTTAAAGCAAAAAATGGGTATTTGGTTTACCTCCATAAGTGAGGATAAACCACCCAACTGTTGGACTTACAATCACCTAGGGGTAGCCAACAAAATCCTTTTAAAGATGTAAAAAGTCATGTTTATGCAAGATAGTAAGGTTATTATTTATTTAAAATGAGACTTAGTCCTTAAACACACTCCCTAAAGAGACTAAATCATGTAAGGGTATATTCATGACTTAAATTTAATGCAAAATTTTTATATGTTTTATTTTGTTTTGTACAATGATTTGACTCAAGTTATAGGATTCTTTATGCCTAATTCATGAGAAATTGGATTATGGGCCAAAATCAGCAAGGTAAGGAGATGTGTTTCCACCATGGCTCTCACAGGTCATGTGAAATTCTCTGGCAAAGGTGGAATCCCTCCAATCAAGAGTGAAATAATATGCTTTTATGTATGATGTTAGAAAAGAAAGTGCACATCCAGCTAAGGGGTTACTAACTCTTTTTTCTTGATTTTAACTTAGGTTTTAGATGAGGTTATGAGTTATTTATTTTTAATTTTGAGTTGATTAATTTGGTAGAAGATTTATTTTCCCTAAGAGCCTAATCATCATCCAGGCCATACATCAAGCAAGGAAGAAATTAAGAAAATATGCCATTTCTAATGCACAAGATAAACAAAACATCAAATATTTTATAAAGCAATGCAAAAAAAATTAAAGGCCATTTATGGTCGGGCTCCACTACATAAACCTATAAAACAAATTGGGTAGCCAAGCTCTACCCTTATACAACCCAAATTATAAATGAATTAATTACAATTAAGCAAGGAATTCATGTTATGGGGTCTTCATTTCTTCATTTCTTCTTTCTTCTTTCTTCTTTCTTCTCTTCTTCTTTCTTCTTTTGATTCCTTATTTTGGATGGTTGGAATGTGGTTTCTCCAAAGGCTTCACATGGTACATAGATGAAATCTTATGACCAATGCTCATCCCCCATAATCATTCAAAATCCTAATTACAAAAATACATGGAAAAGTAAATCTAAATAACACCAAAATAGAGATTAACTAAACAAACCATACAAATCCCAAGCATGTATATTGGACTTAGCATCCCACACATGGTAATCAAGTTTACCTGGCCTATTGAATTATGCTTAGGGGCATAAGCACCTGCACAGTAAAAGCATTTATATTTTCATTTATTACAGCGCCCTTTTAGCACAGTCCCTTATAGAAGACAATGATTAGACTAAATCATCCTACTATTAAATTTACACACATACACCCTAACATCTAGACTAAATAAAATATCACAAAATAAAAGCAAATATCAAACCATGCACCGCCCTAACCTAAAGCTAGAAGTGATGACTTAGCCCAATGTGTGTGCTTTAAAAGGTTTGTGTGGTATGCTTAGCTATGGCTTTAAGGTTTAGATTTCTTGAGTATGAAAATGTTCAACTTAGAGGATAGTTTCAATTTAAGTTGTTTAGTTATTTAGGGGTTAATTTTATTTTGTATTTTTGATTTGGTTTAGGTGAATCCTACAATTAATTACTAAGTTGTAAAGAGAGGGAAAAGAGAAGAGAACTTCTCTTTCCTTCCCTACCCTAAGTAACTTCTAAAGTAGATTCATGTTTGATTTTGTTTAGTGAATGTATTATTATGTGTTTTAATTAATCCTAAGTTTAGATTTTCCCTAAACAAACCTATTCAAAAGAAAGGCATTTTAAGATTAAGTAAGGTGAATTAATGTCACAAAACACACATCACTTCATTTCTTTTCCAACATGTATAACATGCATATGAATGAATCTAAGAATATCTATACATACAAAGAAAATGTTTAGCACACTTTATGATAAATTCTAAGAAATGTTACTAAATTGGAATGCTTTATGAGATTTTCTTTAAGTAGAAAAGGGTTATTCTTTTATCCTTTATTCATATGCACATGTGTATGTATGAAAGATACAAGTGAGTATGACACCATTGTTAGCACCAGGGGTGTAAGGTGTAAGACTTGCTTATGGCTACTTAAAGCCTCACAATCCCAGAGTTATCCAGACTAATATACCACTTTCCTTAAATACATATGCATGTATGAAAGAGATACATGGAAAAAGAAAGATGCAAAGTTTATGCTTATTTAACTCTTGGTTTTTTTATGAAATTTATGTTCCCTACAAGGGCAAGCCTCCATAGTTAATTACATCATAAGGGATGGGATCCCTTAGGAATACTCTCAATTAAGGTAAATGATTGTTATCTCCAAATATTTCAATTGGTAGGATTATTAATCGATTAATTTATTTTAAAAGATCAAATGGGATTGATCAAAGAGATGGAGTTATTATCAAAGCCAAAAGAAAGATAAGTAGGAGATACCCACGATGCTAAAAAACCTAGCGAGCATCTCAAACTATCCTATGATTGGGCTTTACATTTTTGAAATTGATTTAATTTATTTGAGTTGAATTTTTCATTAGAAATTTAGGGCTTATGATTCCACAACACAAGATTATGAAAATACCTAAGAGGTGAGGAATTATGCTTATGGCCCGTGAAAGGGAGAAGCAACCAGAACTTAAATCTAGGGAGCTTTGGTGAGAGCCGAAAGCGCAACCTAAATCTAAGGCAAAAATGGGTATTTTGGTTTTCCTCCACAAGAGAGGACAAACCACCAGACTGCTTGGACTTACAACCGTATGGGGATGGCTGTCAACTAACTCCTCATATGATTTTAAATTCATGTAGGCAAGTCATATGTTTTATGCAAAATAGCTAGGCTATTATTTATTTAGAAAGAGACTAAGTCCTTAAACTCACTCCCTAAAGAGACTAGACATGTAAGGACATGCTTCAAATGACCTAAATCTAATGCAATTTAGATTTCATTTTATTTTCATTTTTGGACAATTATTTTGACTTAGGCTAATAGGATTCATATACTTAATGCATGGAAATGAGATTATTGGCCAAAATTAGTGAGAAGGGAGGAGGTGTGTTTCCATCATGGCTCTCAAAGGTCAAGCCAAGTTTCTCTAGCAAGGTGGAAGCCCTCAATCAAGAGTGAAAATAATATGCATTTGTGCATGATGTTATAAAGAAATACTCATCCACTAAGTTACTAATTCTTTTATCTTGATTTTAGCCTAAGCTTTAGGTGAGGTTATGAGTTCTTTAATTTTAGTTTTGAGTTATTTAAATTTGATAAAAGATTTATTTTTTTCTATGAGTCTAATCCACATCAAGGTCATAGATAAAGCAAGGAAGAAACTAGAAAAAGGATGTCACTTAATGCACAAGCTAAACAAATCATCAATCAATTTATAAAGCTAATCGTAAAAGATTAAGAGGCCATTATGGTCGGGTACCACCGCACAAACTCAAAAATAAATTGGGTAGCCGAGATCTACCCTCATACAACTCGGATTATAAATGAATTAAATATAATTAACCCAGATTTCTTCATTCTTCTTTTCTTCTTTCTTCTTCTTTCTTTTTTGGTTCCTTCTATTGGATGGTTGGAAGGTGGATGCTCCAAAGGCTTCACATGGTGCATAATATAAGATCTTATAACCAATGTTCATCCTAATCCCCATAACAATCATTCTAAAATCCTAATTGTAAAAATTTATATGAAAAGGAAAAGTAAATCCAGCAAACACCTACAAAACTAAGGTTAGCTAAACAAACCACCAAATCCCAAGCATGTATATTAGACTTATGACACCACATGGGTGACTAAGTACGCCTATTGGATTATGCTTAGGGTATAAGCACCAGCACAGCAAAAGCATTTATATTTTTATTTATTACAATGCCCCTTAAGCACAATCCCCTACAGAAGATAATGGTTAGACTAAGATTGCCCTACATTCATTCTATTCACATTCATCCTAACATCTAGTCTAAAACATATATCACAAAACAAAGTACATCATCACCTAACCTAAAGCTAGAAGTGGTGACTTAGCCTAATGTGTGTGCTTTGAAGGTTTGTGTGGTATGCTCAGTCATGGCTTTAAGTTAGAATTTTCTAAGTGTGAAGCATGTTCAACTTATAGGAGGGTTTCATTTCAGTGATTTAATTGTTTTGGATTGATTTTATTTCATGTTTTGATTAGGTTCAAATGAATCCTTTAATTACTAAGTTATAAAGAGAGAGAAGAGAACTTCTCTTTCCTTTAACTAAGTAATTTCTAAAGTGGATTCATATTTTAGTTTTATTTAGTGAATATTTTAATTTAATTAATCCTAAATGAACTCTAAACCAAAAAGAAAGGCATTTTTTAAGATTAAATTAACTAAATTCACAAAACATACATCACTTCATTTCTTTCCCAACATGTATAACATGCATATGAATGAGTCATAAACATATATATACATACAAATGATAATGTTTAACACACTTTATGATGCATGCTAAGTGATTCATTTAAGTAAATTTGAAAGTTTATGATGCATGATTTTCATTAAGTAGAAAAGGGATTTCTTATCCAATTTTCACATGAACACATGAAAGTAAGAAAGGCATAAGGGAGTACATCACCATTGTTGACCAGAGGTGTAAGGTACAAGACCTACTTAGGGCAACTTAAATCCTCACAACCTCAGGGTTTTCCAGACTAATAAACCATTTTCCTTAAATACAAACATGTGTACAAAAGAAATGAAGGGAAAAGAAATAATGCAAAAATTTGTATTAGTTGATTTATTTTGTTTATGCAATTTATATGTGCAAGCATAGGTATCCTTCTTAAATGATAGTATATGAATAAATAGGATATGGAATTAGGCAAATGTTAGGTTCTTTTCAAATGAACTACACACCCAAATCTTCAAAACTATACTAAAAGAGAGAGATGGAAAACCACACTAAGCACATCCTTATATTTTACTCACATGCAAGCTTATAATTAAGATTTAAGTAACACACTTTCAATTTTGATAATTGATTCATATATTTTGAAAATAATTTGAATTCAATAGTGATAATAGCCACTCATATTCTTACTTTAGCCAACACATGCAATTTGACATAAATGAAACATTTTCATTTTAATTTTATTTTTGAAAAGCATGGATGCATGAAACCATATGACATACATATTTAGCATGTTGGGGAAGAACTAAAGCAATGAACGCATGTAAACACATCCACTTTAATTAAATCCTAAACACAGTCTTATGAAATAAGAAAGCTTAAAGTAAAACAAAGTTCATTTAGTATGATTTTTGTTTGATTTTGAATTTGATTTAATTTTGAAAATGTGGATTGAGTTTGCTGTTCCTAACCCATTCACACTTGTGCTTGGAATTTTTGTTTAATTTTTAGATGATTACATTCATTTTAGATTTTAATTAGGTTAAGGTATGAATTAAATATTTTAATTAGCCCTTACCTACACCACCTTAGCATAGTTAACCAAGTAATTATGAGCCAATGACATGATATAAAACCTCACAACAAATTTAAATTTGAAATGCACCTAGGAAGAAAGGGGCCTAATGCAATTTGGCTCATGATTAATGGTTAATTAAGCTAAGGGGTTTAACTTAAGTAATTTCAAAACACCCCTCACACATATGAGTTGAGTTTTGATTTCCATAATTGAACTTAGGCTCTTGAACACCTAAGCATCTACCCAAAGTAGATTAATTAAGTTCTAGTAACTTTTAGAATTTTTAGAAATTAATTAAGAGGGTAAGTAGTGAATTAAACCTTAATTAAGAAAAGATTAAGAAAGGAAAAGGGAGTTTAAGGAATTGTTTAGGAGAAATGCCCCAAAATTATTCCCTAAACCATCTATTCACTAGATCAAGCCTTAATCAACTTCAATAAGGGATAAAGACATTAATCAAACCCTTAATTATCCTTAATAATATGAAAGGGGTAATTAGAAAATGAATTAGCAATTCCCTCAATTAAGCCATCAATAAATCCCAAGAAAATTAAGGGAGGCAAAAGTCATCCCCCAAAATATACCCTTGAAGTTTGAGATTAATCAGTGGATTAATTAGGGAGTAATTAGCAAACAAGATTTCTAACAAAACCTAAAATCAAAGAAAGATACAATTCAAAATCCATTAAAACCAATTTTAGAATATTTTAGATTGAATTATCTTTCAGTGATAATTTACCTCATTTTTTTTGATTTTTTTAAAGAGATATGAATTTTTTAATTTAGGTGATTAATTAAAAATTAAATAAATCTTAATTAAATCCTCATCTCCACATGACATGCATGGTTGAGTCGATCTTTCCATGCGTGAGTGGTAACTTAAACATCACATCTGAGCGGTTTGATAACTGCCATTCGATCAAGGATTGAACGGCTAGGAATTAACCTACAGTTTTAAAAAGGTGAAATAGGATTTAAAATGTGCATCTAATCTCGGCCGTCCAGCGTGGATGGACGGCTGAGATCATCACCATTCTTCCCTGAGGAATAATGGAGACCATCCACTTTCAAAGGGAAGATCCGAGCTCGGATTGGAATGAAATCTTGCACACACCATCTAACCCTAATGGCAAGCCTATCCAATGGTAAAAATCTCATGCCATTAAATTTTCTTTCACAAAGGACCAACACACACATTGAGCTTAGTGGTCAAAAAATGTCTAACCTCGAGGTAATCCGACACTCAATTCCAGAGGAGCTTAGTGCAGTTGAGACAAAGCTGGTGAAATATTAGCTCGAGGTTGAGTGGGTGCTCTATGGACCAACCCCTCCTTGCTCCCTTGGCTTTGATGGAATTAGACCTCCCCTTGCCTTGGAACTTGAGAGGAGCTTGACTGGCCCCTAGTGGAGTGTACAAAGTCAATTAAATTGATTTGGAGTGTAGAGGAAATTTGCCAATATATGAAGCTCCCCTACTTTTGCTTAAAGGAAAACCAAGAATGGAAATTTCCAATTCCTTCTAAGGAGATTAGGATCACTCTAATATGGCTCCTATGACTCTCTTTTACTCAATCGACACTGAGGAAGTTTGAATTGAAGTGAATTAGGGGGAGTATATCTTCCCCTTTGGCAATCAGATGTCCAAAGCATTGTTTACCATTTTGATCCAATTTCCAAGATTGAAAGGGTTGTTTGAGCTATTAGAAGTTTGCACATGGTCAGTTTGGGCTAAGGAGTGGAGTGGTAACCTCCCATGTGCTTCAAAACAAGTGGAGGGAAGTTTTTTATATGGCCAATTAGAGCCATGTGCTCGATTTTGGCCTTGGGTCAATTTGGGCCAACCCAAACCCATTAGGTTGGGTGCGCCACCTTCCATAGGGTCTACTTGACCTATTAGGAAGGTTTCAAGTAGATATGAAGAGGACATGACCAAATTTCCCATGGATTTGACCAAAATTTGTTCTATAGCCTAGAGGTAGAATGGTCATTTGGCTGATTTTTGAATTTGAATATGTTGGGTATGTTGAGAAAATAGGTTTTGTCAAGTTTCATTAAATTTGGAGTTCAGTTGTTATGGTTCGACTCATGTTGACCCATTTAGGTCAAAATGCGTCAACTTGGATCAAACCAAGGGTTGGGTCAAGTTCATATGACCATTTGAAATGTTGTGGTTCCTTTGGTTTAATTCAATTTGGTTTAGGTTTGAATTTGGTTCATATCACTTCATTTAGGTCAAATGGACCAAGTTGACTAATTTGACTCATTTGAGCTGTTTAAGCTAGGTCATGGGAAGGTTTAGGTTTGGCTAGTCATATGGAGTCGATTGGTATCTTTATTTTCAATCAATTTTGGTTAAGTTTGAATTTAGCTCAACATGACCCCTTTAGGTCAAGTTGGGTTCAAGGTAAATTGGGTTAGGTTAGGTCTAGTTGGCCAATTGAGGCTTTGGTCAAGTTCAACAAGTGATTTAGAATGAACTTGACCCATTGGTTTCAATCAATTTGGCTTAGATCAAGTTTTGACACATTTTTTAACCTTTTAGGTCAAGTTGGGTCAACTTGGGTCAAGTATTGGGCTAGGTTAGGCTCAAATGTTGACTTGGTCAAGTTCAAACATAGTTCATGAATGAACTTAGATCAATGGTTTCAATCGATTTGGCCTATTGTGGATTTTGGCTATGTTAGGTTTCATTTTGGCTAAGTGTTGACTTGGTCAACCTTAGGTTTGACTTAGTTTGACCTAGTTTGAATGATTGATCATCTCATGATGATTGTTGATCATGATGAGAGGCATAAGTGAGTTTGATTCAATCCAATTTGGTTAGGATTAAAATTTAGCTCATAAGGTTACTTTAGGTCATTTTGGGTCAAGTGAGCCTAAGTGGGTCAAATGGCTTGGTCAAAGCTTGATTTGAGTTTGATTGAACTTGTATATGGACTTATGATTGAAATATAAATCCATTTGCAAGTGGTTTGAAGTCAAATGGGTTTTGATTCATTTGATAATTTCATATTCAAAGGAAGAATATGAATGGATTTGGGGTTTGATTTTTGAATTGAGTTTTGATTTGGTGATTGAAGTTTGTATTTATATTTGGATTCATGATTGTAGGGTTGATTGAATCATGATGGAAAATCAAGTGTTTGGTTTGATTTGAAGCTAATTTGTCTAAGTTCAAGATTTTGACTTGAAAGGCTTAGGTTGGATTTTGATTGAATTTGAGCTTGATTTTTGGAATTAGCTTTGATTGTTTGAATTATATTTCATTTATATATGTGAATATAAATGAGAATATAAATGAGTCATGAGAAAATTTCAAGGATTTGAAGTGATTTGAAGATGATTTAGGCTAAGTCCTTAAGAGGGAAATTAAGGACTTAAGAAGGATTTTAAATCTGGAATTTAATTTTGGATTTGATTTGATTAATGTATATTTATATTTCATTTATATATTTGAATATAAATGAGAATATAAATGAGTTATGAGAAAATTCCTTGAATTTTAATTGATTTAGATTTGATTTTGGCTAATAAGAGGAAATTAAGGGATAGGTATTTTTAGAATAGGAATTTGAATTTTGGATTTAGATTTGATTGATTTATATTTATATTTCATTTATAAATGTGAATATAAATGAGTTGTGAGAAAATCCTATGAGTTTGAATTGATTTTTATTTGATTTAGACTAAGTCTTTAAGGTGGAAATTAAAGACTTAGGAGATTTTTGTGAGTTTGAAATTTCATTCATGGATTTCAATCATGTGGCATTGATTTGAGTTTGGAGAAAATCAAATAAGATTGATTTGGAGTTTGACTTGAAGGAAGGAAGGTGAGGAGTGGTTCAAGCTAAGGGTAGGCAAATTTTCCTAACACCCCTAAGGCATGACCTATTCCTATGGCTAACTCTTCTAAGTCTCTAGGGCTAGGTTGAGTGTCCACCTAATCCTTAGATGTGTCTTAAGACTAATGAACTCTTAAAGTCTAAGAGAAGCCCTATGTCTAAGTTGGAAGGATTGAGAGCTCATTCTAAAAATGAGGTCAACATGGGTATATTAGTCCGGACATCCCAGGGATGCATGAGTTTAAGTAGCCCTAAGATGGTTTTTATCTCATTCCCTTGGTGCAAAATAATGGCGCCATACCTACTTAAAATTCTCATGTATATATGTTTATGTGGCACAACTAGTAGATAAAATCTATAATTTAGTCAAATCAATTCTACTTTTGCATGATTCTCATTCTTATAGTTGCTTATATATCCACATGTATCTGAGAATAATGGGTATATTAGCAGACATCCCAGGGACGCACGACTTTAAGTAGCCCTAAAGAGGTTCCTACCTCACTCCCTTGGTGTAGAACAATGGCGACGTACTTACATAAAACTCTTATACATTTATGTGCACCTTTGGCTAATGAGTGAAAATCCCCCTTTTCTAAAAAAAAAAGAAGAAACATGCATTCATACTTTGTTCAAGTGGTTGAATTAATTAATCATGTAACTTAAAGCTCTTTGCTTATGCTTTTGCATAATAATTTAGATAGATCTTTAAATTAATATGACAAAATAAATCTACCAAATGAAATATCAATTCTAAATACATTTGGTTACTTTCATCATTCAAGTATGCTAATATATAAATTGCATGTATAGGTATGTTTAAGACTTAACCATTTGCATGTTATATATGATAGAAAGAAATAAACAAATATGTGACATGTGATGGTAATTAATTCCAATTAATCTTAAGATGTCATTCTTATTGAATAAGGTTATTTAAAGTGACCCTAAACCTAGGATTAATTTAAATTTATAATAAGTCATTCACTAAAGAGAATTGTTTAATTAATTAGCTTTAGAAATGACTTAAGGAAGGGATAAAAAAGAGTGATCCTCTCTTTCCTTATCTTTATAACACTTAGTTATTTTGTGTAGGTCAAATGAAATAAAATAAAATATTAAGTAAAAGCTTGAAAATTAACTAAACAACTTAAAGTGAAACTACCCTTTAAATTGAAACTTTCTACACTTAGAAAACTGTAACTCTAAAACTAGTTAGAACATATCACACACAAGCCACACACACATCAGATTAAGCCACCATTTCTAGCTTCATGTTAGGATGGTGCATGGTTTGATGTATGTTTTATTTTATGATGTATTATTTTAGATTAGATGTTAAGGTGTATATTTCATAGACTGGATGTTAGGCCGCTATTAGCCTAATTATATCTTTTGTAGGAGATTGTGCTTAAGGGGCCGCTCAAAAATAAATATAAATGCTTTCTTTGCAGGTTGCTTAAGCCCCAAAGCATAATCGAAGTAAGGACAGGTAGGCTTGGTTACCCATGTGCAAGGTGCTAAGTTCAAATTATAAATATAATTACTTGGGTTGCATGGTGTGTTTAGCTAACACTTATTTTGAAGGTGTAGGTAGATTTACTTTTTTATTTTAATTTAATTTTGTAATAGGAATTAGGATTAGTGCTTTGGGAGAATTAGCATGAGCATTGACAAGAAAGACTATATCTTGTGTGCCATGTGATACCTTGAAGTGAGTCAAATCAAAGAAGCAAAGAGGACTAAAGAAGACATGAAAACTTGAAGAAAATTAAGACCCTCATAAGACGCATTCATTCTTAATTGTAATTATTCTCTTGTAATCAGGGTTGTATAAGGATAGAGCTCGGCTACACATTTTTCTTTTCAGGTTGTACACCGGCACCCGACTGCACCGATCTTTTATTCTATTGCATTAGCTATAAAATGTTTGATACTTTGTTTAGCTTATGCATTAGAAATGACATGCCTCTTCATAGTTTCTTTATGATTGGTGTTTATTATATGGCCTAGATGCAATTAGGCTCTTAGGAAAAAATAAATTTTCTACCCAACTATAACTCATAATTAAATTTTGAAATAACTCAAACCTCACATAAATCCTAGGATATAATCAAGATAATTAAAGGATTTAGCAACCCCTTAGCTAAATATTGTATGTTTCACATCATGCATGCATCTTCTACCACTCTTGCAAAAATGAGGGCCTCCGTTCTTCACATATGGGAACCGCTTGACCTGTGAGAGCAACTCCTACTAACAAAGATTCACCCTCATCTCTCTTGATTTAGCCCATAACTCATTTCAACATGCATTTAGGCATACAAAAATCACAAAGCCTTTGTCAAAATGAAGTGTCAAATACAAATAAAATTTGAAAAGATTTGCATTATACTATGTCATTGCTCATACCACTCATGCTCTAATCTCTTAGGAAGTGGGTTTAAGAACTTTAGTATCTCAATCTAAATAATAATAATCTAACCATCTTGCAAAGCATATGACTTGATTACATAGTTTTAAAATGTAGGAGTTAGCTGGCTACCACTCCAGGCGATTGTAAGTCCAGCAGTCGGGTGGTTTATCCTCTCTTGTGGAGGTAAACCATATACCCATGTCGTCTTAGATTTAGGATGTGCTTTGGTTCTTGCCAAAGCTCCCTAGATTTAGGATCCGAGGTAGCTATTTCCTTTGGGCTACTAGCATAAATTCTCACTTCTTAGGCATTTTCACAAGCTTGTATTATGAGATTATAAGTCCTAATCTTCTAATAAAATTCCAATTCAAACATATAATTCTCTTCAACTTCAAACATATAAAGATCAACCATATGATAGATTGGAGTGCTCACTAGGCTTCCTAGTATCACGAGCATCCACTACTCATCTCCTTTGGCTTCAATAATAAGTCTCTCCTTTTGATCCTTCCCGATTGATTTTCCAAGTATAATTAATTTATTGATAGTCCTATCTTTGAAGTCTTTTGAGATAATAATTACCTACTTTAATCGAGAGTATTCCTAAGGAACATACCTTCCTTAGGATGTAATTAACTATAGGGGCTTACCCCCTTAGGGAAGTTTATAACCTGGTTTAAATAAATCCTATTTTATTTATCTATGTAAAATAGGAAAATAATCTCTAGTATTTTTGAAGACCCGCCATACCTTAGGAGTCCTTATTAAGGTGATTAGGTCCATTGTAGGGAAGTGATTTCTTTCTTTTGAGATAGTGCACTATTCCTTGATGTCATACCCGATCACCTTAATAAGTACACCCTCAGATCTGTGTGGTTTCCCCCATACATAAATCAAAAACAAACACCATACATACATAAAAATGGTGTCATTTTATCATCCATATTGCCCATTAACAATTGGATCTCATGCTCTTCCTCCAACTATTGATTATATTTCATGCTTAGGTTATGCCAACGAAGCTACAAATTTTGTCACTCACTCATCTTTTCTCTTTTTTAGTAAGGTGAGGTTAGCAATTTTTATCTTCTTGGTTGCACTGGCGAACCTTTTCATGAACATTGTCTCTAGAAGAAGATTTTGATCAATCATTGGCTACATACCACTCGAAAGTAGTGTGTGTGAATGCGTAAAAGCATTTCCTCTTGTGTTACCACAAGTAGCCTTGAATAGGGCTAGATGTTGTTTTGGATTACCATGTCTACTAAAAATATTAAATTTTGGTACTTAGTAAACTTTAGAGTATGACACTTGATCAATTTCAGCTGGGTAAGGGTGACTCTTACTCACTAGCTTTTCAGCCTACTCTAAAGCTATAACTGTCTTTATCTTTCCATTAATTATTATTTTTAGTTGAGCAACTGTTAAAGTTCCTAGTGTATTGGCCACATTCTAAGTTATAGGTTGAAGAGCTAGTTGATTAACTTCACTTTCCCTTCAAGTGTAGCATGTACAATAGGAGCTTGAGGTATCAGAGTGACTGGTGGTATAGAGGCTGTATTATTAGCTACATGTTAATTAGCAGAAGAAATAGGTGCTACATTTGATGTGATATCCTTATCCAATATATCCATCATGATATTCATTTTTATCATCATGTCATTCATCTTGGTACCATCCTATGAAATTTCCCTATCTTTGGCTTCCATTTGTTGATGCATTTGTCTTTGCTCTTTAGCTAGCACCATGGCATCAATCAATACAGCCTCTTCTTCTTCCTCTCTTTCCTTTTATTGTTTTGCTCCTTGCTCATCTTCAGGGGAAGAACTTGACTATCCTTCTCCTTGTGCATTTGTAGGGAAAGTTGTTTCTAGGGTTGAATGGCAATGCTGATTGTAAAAGCATGTGCCAGGTTGATCATTTCTTGGTTCAATCATATAAAAAGCTTCAACTATCATAACTTCCTTCTCATTTTGATCTTCTTTTTTTTCCTCTTTAACAGAGATTGAAGATTCATCTTCTACTCTCTTTTGTGATGGCTCTTCTTCATAAACATCAAATTCGGGTTCAAGCTCACTGGATTCATGTTGTTGATGATGCTGAGTAGAAAGTTCATCCATATGTCTCGTCATATAGACAACTTTTACTTCCATCGTGTCTTGTTCATGAATTTCTAATCGATGCTTCCAATGGATCTCTAGTTCATTATAAGGAATAGAGATTTATTCCATTAGGGGGACTACGTTCATAGTCAACTTTCTTTTATGAGGGTGAATCTGATTGATGCGAGATCCCCTAGAGGATTCTCCAAAGTGTCGACCATCATATCATTTATCATTGATATCCCTTCTTTTAGGTATCCACTTCTGATGAGTTATATTTTAGGTGAATTTTGAATATGTGCATCAGATGTCACACCTCTTTCTTTCTTCAGAATTTTATCATGGAGCCTTGGTCTCCATATCTACTTACCCTTTGTCAGGACCTTTTGACAGCAGATTCTTGGACACACGGTCCAAGTGTCACGCTCTGATGCTAATCATGAAGCATAATTGGCTTGATGACTAGTCACCATAAGAGATGAAAACCTCTTTGGTGGGGCTTCAGTATTTTCAATCACTATAGACCTTTGAAATTTTCTTTTCATTAAGCCTCTTTCTTTGGCTATTTTAAGATCATTATCTATTATAGAGGACACTGTTTCAAGTTGTCTCCTCTGTGGTGCTAGGGCTTGATGTTGTTGAGCCCAGAAAGACTATTTCACCTCACTAGTAGAGCTAATTTTTTTTACCCATTTTAGATTATCAAAGTTGTTACGGGTAAGAATACTTTTTAGTGGTAGTATTTTGTTCAATTCAGTAGGATATAAGCCCTCAGATTTCTTCTTCTTCTTTTCCTTTTAGTTAATTTTCTTCTTTAGGAAGCTTCAAAATCATGTACAAAAACAGGAAATAGTAAACATCAAAGATATAGTTTGCCCATTGATAGTTCTTTGCATCACAAGGGCTTCAGATTGACCCAGTCTTTCAAAAACAAAAGTTCTCTGTCGAGAGAATTCCTTAATAGCAGTTAGTTGCTGAGTTGATTGGCAAGCATGATTAGTAGGACCTTCAATAAACTAAGGCCTTCGGGCATGACCTCGGACGAGTGCACCATGGGTGGGTACTTCAAGAGTTGCAGTTAAGATAGCTAAGAAATCCATGCTACCAAATTGAATGGTAGCTCCAACATCTCCTGCATTGATAATGACGTTAGCTAAGTAGATGTTTGCACCATGCCCTAGCTGAATAGTGAAATGAGTGCTCTGTAGATCCATTCTGCGTAACTGAAAGATGGGGATTAGTAATTTGTAATTATTATTTCACCCCATACTTTCAAAATGCAGAGATACTACAAAAAAATAATAGTGTTATAAAAATATACTCTAAATAATAATTCATTTGACATAGAGTCTCATACAATAGTAATTTAAATTTATAACATATTTAAATCACCATTTTGTAATTTTTAAATATTTTATTGCTATTATAGCACATATATGACTAGCCAAAGATGGAAAGATAATCTTATCCCCAACGAAGTCGCCAGAAATGTGTGTGCTCTAAAAATTCACCACTAACCTCTCACATTGATTTAAGTGTCAGTGAGATTTTCAAAAGGTAGATGAATAGTAGATAAGACATTACCTAGAGATTTCACCCTCATTTTTGAGGACTTTAGATCTGGTTCCATGTTTCCTATGGGCGCAAACTCCTATAGTTAATTATCCCTCTCAATGCTGAGAGAGAACTTTTGATTAAGGCTAGTTGTTAGGTTGCTTAATGCATAGCATATAGTAGCAGCATGTGGAGTTTAAAATTTAGAATTTATGAAATTCACCATTTTAGCTTAAAGCGAATGGTTAGAGGAATGATGACATGCTCGATCTAGATCCCATGGTTCCGTCATCCTGGGCTGTCATAGTCCCTAGTCTATTTAGTCAGAGGAGGTAGTCAACCTAACCTAACTGAAGGATGCTTATCAGCAGCCATGAGTTGCATCATCCAAGTAATCCTTGTAGACCTAGGGTGGTATTTGTCTAAGAAGATTGGCTTTAAGTCTACCTTAGCTAACAGAGGATTTTTTGCCTAATTAGGTGTACCCTATGATTCACATCTCAAGGTATAGAACTGTTGGGGAGCATACGTGCTACAGTCATGATCGTAATATAATGGTGCCATTTGGCAATAGCCACCCAATCAAAGAACTCTAATCATAATTGCATCATATGTGGAGCTATTCCATGCGAAGAGGACAGACCATATCCTTACTGGCATGAGATTGATTGAAGTGAATATAAAAATACATTTCATTTGACATTAGCTCTTTGTAAGCTAGAGTTTTCTTAATTTGTTAACTCTGACAAACATTTGCGGAAGGTGGATTGAATTTTTAGTTTAAGTTTTTAATCAAATTTCATTTAGACATTATAGCTTAATGACATATTAGATTTCACATTTGGTTTGACACTTAATTTTAGTTAGTTTAATTTGAAATTAAATTCACATTTTTTATGGAAGTATCTCCTCCGGTTGAAATCACCATTCAACACAGCCATCATCGAGGTTTATTAGTTTGCTTGATCGTTTAATTTATTATCTCAGATCTTGTCAACTCTATTAGTTTAATAATAGAGGATTAGATCTATTATCACATGATAAATTAGCTTCTCAAATATTTCAATAAGCTAAAATTCTTGTAATAATTGTATTTTTAGGATTTGTTAACCCGGGCCCGATCCTAAGACCAAAATGAGAAGCAACCCGCACGGCCTCCTCAGATACTAAGTTTAAGCATTCAACATAGTATCAGGGCCCATGCAGGTGTTTAATAGTTTAGATAATTTTATTTCTAAATCAAGAGATTAATTTCATATTTTCACTTAATTCCAACTTAGCTATACCTTTTAAACATTAAAATTTGCACTCTTAATTTTTATGTCTAAGAACATGCAGGTATTTATAGCCTAGATAATTTTATCTAATTAATGAAATCATTGACTTTGAAAATCAAAATTAAAATGAAATTCCTTAATTTTTGGATTGAAAGAAGCTCCATAATTCATGGAGAATTTAAACTAGCATCGCCTTCTGTCTGCTTGTATGAAGAGTTGCAGATCCGGTGGTGTATTTTTCAACTTTATATTTTTGATTCAAAGTATTGTAACTTTGCTCATACTTAATTTGTTTATTGCATTTTTAAATATCAACTTATGGTTGTTAACAAGCTTTTAAATATTTATCAAATCGTCATATTTTATTTGAATTTCATTCTTAAACTAAGCACTCAATAAATCCCCTGTGCTTTGGTTTCCTGTCCATTTATAGTCTTCTTCAATTCATTTTAAAATAGACATTGCAATGTAAGAATTAAATAAGAAGGCTTTGTTCATTATGAATTTTATTCTAGAGCTTGATTTGAGCTTCACCTTATTTGAAGAAATGACCTTCTAGCTTCATGTAACCTCCCCATAAGTATGACATGAATTCAAAGTTATGTTTATATTTGGCTTATTCTCTTTCAATTATTTTCATGCATGATAAAACGTAAGCGACAAAGTTCAATTAGTTCTTCTTAGCCAACTAACCATTGCTATAGCATGTAAGTGAGTTATTTAATTTTGTGTTGCTCAATTATTATCATATTTAAATCCCATATTAAGCAAATATATTTTTTCTCACTTAGCTCATTCTTGTTTAATATTAATATTCATTAAGCTCATTTAGATTCGATCTTCATGAATTTATTTTATTTTAAGACTTTATGTTTCACCATTAATTTAATACCCAATTAATTTTAAATTTAAGTCCCAAAAACTTGATGAAATTTCAGCAATATTCTGGTGACATCCTTGTGTAGGGGGCTACATCATAACTATTTTTAACTATCACGTCGCATGACGGTTGGCATTGCACCTCAAATTTTTTAATCTCCTTACGCCTTGATGAGCATAACGAGGCCTTCAATCACCTACATAAAAATAAATATATATGCAATTTCTACACATTTAATCCTCCTCCCCTTTTTTTCTAAGTCCTAAATTTAGTCAAAATTTTAGCAGTATTTCAGCATAGTGGACTGCATCTAATAATTTTGGCTTACTCAGTATGCCCTATTAAGCGTACCAAGGTGTCTTGCGATGCCATAGTCAATTTTCATCTCACCATGATGAGCGTGATGAGGCCTTCAAACCTGCATAAAATAAGCATATATACATATACAATTTTCACATATTCATACATTCCTACATATTCAAACTCTTTTTTTTTACACATTTGTGACAAATAGTGCAGTGATCAACAAGCACGGGTAAAATGGAATGAATGATTGAAATGCCAAAAATATAGAGACAAACCCACCTGATAACGGTGTTCCTCCTCGGCTGCGGCAAAAGGAATAATCGAAAGAGTAAATCGACAAATATGAATAATCAGAAGAGTAAATTGGCGACTATGTGCTCGATTAAAGGAGGAATCAAGAAGGGTAGCAGATTGAGGGAAAATGGGGAAGATGAGGGATTGCGGAAGAGAAGGAATCAGATTGCTTAGCTTTTGATTTTGGTGGAGATGAAACGAGCGAAAAGAAAGAGAAGAGAGTGTGCTGCTTGAAAGCAACAGTGAATGGGAGTGGGAGGAGAACGAAAGGGGGAAGGGAGATAAGAATGGGAATTTGTGATTCATGGTTTTCTTTACCGTTATGGTGCGGTTAAGGGAGTTAGATGAAGAGGAAGAGGAGAGAATCAGGCTCCTTCCTTGAGGTTTGAAGGATTCAGACGAAGAGGGGGTGTGGTTGAAGGAGACGATCAAAGAGGAGAAGAGGAGTGTGATTTCCTTGCAATTTTAAGGATTCAGACTGTGGGCTCTGAAAATTCACCACCGACTTGTCGACAAGCTAAATTGAAGAGAGTTTGATTTAAGTGTCAGTATAATTTTTAGAAGGCAGATGGAATAGCAGATAATACACTACCTAAAGATTTAATCCTAATTTGGTGAGAACTTTAGATCTGGTTCTAGATTTCCTATAGGTGCAAGCCCCTATAGTTAATTACCCCTCCTAATAAGTGAGAGAGAACTTTCGATTAAGGCAATTTGTTAGGTCACTTAATGTGTGGCGTATAGTATAAGCATATGGAGTTTTAGAATTTAAGATTATGAAATTCATCATTTCAGCTAAAATTGGATGGTTGGCAGAATGATGACATACCCAATCTAGATCCCATGGTTCTGTCATCTCAGGCTATCGCGGTTCCTAGTCTACTTAATCAGAGGAGGTAGTCGACCCAACCTAACCAAAGGATCCTTATCAAGAACACATGATTTACGTCATCCAAGAAATCCTTGTAGATCTAGGGTGTGTTTGTCTAAGGAGAAAGGCTTAAGTCTACCTTAGCTAATAGAAGGCTATTTTTCTTATCAAGTATAGCCTATGATTCACAACTCAAAGGGCAGAGCCATTGGGGAGCATACGAGCTACGATCGTGATCGTAATATAATGAAGCCACGTCGAGGACTCGATGGTAATTACTTCATCTATGGAGCCTACTGGCCAAGCCACGTAGTCATAGGACATGGGCCACATCCTTATAAGTAAGAGATTGATTGAGATTAAATATAGTACAACACTTGACTTGACATTGGCTCTTTTGTGAGCTAGAGTTTTCTTAATTTATCACCTTGAACAAATAGTTGCAGAAGGTGGATAGATTCAATTTTGCTTTAAGCTTTTAATGATTAAATTTTATTTAAGCAATTTTTTAGATTAATACTTAATTTGATTTGAAATTAGAATCACATTTTGATGGAAGTACCCCTCTGGTTGAAATCATCATTCAACACAGCCATCATCAGGGTAGATAATTGATTAACTCAAAAATATTTGAGAACTTTAAATCCTGTCAACTCTCTTAGCTCCTAATAGAGGATCAGATCTACTATCACATGATAGAATTAGCTTCTCATATATTTTACTAAGTTGAAATTCTTATAATAGATTTTTAGGTTTTGTTAACCCGGACCCAGTCCTAAGACTAAACCAAGAAGCAACCCGCGCAGCATCCTCAGACACTTGATTTTAAATATTCAGCATAGTATCGGGGCCCATATGGGTGTATTTAAGAATGCCTTAATTAACATCTTATGTTCACTTGTATGATGTGTTGTAAAATCTGGTGGTATTGAAAGCATTTTGATCTAGATTGTAACTTAAAATATTGCATGCACTTAGTTTACTTGCATTAGCCCTACTCATGTTTATTCACTAGCATTGTAATCATCTCCATATTCATATAAGAGTTATTAAATCCAATTTAGATTCATCCTTAACTTTACATCAAGCTCCATGTTTATTTGAAAATTAGACTTTAAGTTTATTGTAAATCTGTTATGAGTTTAGTATTAGTCTCTCCAAATTTCATATAAAGCTTATTTAATTTTGAGAAATTTATGAGAATACAAACTCTCTTTATCAAGGAATTTACATTTTCAGTTTAAGCCATGGAAAGTTATACTTGCAGAGAAAAGTATTGTCTCATATAATTTTTACTTGTGATAATTACCCATCTAATCTCGCCATCATATTTAATTTAAACAAAGATGGGTCCCGCTTTTCTTCTTTCCATTTCCATAAATAGGTCTAATGGAGGGCCTTCCATTTCATATGGTTTACTTAGGGTGCTTTGGAGTTTGAAAGGGGGGAAAGATCTGATTACATTCCAAGTACGTGTTTTATTCTTTCAAAGTTCCTTTAAGTATTTCCTTTGATTTAGTGTTTATCATTTTTAATTTGAATTTAGCTTTAGGTTTTCTTACTTAACATTCTTAAGCCAGTTCTTTTTATTTTTCATTTTTTTGCTAAGTCAAAAGATTTGATGAAATTTCAGCAGTATTCTGACTAGGAGGAGAGACATCTAACAAATTATTTGGCTTGCTCGATACACCCTATTGAGCGTAGTGAGTGGTGTCTTGTGACACCACAGCTGTCTTCCTGCTACATCCTATGGGGCATTAGCAGGGTCTTGGAACCTGCAAAGAAAGACATAAGCACATATATGTACCATTCTCCACATTTACGTTCATATACATCCACAAATTCTACGTCACATTTATTCAAACTTATTTTTTCACGCACTTACAATGATCAGCAAGGAGAATTTAGTTAGAGGGGTTCAGCTAGGGGAGATAGTTTCGGCTAGAGAAGGAAATTGAAAAAGAGGGAGGTGAAGAGAAAAGAGAAAGGGGCAAATTTCAATTTTGTGGGAATGAGGGAAAAATGGAGAACATAATTTCGGATTGGGGAAGGAAGAAGATGAAAGGGAAGAAAGAAAAAGAAAGACGAAGTGTGGGCTTCAAAATTTGCCACCAACCTCTCGATGAAGAGTGATTTAAAGTGTTGGTGTAATTTTCAGAAGGAAGATAGAATAGTAGAAATGACACTACCCAGAGATTTTGCCCTCATTTTGTGAGGACTTTAGATATAATTAATTTATGTTTCACCATTAATTTAATATCCAATTAATTTTAAATTGAAGTCTTAAAATTTGATGAAATTTTGGCAGCCTCCAGGCATCATCCCCGCATAGAGGCTGCATCGGGAGTATTTTGGCTTTCTCGATACACCCTAATGAGTGTAGTGAGTGGTGTCTTATGACACCACAACCTTCTTCTCACACCTGTTATACCCTATGGGGCATTAGCAGAGTCTTGAAACCACATGCAAATACAATATATATATATATATATATATATATATATATATATATATATATATATTCATTTCTTTTCTCTCTTTTTTCTAAATCTAGAATTTTATAAAAATTTCAATAGCATTTTGGCTAGGGGAGTGACATCTAACAGATATTGGCTTACTCGATATGCCCAACTAAGATGAGTGGTGTCAACACCACATAGTCTTCTTTCCTACATGTGGCATTAGCAGGATCTTCAAACCAGTGAAAAGAAAAACATAAGCATATAATACAATTTCCACATTCATACACTCCTGCACATCCACAGATTACATCGATGCTCATCTCTTCGGGTCTATCAAAGCACTTGTGATTTGTTGGTTTTTTTTTCACATCTTCACTAGCTACATACTGCAAGTCATGGAAAATTTTGCTTTTGCAAATTGGCTTGTCACCCAAATTCATAAGAGAAGAACTATCAGCTTCTTCTCCCCTAACACAAATGATACCAAAAAATCCATTCTCATTCTTTGAATCTATGGCTAACAAAGATTGATTATAGTGCATGCATGACGAGCAAGGCGTTGAACAAATATTGCAAGTTCCAAATTCAATCCTCATTCTTATAAATCCTTTTGGAAACTTAAATTCTTCTCATCCAAAAAGACACGCTATTACGTTAGAGAACCAGAACAGTAGCAAAATGAAGATGGCAATTACTCTATAAAGCATTATGGCATCATTAGCAATGCATCCCCAACTTATTAACCAAATTATCACAGCACCACTTAACACTTATTTTGCAACTGATCCATAGCATAGAATTAGTCTGCAGTTGTTGAAGCTTGAATCATCCACCCGCCTCACTACCCTTGAATAGGAGTTATTTCTTGCAGCTTGCTTCGATTGAAAACTAGGAGTGGAAGAAAAGGAAAGAGTGGAATAAGAGGGAGGAGGAAGAGGCTTATGACTTTTTGCATGTGAGGAGGTTTTGATCCCGGCTGCTTGCGTCAAGAAGAAGTAAAGGAAGAGGCTTACGATCTCTATAGGGAAGGGTTCCATTTTGGAGGGAAGAAGTAAAGGAGGGGGGGGGACGGTTGAGAGTCAAGAGCTTGCCATTTACGTGGAGGGAGAGCTCACGTACGGTTTGGATGTTCTACCAAAGAGGGAGATCTGAATGGGTTAAGTACTCAGGTCGCATGGAATAGGGTCGGTTCACATGAGTTAAGTGGGATTTAGGGCTAAGACTAGATTTAAGTTTTCTGAAATTGATTTTTAAATTCGTTAATCAACTTTGACGTGAACTTTACACTAACATGATTAAATAATCAAAATATATATCAATTTAAGGTTATTCCAATGGTCTGAATGCAATGACACAGTTCATTTCATACTCGAAGGCCATTTAGTTTGAGTCGACATCAAATTGAGTTAATTTCAGCTCAAAATGTGTGTCACCATTTTTGACCACTCAATTTTTATGCAAACTCATCTGAATTGAGTTTAAATAGTCTTACTTGATAGATTTTGATATTTTGAAGCTAATGACATAATCAATTTCATGAACGGAGGTCATTTGGTTTTCGTTGGTGCCCCCTAACCTTGATATATGTGCAGGCTCATTAACGACTCGATCCCTTGATAGGTTGATCATCAAGTTGTGCATATTTATATTCTGACCAGTTTTGATGTTTTGAACACAATGGTAAAGTCCATTCATCGATCAAAGGTCATTTGGTTTAATTTTGGCAATGTCTAGTGTATTTCAGCCTTGATTTGCGCACTATCACTTCAAATCATTCGACATTTGCACATACTCATCCGAATTAAGCGTGGACAGTCTCTTCTGGTAGTTTTTGATGTTTCAAAGCTAATGACATGATCAATTTCATGAATGAAGGTCATTCGGACATCATCATTGCTTCCCTACTCTAATATGTGTTGGCACATTAATGGCTTGATCGCTTGATCGGTCGGTCGTTAGATTGTGCAATATTTATATTCCAATCAATTTTGATGTTTTGAAGGTGACGATGAAGTTTATTCATCAATCGAAGGTCATTTTGACAATTTTTGGTGAAGTCCAATGCATTTTGAGCCCCGATTTGCGCACTATCACTTTCAAAGTCTGTCGAATTAGACTTGTACGCTTGACTCGACTTATGACACATATGTGGAGGTCAACAAATGCCTCCCAACAAATGTGATTCATGCATGGATTGAGTCATGTTTGTTGAAAACTAGTTGACCATTTAGGTTGGCCACAGAACTTAGATCATTTCAACTTCGATTGCAATAGCTTACGGAGCTTTGATAGGATTTGTCATTAGTATGCTGCCTTATTTAGGACATGTTAAATAATGGGATTGACCAATTTATCAGAATCACCTTATTGGATAGATAATAGTTCTTACACCATCTACTATTTGCTTCAATGGATTTGTTGAAGATCTCTTTCATTCATGTCATTACAGATTTGAGTTTCCTCCAACCCTAGCTTCATGCTTGGTTGGGTTTGATGGAGGAATTAGCTTATTTATTTTGATGACAGACTCCGCTAGGGAATTGATTTATCCATGCTTGGTCATTTGAAATTCCTTCTGTCCTAGCTTTAAGCTTGACGAACTTGATGAAGGACTGACCAGGTTTGTCCATATTGACTTGTCAGGAAGTGTATGTACACCATGACTCTTGTGCTTGCTACTTTGACAGATTTGTTGAAGGGTACATACAGATGACCCAGCCTTCCGGGTTATACTAAGTCTATGTTGAGTCATTAGTCTAGTAATGTGTGCTTTAACAGACTAAATAATCACAAAATTCCTTTAGTTCGACCATCAACTTTGTATGAATTATGAAATTGCTTCCTCAATCTTGTCCTTTCTGCTTTGACTGACTTGATGAGGAGATTGACTTCGATCTATACTTTATGTTTGATCAGGTCATTTGAGAATAGATTGAAATATCACCCTGTGGGCAATATAAAGATTGACTTGAGATAACTCTGAATTGATAGTTTTATCAGATTATCTTGACCTATCGATCAATTAGAAAGATCTCTTAGGTCCTGGTTGCTTGTAATAACTAAGTTGGATCTAGTTTGAGATTGAACATTTATCATCTTTGGACTGACGAGTAGGGGCTCTTTCACTGTGACCTTTTCTTACGGCTTATTGAGTGAGGAGAGCATCAGCAACTCGGCGACATTTGGGCTTGTTGAGTTCGACCTTTAGAACCTACTCGAGTCTTTGACTTAAGCTATAGTGGGTTGGTGGTTTTGTCATCAGATTAACGAACGAGGGCTCATTCACTACTACCTTTCTTGCGGCTTGTTGAGTGAGGAGAGCGTCAACAACTTGGCCATTTATGGGCTTATTGAGTTTGACCTTTAGAACATATCGTGTCCTAGACTTCAGAATGTAGAGGTTGATGTTTCTTTCAACTTTGTTGAATGAAGCTTCCAAAATTGAGAGTTCTTGTGATTTGATCTTCGATGTTTGATGAATCTGGGAGAAAATTTTTTCTTGACATTTAGGGATATCTTTTCATGCATAGAAATAGATTCTTTTTGTTCCTGCAAGACTCTACAACTTAACAATAATAATTATGGATATATGCAGGGATTTTGGTGTAAAGCTCGATGTCAACCTGAATCAGAATATATTCGAGGATTTCATCTTATAGCATGATGTTAACTCAAATAAACTTAACATAAACTAAAAAAAATGCCCCCTATCTTGTAGGGAAAATTCTAAAGCACTTTTAGAATAACTTTTAAGATGAAAATATGCAAATACATTAATATTTGAATTAATATGCTCTTAAGAGGGTTTTAACATGCAACATTGATTTCATCTATGTATAGAAATCTAAAATGCCCCTTGTGTAGCAGGGGAATTTTCACAGAAAAGTTTTTCATCTGGAGTGAGTATGTTTATTTAGGGATCTTGGCATGATGCATGATGTCGACTTAAATGAATATACTAAAAAAAATGCCCCTTGTCTTGTAGAGGGATTTCTATTGTACTTTGAGGATATATTTTTCATGTATAATACTTTTTCAAGTATCGACCATTAATTTGTGGCATTGGACTTTTGCCTTTTAAGTCAATGAGTTGATATGCCCCTCCTTGATACACTTTTTAAATGACAAAAAGGCCTTCCCAATTAGGCTCAAATTTGCCACCCAATTTTCAATTAGGATTAATTGGTCTTCTCAGCACTAAAACCAATTCCCCATTTTGGAATGTTCGAGGCCGCACCCTACGGTCAAAAACCCTAGACATCTTTGCTCATTAAACTGCCAAATTTTGATGAGCTTGCAATTTAACTTCATCAAGGGCATCTTGTTCCTCCATTCTCAATGAGCATGTTGATCTTCAGTTAGATTGTATTGGATGGATACTCGAAGTGAAGGTAACTCAACTTCGAGCTGAAGAATCACTTCAATTCCAACCACCAATGAATAAGGAGTGGCTTTAGTCAGCATTTTGTAGGTGGTTCGATATGCCCATAGTACCTCTATTAGTTTGGTATGTCATTATCTCTTATTTTTAGTGAGAATCTTCTTGAGCAGTTTGACCAATGTCTTATTGAAAACTTTTGCCAAACTATTTTCTCTTGTATTTTATATTAAAGGGTATCACCAATCAATTTTGTGTCAATCAATGGATCTATAAATATTTGTATTTTTGAAAGTTATGCCATTATCATAAATTATTCAGCATGACACTCCAAATCTATAGCCACATTATGCGTGAAGAAGTTGATGACTACATCAGGAGTAACTTATTTAAATAGGGTAGCTTCATCCCACTTAGAGAAATAGTCAATCGCTGCTAGGATGAAGCGATATCCAACTGACGATGGTGGATCAATTGGTCCAATTACATCTGTACCCTAGCATTCGAATGGCAAGATGTTATTGTTTGGTGTAGTGGATTTAGAGATTGATGGATTATATTCCCGTGTACTTGACATTCATGGAACTTCTTAGCATTATTGATACAGTCTCTCACCATAGATGGCCAATAATAGCTCATCCTTTTGATCTTTACTGCCATCTTGGGACCTAACTAATGTGCACCATAAAGTCCTTCATGAACTTCAATCCTCACTTTGCAAGCTTCCTCTACATTTAGGCATCGTAGCCACATTTGTTCAAAGGATCTACGATATAGAGTGTTATCGACGAAAGCATAATGCAACATCCTCTTCTCAATTTGAGCTGCCAGTAATTTATTATTTGGTAATTTGCCTTCTTTAAAGTAGTCGATGAAGGGTCACCTCCAATCATGTGGCCCTTCTATAATAAAGGCTTCACATTGCTTTTCTAAGGAAATATCATTCTTAACTCTTCTTGGTACAACTTCTTGTTGATTTTAGGGAGTATGAGGAGCAACTTGAATTGCATTCTATTGTGTCAAATTTAGTAACCCCTCTACCTATGGGGATTCATACTTTGCTGGCTCTAGAACTCGTCTAGTAAATATGACGATCATGACATAATCACCATTCATACTTGTCATTTCTTTAGCTAATTTTGCTAAGCAATCGACTTTACTATTCTTGGATCAAGAGACTCGAGTTAGTGTGATATTAGGTATTTGCTTCATAAGCTCGAGAACTCACTTGTGGTAGAAAGCTAACTCAAGCTTGTTGATCTTATAGATGTCAAGTACTTGATTTATAATAAGCTGACAATCGCCAAAAATATGCAAGTTTTGAATGTCTATAGAAATAGCTTCTTCAAGACTTGCCACTAATGCTTTATATTCAGCTTCATTATTAGTTCTTGGCTCGATCAACCCATATGATCGTCTCATTATCCCTCCTTCTGGTGTTACAAAAATGATGATGATTCCTGCCTTTACCCTTGAAAATTTTAGGGTTTGACTTGTTTGATCAATGAGGCTCCACCAAAGTATATTTTTCAAATTTGTGATTTTTCCCTTTCATGAATGAGCATAATTTGCTCATCGGGCAAGGCATCATTAAGAGAAGAGTCTGCAGGGATGCATGTTGACCTCATTTTTGGAAGGAGCTCTCAACCCTTCCATCTTAGACATAGGACTTCTCTTAGACTTTAAGAATTCCTTAGTCTTAAGACACATCTAGTGATTAGGTGGACACTTAACCTAGCCCTAGAGACTTAGAAGAGTTAGCCATGAGAATAGGTCATGCCTTAGAGGTGTTACAAAAATTTGCCTATCCTATAGCTTGAACCACATTCCTCACTTCCTTCCTTCAAGTCAAACTCCAAATCAAATCAACAATCAATTCCAGCCTAATTGATTTTCCCTAAACTCAAATCAATTCCAAATGATTGAAATCCATGATCAACTCCAAATGATTGAAACTCATGATTGAAATTCCAAATTCAAAATCTTTCCTAATCCCTTTGATTCTATCTTATGGACTTAGCTCAAACCAAATCCAAATCAATTCAAATTCAAGAAATTTTCTCACTTTTTATTCTCATTTATATTTACAAATATAAATGAATTATAAATTCAAATATCCAAAACCAAATTCAAAACTCAAACTCAAATTCAACCAAAATCCAACCTAAGCCTTTCAAGTTAAAATCTTGAACTTAGCCAAATCAACTTCAAATCAAGCCAAACCCTTGATTTTTCTTCATGATTCAATCAATCCTATAATCATGAATCCAAATATAAACATAAACTCCAATCATTAAACCAAAACTAAATTCAAAAATCAAACCCAAGTCAAACTCATGTTCACCCTTTTGAACTTGAAATTGTCAAATGAGTCAAAATCCATTTGACTTCAAATCACTTGCAAATGGATTTATATTTCAATCATAAGTCCGTATGTGAGTTCAACCAAACTTGAATCAAACCTTGATCAAGCCAACTAAACCCAATTGGCTCACTTGACCCAAAGTGGCCAATTTGACCTACATGAATCAAATTCAATTCAATCCAAATCAAAGTGAATTAAGCTAATCCAAACTTCATGTCATGTTTGTTGATCATCATAGGTTTCAATTATCATGAATTGGGTCAAACCAAGTCAACCTAGCCCGTTGACCAAGGCGACCCTTTAACCCATATGAACCCTAAAATTACAACCTAAACCAAATTGATTGCAACCAATGGCTCAAGTTCACTCCAAATTGATTATTAAACTTGACCAAAGCCTTAATAAAACCTAATTTGACCAATTGGCCAACTATACCCAACTTGACCTAATTGACTATGAACCCAACTTGACCTAAAAGGTCAAATCAAGCTAAAATCAAATATAAACCAAATTGATTGGAAACAAAGATACCAATCCATTTCAAATGATCAACCAAACCCAAACCAAACCATAATTCAAGCCAATTTGGTCAATTGGGTCAAATTAGTCAACTTAGCCCAAATTGACCTAAAAGATCAAATTGGCCAAAATCCAAATTAAAACTAATTAATCGAAATCAATTGAACCAATATGCTCCAAATAGTCATTTGAACTTGACCCAATTTGACTAATTGGTCAACCTAACCCATTTAGACATGATTTGACCCAAATGGTTCAAATTAACCCAAATTAAACCAAATGAACTTCAAATGACATGAAATTTGGTCCAACTTACTTTTGACTCATTTCAAATATGGCCAAATCAAATCCAAAGCCAAATTACCACTTTACCCTTGGGTCAAGGGCATCCCATAAGAAAAGGCACTTTCCCAAGTGGTCATTTCTCTTCCTTGGCCACTTGGTACTCATCCATTGGTCCACATAGGCACCAAGAACCTTGATTTTCTAACCCAAGGAGTGGTTGGGGCAGCCATGACTCATCAGGAGGTGAAATCACCTCACCTCTCCCATTGGAACACTTGGCATGAAGGACACACACCTCCCCTTGGCTAGGACACCCACTTGTCCTTCATGGCAGCCACTTTCCATGCCTTAGCCAACAATAGGGAGCAACCTAAAATGATTCTCTTTCATTTACAACCTCTCCAAGCCAAATGATATCAGTTTGCAGCCAAAATTTCAAACAAAGATTGGAAAAAGGTTCATTTCACTTAACTTTTCATTCTAAGGTTTTAGTGGCTAAAGGAAACCCTCATTCCTCTCATTCTCCTCCTCCTAGAGCTCTCAAAATCCATTAGCAATAATCCACTTCATTTTGGAGAGAATTACTCCAAAACTAAGGGGATTTCGGTGAGGAAATGATGATCATTGGAGGAAACTTCATTTCGACATGAAGGCGAGGATCTAAGCTCAGTCCAAGGCTACTTCCCTCACTCGACAGCGCGCTCGAGTCACCACCACCACCAAAATCATCCTCGGTATCGTAACCTTCAAAAACCATAGCTGGCCTTAGGATCCCTCATTTTGTGATAATTTTTGCATGATTTTTAGGAATCTACCCTAGATAATCTCATATTTTTACTTTAAATCATCCCAATTAGAAAATAAAATTTTTTTGGTGCAAATCAATGTGAAAAAGAGTCCATTTGGATAAGTTTTCACTTATAAAATCCTATTTTTCATTTTAAAAATTAGATTTTACTGTTCACCATCAACAGCGAAGCAACCACAATCCGATCCCACGGTTCACGAGATCGAATGGATCGATCGTGATTCGAGCCATATTGCTAATCTAGATCATCAAGATATGGTTCACATGATTGAATGGCTCCGCATGTCGCATGATCTAGCCTCTAGCGTGATCGATCCGTCACCACTGACGGTCCTATGAGTTGCATTCCATTCATTGACCAGCCTTCCGGCCCATCTGGCTAATGCGGCACCACATGCGAATAGTACGGGCATGAGTGCATATCACGGTCCATTGTCATGCATTTTATTTAAAATTAATTAAAATCATATGAAACTTCAAAATTTTATATAAAATAAAATACTTAATCAAAAATTGTAAACAAGGGCTTGTTGGATTCATCTTTCTAAGAGAAATCCAACAAACTCAAAATCCCCAAATTTTACTTAACATTTTGAGCTTAATTTAAGTTTTAGTAAAAATTAAATTTCTTTAATTAAACCAAAAATACATGTCAGATTAAGTTAAAATTTCTAAAGATTAAAATTAATGCTAAAATACATATACCATAAAAAATTCAGGTCAAAATGACCTTTGGATTAAAAGATATTGAATTTTGAGTATTAAATGATTTATTTGAATAAAATAAATTAGCAGAATTCTTAAAAATCATTTAAATCAATGGAAACTTTAAAAATACATAACTAAATGTAGCAAAATAAAAAAAATATGAATGAGGGTTCATTTTAAAGATAATTCATAATTGAATCCAATAAACTTATTTCTAATTGAGTTTGAATAGTAGATTATCTGTAATTAGGGTTTATTTGAAAACTTAATAACCCTAATTACTCCCTAATGACTTCATTAATTAATTCCAAACCTCTCAGGAATGTCTAGTGGGATGACTTCTACCTCTCTTAATTTTCTTAGAATTTATTAATGAGTTAATTAGAGAAATTAATTAATGAACCCCTAATCACTCTCTTAATGTAATTAAGCTTAATTAAGTATATGAAGAGTGGTATAATTCCTTGATTAAGTTAATTAAACTTTTTTTAAGTGACTAGGAGGTTTGTAGAATGATTTTGGGATATTTTCCTTAATCTATTCCCTAAACTCCCTTTCTTCCTTAATCTAAATCTAATTAAGGGTTAATCCACTAATGATCTACTTAATTAATCAAATCAAATTTCAAAAATCAAAATTAATCTAGAAACTAAACTAATCCTTCTTGGGTAGATACTTGGTGTTCAATAACCTAAGTAAATTTAAGAAAATCATACGACCCATATGTGTGGGAAAGGTTATGTGTACTTAAATTAAACCATTTAGCAATTAATCATTAATTGTGAGCCAATTATATTAGGTACCTTTCTTTCCTAGGATGCATTGCTAATTTAAATTCCTTGTGATTTTATGTCATATATTGGCTCATAATTATTTGATTAAATATGTTAAAGTGGTATAGATAAGGGGTAATTAATGAACTTAATCTACACCTTAACCTAACCAAAGTATAAAATTAATCTAATCACCTAAAAATTAAACTAAAACAATACACACATTTGGTAATGGGTAAGGACTAGCAAACCTTCTCACACTTTTCTAATTCAAATCAAACTCAAAACAAAATGAAAGTCTCTTTAAACATCTCTTGATTCTCTTTAAATGATCTTACTTCATAAGATTGTCTTTAAGAATTAATTAGATTGAATGAAATTACATGCTTACACCTCTCCTCAATATCATACCCGATCACCCTAATAAGAACATCTACGGATCTATGTGGTGTCTCAACCAAAAGGAATATATTTTTGTTTTCATTTATCCTCTCTAAAAGGATAGATGAAGGAGGGAATATTTTCATCACAGATTTTTTTGGTGACTCCGCTCGGGATGGTTCCTCTCTCCATCTTTGGTAAATGATCATTGTCTTCAAGTATCGATAGTGGTTTGTACTTTAGTATGAATCTGAGACTATTTTTCTTTCCATTGGCACTTAGCTTATTTCATTCTTAAGTTGAGTTAGCCAACATTCTTGGTTTTACCCACTCGTGTTTAAAACTCTGAGTTCCTACAACAACAACAACAACAAGCCTTAATCCCACTAGGTGGTCGGCTACATGAATCCTTCTCTCCATTGTGTCCTATTGTGTCAAATTCTCATCTAATTCAAGTATACTAAGATCATTATTTATACATCTTAACCAAGTCTTTTAGGTCTACCTCTACCTTTCTTAACATAAGACAAATCTAATGCATCTACTCTCTAATCAGTCATCGGACTACGCTTTATGTGGCCAAACCATCTAAGGACTCTCTCTAATCTTATCTGCCACTGGAGCTACTCCAACTTTTTCCGAACATACTCATTTTGCCTTTATCTCTAATAAGAGTAAAGCCACTCATCCACCTAAGCATCCTCATCTCTGTAACACTTAACTTAGTCTTATGCTTCTCTTTTATTGGCCAACATTCGCACCATAAGTCATTGCGGTCTTACCACCATCTTATAAAATTTTCCTTAAGTTTAAGTGGAACTTTTCTATCACATAATAGGCGGATGCATTCCTCCACTTCAACCATCCAAATTTGAATTCTACTAATAACATCTCCATCTATTTCACCATCATTTTGGACAATAGAGCCTAAATATCTCAATGCTCACTCTTATTAATGACTTGATCACCTAAAGTCACAACACTATCACTAAAACTTCTACAACTAAAATTACACTCCATATATTCGTTTTAGATCTACTTAAACGAAAACCTTTAGACTCTAAAGTTGACCTCCATAAATCAAGTTTGTTGGACTCCTCTCTAGTCTTATCAACAAGAAGAATGTCATCGACAAAAGCATACACCAAGGTACATCTTCTTGTAAATGCCTAAAGCATCCATAACTAAAGTAAAAAAGATAAGGGCTTAATGTTGATCCTTGATGTAATCCAAGAAATAGAAAATATTTTGTCAATCCTCCTTGTGTTTGGACACAAGTAATAGCTAGTATACATATCCTTAATAACTTGAATATAACCAATATTAACTCTTTTCGTTCTAGAACTCTCCAAAGAACATCTCTTGAGACTTTATCATAAGCTTTCTCTAAATCAATAAATATCATATGTAGATCCTTCTTACTTTCTCTATGCTTCTCTATCAACCCTCTTAACAAATGTATAGCATCCATAGTAGATCTACATGGCATGAAACCAAACTGATTGTCAGAAACTTCTGTATCACATCGTAACCTATGCTCAATTACTCTCTCCCATAATTTTAATGTATGGCACATTAACTTAATTCTCTATAATTTGCACACTCTTGTGCATCACCTTTATTCTTAAATATAGGAACCAATAGACTCTTTCTCCACTCATCGGCATCTTTTTAGTCTTTAAAATAACATTAAAAAATTTGTAAGCCAAGAAATTCCTTGATCTCTAAACATTTCCACATCTATTGGAATATTATCCGGTCCTACACTTTTCCACATTTCATTTTCTTTAAAGCTTCACTAACTTCAGATTTACTAATACGACGATAGAAATGAAATTCTATTATTGTTTAGGGTATTAAGGTTGCTAAAATCAATCGTACTTTCAGATCATTCATTGAAAAGTTTATCAAAATATCTCATCCACCTATTTTCAATATCTTTTCTAAGAAAAGCACTTTATTATTTTCATCCTTAATACCCCTTGAACTATGTCTTACTTCTCCTATCTCTTTGGTTTAACTTATACATACATCTTTCACCTTCTTTGGTATCTAATCTATTGTATAAATCACTAAAAGCTAAATTTTTTGCAACATATATTACTTTCTTAGAATCTCTACAGCCACTTTATATCTTTCCCAATTCTCAGTTTTACATCTAAACCAAATTTTATAACAATGCTTCTTATTTTTATCTTTTCTTGTCGACTCCACCACCAACTATTCTTATTAAAAGAAGCTTTTCCTTTTGATTCTCCAAGCACATCTTTAGCAACTTGCTTAATTTCACTTGATATTTTTTTCCCACATAACGTTGCATCTTTATGAACACCCCAAATTCTAATATCTTGTAGCTTGCTCTTAAAATATTTTTATTTGTGTTCTTTAAGTGTCCCCATCTAATCCTAGGACAATAATTTAATTTAATTTTTCTCTTACAACCTTTCATCTTAAAATCTAAAACTAATAGTCGATGTTGGGTACTTAAAATTTCACTTGGTATGACCTTACAATCTTTACAATTTAAGCGATCTATTTTTCTTATCAAAAATAATCAATCGTGTTTTACTAGATCCATTTTATAAGTAATAATATGTTCATCTCTTTTCTTAAAAAAGTATTAGCAACTACAAAATCATAAGCTAAAGCAAAATCTAATATAGTCCTACCTTCTTCATTAGTAACTCCAAATCCATAACCACCATGAATACTTTTAAAATCTTCTACTACTCTACCAACATGTCCATTTAAATCTCCTCAATAAATACTTTTTCTTCAAGAGGTATCTTTTGTATTAATCCCTCTAATTCATTCCAAAATTTTTTTTCTTTTACACCTCCAAACCTACTTGAGGAGCATAGACACTTATAACATTGATAATCTTAGTATCAACAATAATCTTTAAAGCTATAATTCTATCTCCACATCTATTAATACTTATAACATTATCCTTCAAACTTTTATCTATAATCACACCTACACCATTTAGTTCTACTTTTACGAATACAAAGTTTAAAACTAAACTATCAATCTTTGGCCTTCTCACCAACCCATTTAGTTTCTTGAACACATAAAATATTTATCTTTCTATGAACCATAATCATCTATTAATTCCATTAATTTACCTGTAAGAGTACCTATATTCCAAGATCCTAACCTATATCCCTAATGGGTAAAAATAAAATGATCTAAATAAAAAAGGAAAACATTTAAAGACTTCCTCCTTATCATTTTTATGATAAGGAAAGGTTCATTCTAAAATAATAAAATCAAAATAAATTTTCCATAAGAACTTTGCTTTTCAAAAGCACCCTTTCCAAAAATGCACTTAATAAAATATTTTTCACAAAATTTTATCACCCCCATTTAACAATTCCCATAATTATTACATGTAGAAATTTCCAAAAAAAAATTAAACAATCTTTTCCAGAAACACAAATGCACATCTTCTTTCAATTCACTTTGATGAACATTTTATGTTTTAAATAAAATGAACAATCAACTTTCCAAAAATCAAAATTAAAATAAAAGATAACGTTTTCAAAAAGCATACATGAACCTTTCCATTCAATGCACTCACACCTATTGAATGGAAGTTTCATTTTCAAATAAAATTAAATTTTTCAAAAAGCACAAATGAACATCTTCCTTTAATTCATTTTGATGAAGATTTCATTTTCAAAATAAAATGAACAATCATCTTTCCAAAAAATCATAATCATAATGTTTTCAAAAAACACACATAAACCTTTCCATTTAATACACTCACACCTATTGAAAGGAAGTTTCATTTTCAAATAAAATTAATTTTTTAAAAGCACAAATGAACATCTTCCTTCAATTCATTTTGATGAAGATTTCATTTTCAAAATAAAATGAAGAATCATCTTTCCAAATGCCAAAATCAAAATCAAAAATAAAGTTTTCAAAAAGCACATATGAACATCTTCATTTAATACACTCAAGTTTATTGGATGAAGATTTCATTCAAAATAAAATAACATCATTGGAAATCCCACTTAAACATATCTCACATATGATTAAGTTGGAATTTCCTCTTTCAAAAAAGCAATGATCACACACAAAACAATTTTTTTACATTTCAAAAATAAAATTGTCCTCCATTCTTACATACCCAAATTTGAATTGAAGTCCTTTTCAAAATTAAAAAAAATCAACAATCATATTTTAAAATTATCAAAACACATTTGAAATTTCATTTAGCATACCTAAATTTGCTAAGTGAAGTCTCCAAATCCAAAATTAAAAATTTTCAAACAACACATTTTAGAACTCCATCTAACATACTTAAACTTGCTAAGTGAAATTTCCAAATTCAAAATCAAAAATTTTCAAAATCATATTTGGAATTTCATTTCAACATACTCAAATTTGCTAAGTGAAGTCTCCAAAGTCAAAATCAAAAATCTTCAAGCTCCTTCTGGAATTTTATTCCTTAGCATACCAAATTTCCTAAGGAGAAGTTTCCATTTTCAAAAACCAAAACACAACAAAATTTTGAACACGTCATTTGGAAGTTCATTTAGCATACTCAAATTTGCTAAGTGAATATTCTATTTGACAAAACTAAGTGGGACTTCATCTTTAGCATACCATATTTGCTAAAGTAAAGTCTCACTTTCAATCAAATCAAAACAAAATTGAACACTTAGGATTTCCATAGCATACCTAAATTTGCTAAGGATCCTACACTTTCAAAAATCGAAATAAATGAAACACTTGGGATTTTCTTATCATAGCTAAATTTGCTAAGAATCCTATTTTCAAAAATCAAATAAAACACACTTGGGTTCTTCACTTAGCATACCTAAATTTGTTAAGTGGGAATTCCAAATTTCAAAATCAAACAAAAAGAAAAATAATCATTTTCAAACACTCCACTTAGCATACCTAAATTTGCTAAGAAAGTAAAATTCCAAAATCACCAAACAAAAACAAAATCAATTGACCCTTACTTTAACATACCCAAATTTGTTAAAGGAAAGGGTCCTCAAAATCAAAAATCTAAATTCAAACAAACATGAACCTATGGAAGCATCCTTCTCAAAATATTTGAATCCATCTTTCAACATACCTAAATTTGTTGAAGTTAGATTCATATTCAAAATTCATCTTTCAATCAAATTTTATCAAATCTATTTGAACCCCACTAAACACTTCCAAGTTATTGGATGTGGGTTTAAATTTTCAATTCAAATTCAAAAATCTACAAAAGAACAATGAAAAACTCATTTCTATTGTAGATTCTTAAAGTCACAGTAGTTCGTTTAGTCTTTTGCGTTGTTTGAGATGGTGTTCACGAAGTTCATTTTCACTTTCCCCATGGTATGGATTTGGCCAAGCCAACTTCTCGACTAGACCAAACACATATGATCCATTTTGGGGGGGATTTGAGGGAGTGAGGATTTACAAGTGAGGGCCCCTCACTATAGTCGATGGGTGACCGGAAGTCCATATGGATTGATCTATCTTCTAACTTTGTTGTCTCCTTGCTGAAGAGGAAAGCGTAGTCCCAATTCAGTTTGAAGTGAGTGAAGTAGCATTTCAATGCACCATGGTTTCTCAGTGCCCCAATGAGGGTTAGCACCTCATCTATACCCTCTAAGGGTAAGGCTCCTAGTCTATTGCCTCCCCGCTTTTGAGTACAAGTCTCTCACTCTCCCATCCTACCAGACATGATAGGAACAAAACGCATGTTCAAGTGGTATCACACTGGATTGCTAGGAGATGGAGGCAGAGTCGTCAGCTGAGGAGTTCCCTGTATGACTTCACCAGGTTACTGAAACCGTTCCATCCTCTCATTGGGTCGGAGAGGATGTTAGAGGATTCACTCATCACCTCCACCAATGCGATCAACGCCAGCTGGGAGTAGAGGTCATGCGGCCTCCGACCGCCTTTGCTAGATGGAGATGCATGTCTGAGTGAGCTCGCTTTGATACCATCATCCCCACAGGTGGGAAACACAGGAGAGGGCCCGAGAGGCCCATACAGCTCACATCACCAGTAGGGAGAGGTGGAGGTTCAGTCGCCAGTCGACAGCTTCCGCACTTATCAATTTTCCAGCTCAACGCACTACCCATGCCGACCATACAGATCCTACTTCTTACCGACCATCAGTGGAGGAGCTTATTCATAGAGAGTCAATGGTGTCTCCCACCGCTTCTACCCCCCGCCATCACCACCCAAGTCAGATCTCCTATTCCAGAAGGCCATGAAGGCCATATCTGGGGAGAAGCGCACCCCGTTGGTGATCCGGCTAAGGCCAAGGGATCCTACCCCATCCACACCACCTTTTGTAGAAAGGCCGAGCTCCTTGCTTGACCTTCTGCCCTAGTGGTGGTGCAGAAGGAGTGGCAACCCCGAAGCATCATGGTCATCCCTTCACCAACTATGCTAGTACAACAGGATGTCGAGATGGTGACAATCATTTCAGAGATTGTAGATGATAGTCCAGCTACACCAAGGACAGTTGAAACTCCTAGGGATATACCCCTCTCATAGCTAGTGAAAGTTAGGAGTATCTTTCATCTAGTGAGGATAGTCCACATAGGATTGACTCTCCAGCGGCAAGCAAGGTCTGGTGCCTCTCAGTGCATAATAGTGATCACACCGGTCAACCACGATCATTTGTTCCCATTCAGATTGATCATTCTCTCAAGGAGATAGTAGCACATTATCTTGTAGAAAAGAAGGAGATTTTGGGGTATGATTGGTTAGATGAGGAGAAGGTCAACTTTGATCCCAATGAAGATGATTTGTTGGGAGACTCAGTCGGGGTCTGTATGGTAGATACTAGTGGATCTCTCCTCACGGAGCATGAGGCCATGGAAGGTGATGAGGTTGATCGAAGACAGACCACCCAACACCTCCTAGATAGATCAAATAAGGATGAAAGATAGAATGGATGGAGAAGAGGCTTGAGATCTATTAATAGCCTTTAGCATTGCAACCAAGCCCCAATAGTTCATCCTACCACTAGACTAGTCCAGAGTTGGTGCATGTCTTGGACCCAAGACTTATTTAGTAGAGTAAGGTAACACCAACACATATAGGAAGGTAGTGGATAGTACCTCCATATAGGAAAAAGATATCAAGTCCATGGTTGAGCAATAAGTGAAGGAAGCATTGGCTCAAACCCAAGGAGGATCATTAGTTTCAAAAGGTAGGCCCTACCTGAAGGAATTTGATGCAATCCAATATCCCAAGGGTTTTGTGCCACCTTCCTTCAAGAGTTTTGATGGCAGTGAAAACCCGAGGCAGCATATTGCACACTTCAGAGCTAGTTGTTGCAACGCTGGTGGCAGTGATGCTTTACTCTTCCATCTCTTCATCAGTAGCTTAGCAGGGATAGCTTTTGATTGGTATGTTGAACTTCTTAATAGTTCAGTAAAGACTTTTGCTGAGTTGGAGCAACTCTTCATCAAGAGGTTTACTAGAGCTCAGCAAAGGGTCATTATTGGCGATCTCGTTGTGGCTCAACAAAACCATGGTTTCCCTTATTGATTACATTCTCAGATGAGATAATTTGAGTATGAAATGTGAACCACAACTGTCTGAACAGCATGCCATCAAGATTTTTCTTAAGAATATCCATGGCCCGGTCGCCTTCATGCTAAAAGGTTTCACCATCAAAACTTTTGAGAAATTAATCAACAAGGTAGCTAGCTTGCAAGGAAAAGCCAAACAGTTAGCTTCTCCAGATCTACCAATAAAGCTAAAGCTATAAAAGATATATAAGAAGAAGCTGAGATAGAGTAGATAAGGGGAAACAAAGCCAGAGCAATCGAGAGACCTCGCTCACTCTACCTCTTCTACCACCACCAGAGCCCCACCGGCCTCCACGAGCCTCCATGCCGCAGCCTCCTCACCACATCATCAATAATGCACACATACCCGCAAGTAGCTACCATCCACCTACTCTTATGGATAAATTAAACAAACCATACTCATTTAAGAGAGATGTAGTTAGAAAAATCTTTAAGAATCTCTTAAAGAAACTTGACTTTTAGCTACCCAAACATAGAAGGCCGGAGGAAGTGGGCAAAAGCAATGATCCTAACTTTTGCCTCTACCACCGCATGTTAGGTCATATTTTGGAGGATTGCTTTACATTCAAGGATTGGCTTGAACATAGC